>OY744520.1:159737592-159845092 GCA_963556195.1 Sepiola atlantica | reverse complement strand
ATACGTGGGAAATCAAGAAAATTTGATCTATCTTTTTGGCTTGTGTCTATAAGAAGAATGTATGTGTTTTTCAGAGATCCTCGTCCGCACCCCCACAGAAAGCGGGGGGAATATGTAATATTACTGTGAAAAAAGAAAAAGAAATAAAAAGAGAATAACATGTATGTAAAGTGTACTGTTGTATTTTGTCCTACCACGCAGAACAATGACTACCATAGTCATTACAAGAAAGAGAAGAAGAAAGAAATGAATTTAATACACCACCACGACAATTACCAGAACTACTACAACCACGCGACGTCAAAACTAATTGAGCTACGTAATGCGTATAAACTGAACACAGCTGTTTATGTTACGCGCAACAAGATTTGTTACGGAGACCAGTTACTGGTATGAGCTGTGGTCAGATATTTGTCATAAGACAAACAATTGGTCGACCGTAGTGCTACATTTCATATCACAACGTATCGGCCGTTCTGTCCCTCCGCCTTTTTCAGATGCCTTGTGTCGAACTCGAAATATTGAACCCATCCTCCGTGTGACATTATTTCAATTAAGTTATTCAATCGTCTTGTTTCCTTGACTAAGGATTGAACTCAAAACTAAAGATAGCATGCACACTATAACCAACATCCTAGTCGCCTCGCCCATTTGTATCTGCGCAAGCTAAAACCTTCTGCTAACAACAATCCAGATGTGAAAACAAGTAGACAAATTGTAAACAAATCTTAGTTTATGTCATTTTTTAGTAGAATATCTAATATATATAATAAGCGTTGTATGTCTGTTTCAATCTTTACAATGCATACATAGCTCTTCTATTGCTTGTAACACTAAGGCGAGTAATTCACTATATATTCAACTGAACGCAAATAGCAGCAGAACCCCACTAAAATGCAGCCCTTCCTCGCCGTGGTAGGGTCGTTGGTAACATTGTAATGTCAGAGCTATGCTGTCTCGAACTCTGGTTATTAGTAGAGCCACTCATAGTCGGAATGTTTCGCACTAAACGGTAGCAGGGCTCTAGTAAAAATCCAGAGAGCGTCAGCATGAGGATCCGTCGTCCTCTGGTTGTCTGTCTTTGCGCATGGCAAGCAAAGACGTGTCAGGCGCAGAACCGCAAATCAATTGAGTGGGAGTGGCAATGTTGCTCTTTCACCATTTTCTGTGTGCTCTGAGCCACGGCCTTCCCCGACTTCGCATGCAACCGTTGAGCTTTGCTTCTCTCGGTATCGAAGGTAAAAATCTGCAATGTAGGTTAACGAATAGCCGCAACTTACGAGAAGGACTTCATGCAGAACAGACAATTCTGAGGCTGGATCATCGAGAGCCCTATGCAGAAGTTCGACAGCAATAGCTTACTCAAATACTACTATTGTTTGTGATGTACACAAGACAATATCTGTTTTAATCAATGTCTTAGTCCTCTCATTCACCGGCCTCTGAGACAAGCTAGAGCGAATTTTCTAGACGAATACACCTATTATAGTTCACCTATATTAGAAACTCCCGTATTTTGTTCATCTCTATACTTGACCTGCTGATTGGATTAATGTGTCTCAGCATGTTAACTGTTTCTTTAAGCTCCGTCACTTTCAAGTGATGCTCACCCTCTATTATCTAAACTTCAATCACAGGGTGGCCGATCCTCTCCCTTTACCATCCATGAATGATAACCGACTATTCTGACTTCCTCGAGTTAGTCTTTTTCGATGTTTTCGCATTGTTACTTGGAGAGTACGGCATGTTTCACCCTTTTAAACCTTTCCTCAAACAACATGGATGCATTATATGCAGTTTAGCGTAATTTTCTTCTCCATAGGTGTTTTTTACAAGAACGAGATGTCGCCAAAGTATTGAATTAGTTTTGAACACCGCCCTGATGTTATAAGGACCACATATTTTCGGAATCTTTTCTGAAGAGTTCTCCTAGATATGATAAACAAACTGTGGAAGTATTTTCGGTTACTTCTTTTCTGTTTTTATTACGGGTATGAAAAGTATGTTACTAGGGTACTTGTTAGATAGAATATATTTTAGCCTGATTATTTAGTGGTGGCGTGTAGTATCCTTACCTAATGTTCCTGACCGATGGTGTAGACAACGTGCGATTGCATCTATTTAACGTTTGCTTATCTTATTAATCGGATGAAGATATTCAGTTTTATTAGTTTGGTTGTTTATGCACCTTGTGCCAACTATGAATATTTTTGTGTGATTACCTGACTTTTATCCAGCAACAATTGACACTTTTGCTGTAACTTTGTCTGATACTATAAATTAATAGTAACTTCTTCTCTGCCACGTCATTATCAGCCATTATCATTAATGGTAACCCCTCCCCCCGTAACATCATTACAGGCCACTATAAATTTACTGCGACTTCTTTCCTGTAAAGTTATCATTGGTCACTATAAATTAATTGTGACGCTTTTATGACTTTATTACAAACAACTATATATTTTTTTTATATATGATAGTTATACCGAACACATTTTTAAAAACTTTTTTTCCTGTGATTTTATTACCGATAACTATAAACTAATTGTCATTTTTTTTACTGTGACTTTATTACCTAATGACCACTATGAATTATGATTTTTTTCACTGATTTTAAAATCAGCCAATAAAATGAATTATGACTTTTTTCTGACTTCATTACCGGCTACTATGAATTAATTTGTACTTTCTCATGTGATTTTATTATCAGTCAGTATAAATACACTGCACTTTTTTCTTATGACTTTATTGCAGTTCAATATAAATTGATTATGAATTGTATCCTGTGACTTTTGTCTGTGATTTTATTATCGGCCACGACTTTATATAAAGCTATCGAGTTCAAATTAAGCACTAATACAATTGGAAAAAAGGACTAACATAAAATGTGTATTCCAACTATGCGTAAGATAGCAAATTATGTTCATATAATTGTATACAATGAATCGGTAATTTATTTAGGCTTGTTTATCTCACAAGTTATAATTTAAATCTATTCATGTCTATTTAAAATTAATGTAAGTTTAAGAAGTCAGACTGCTGGCCAAAAAGTTGGATTTCGAATCTCAGCATGAAATGAAACGAAACTTTCTGTAGTATAGACAAGTGCATTAACTAGAGATCAAAAAGTAGAGAAAGATTTATAGTGTTCAATTACATTTCCTACACAATGACAACGATATTATCCGGAAAGATGGTGAACAAGGTCGGCATTAATTAGCTCCTCTATCGTGTTATCGTGCCCTTATTATGGTCTATTGTGCAAAAACAAACATGTGAAGCGCTGAACGTTGAGTTGAATAGATGATTATCGTCTGCAGCTATTTTTACAAATGCTTTATTTAAAATCATGAAAGGGGTAAGAAGATACTGATTATGATTAATTATTCTCACCATCACTGAGTTCAGAGTTCAACTAAAACTCAATTGCACTCGACACTTTCCATGTCTTTAAATAAATAAAAATAATAAGCGCGTCTAAAAAAAATAACATTTTTATGTAAATATTATACTTACAAAAGTCGTATACTAATTATGTTACAAAACATGTAGGAGGTAAACAAATTGTTGACCGTTGTTGATTCTGTTGTTGAAATTGTTTTCTAGATTCTTACAGGAGGGACCAGGTGAAAGTTGCGAACATCCATAAATGCTATGGAAGCGACTGGATTCGAACTTGGAACTCCGAGATCGTCAGTCCGAGTCGTTATCAATTTCATCAGCACCACCTTGTTGGAGGTGGCGATGGTGAAGTGTATACTGAGCGTCAGCTGACAACTCGGCATGCCGCGTTCTGATCCATACAACTCCAGTCAATAAGGATGCTGGAAACCTTTAGATGGTTCCTGCTTATGAGTAGCCGATTCTATCGGGAACACAAATGTCAATAAGACAACATCAAATTTTTGTTTTAAATGCGTAGTGATGATTAAGTGGATATTGGCGCAGACTGGCGTCTCGCATCCTATGTTCGAGTCTTGCTGGATCAGTAGCAACACTTTCACTAGGGATGTTGGAAACCTTCACGTGGTTTCTCCTGTAACTATCTGTTTCTATCGGGGAAACCGATGTCAAGAAAAGAAAAATAAGCAAACCATACAAATCGCACCGTGCAGATTCATACGAAATTGCGTCGGCGTTGATATCAACGTGTGTATCAAAATTTTACACGTAGCACAAATAAGGGTTATTATGATATCAGTAGGGTGGGGGTGCTTACAAATAAGGTGTGTAAAGTAGCTGCAATTTAAATGAGGATTGGTAACAGAACAACGGGTTCTTTATTTCATTTTTAATAGACTGAACGATAATACATCAGGAAGAGAGAGAGAGAGAGAGGGGGGGAGAGAGATGGGGAGGGGCACAGAGAGAGAGGGAGAGAGAGAAGAGAAAGGGGACATTATCCTAAAAAATTAGGCATAAACGCCGGCCTGTTATTACCGTCGTTCCTCAGGTAGGGTCATTTGTTTCGGATCGTGTGTGAGCTACCTTAACTAACCGGACCACACTCCCCACTAGAAAGTGCTACTCCAAAATTGGCTCCGATTCTTGTTTTGCTGTCACTTTTATCGAGGTCAGCAGATTCCTCATCAGTCATACAGAATCTGTTTAAATTAAAAAATATGCCATTATACTTTGTTTAACATATAATCCATTTTACACCATCTAAACTTAAAATTAAAAATAATTTGAATATTTTCTAAGTAAGCAGTGCAAACATTAAAATAATTAAATTTCGATTTTAGCAGATTGGAGTTTACAATCGGTCGATTAATGATGAACCACCCCACCTCTTCGAAAATCTTTAGTTCACACTTCAGTGACTCGCTTCAAAAGCAGAACCCCGTTTATTAAAACCGATCAGCGACTCATGTTATCCACATATGACTACATTCACAGTACGGTATTGCAAATTAAAACCGCGACCTCCTCATACGTCAAGAGTGAATGCTAGAATCGTTGTTATGTGAATCTCATTCATCCAGTTTCGACCTCCCCCGCTCTCACTGCGTACGACTCAATCACTTGAGAATCGAAAATGACCCGGTCACGTCTGAGTGGCTGTTTCCTTACCGTTACGGACTTGATTTCTGTTATTAACCTCGCGTTTTCTGATGTAGTTTTATATTGTGTTTTTTTATCATATATGAGAAAAATGTTTAGTGCATTTATCAATCTGTCATATGCATATCTTCCCTGACTTCCGGTTACATGTAGTTATCTCCCTTACTGACGTTCTTCAATTGACGAATTACTTAGTCAAGAAATGTTTCGGTTAATAAAACCTTCCTAAAAGAACACTAGTCTTGTAAACTCATTCTACTAGTCTGTTTTTTTCTTTCATATCTACTTTGTATTTTAATCTTTCACAAAGGAATATAATATTTTTGCTTTATTTTTTACACGCTATCAAATCTAACCTGCGCGCCACAATAATATTGTTATGTGAATGAAGTAAAACGAACCTATGACAACGCCATATTTTTCATCATTATTGCTTCCGTTAACGGTGATTTCACATTTCAACCGTCTTTTCGGCGCTATTCTTTAAACTAAATTTCATGCATCGGGCTATGAGGGATTACCGCCGTGTGAATTTTAAGATGTATTAAAAATATCATGTTATTCTTATGCATATAAGTAATACGAGTTCGAGTGATCTCTATATAAAATATGATTTATTTTACTAACGTGTCACCGCTTATCATGGCCCGATGACCATTAGGGGATAGGGTTTATTGAGTTCGTCAGATGGACGGTGAAACATCAAGGGGATTTGAAACGATGATTGTAACTGGTCAGAAATTGATGATTTAACAGAACGGCTCAACAATAATTTGTTTACATTGGACTTGAAAATGGCAATGTTGTAGTCATCCGGGAAGTAGCCCCGTTGTACTGTGTTCCACAGATGGTCAGTTCTAGGAAATAAACTTTGCTCATGGAAGTTCCCTTTAGGTTAAGTTACACAGAAGGGAAAATACAAATTATTGACAGTGGTTTTAGCTAGACGGCAACGTCTCTTCTGTGGGGAAGATAAGAGGACATCTTCCACTAGATTTCGAACTCAGTTTTATACTCTGTCAACGCAAGAAATAGTGCTCTGAGCGGCACCTCCCTAGATGTGGCAACAATACTCCATCTTCGAACGGATTTGACTCTTATACTGGTAGAGGATTGCGTTAGGAGTGAGATACATTTTTGAGCGGTAGAATTATCCAACCATTTTTCTAGCGACCGTGGCAACATATTTCATGTAAGTCTTCCACCTCAAATCTGAAGTGAATGCCAGTTCTAGAAGATTATCAAAGCAAGGGGCTTCCTCAAGGTGAAATGAATTCATTTCAATTGGGGCAAAGTAGGGATCCAAGCGTTGGTGGTGAACAGAGAAGAGCTTGGTTTCAGACGTATTAAAAGTAACCATCCACATTTTCCCCATTGCACTACATGCTCCACGTTGGAAGAAAGAGAATCAAAAACATCCTGCCCATTAATGCTCTTCAGAGTGTTGCCATAGATGTTGTCGTAATCCGCATAAATATCGAGGAATGATCTTGGAATGTTATCATTATAGAAAATAAGAAAGAGTGTTGGGCCTAGAGTGTGTCTTTAAGGCACGCCAGCGTTAATACTATGTGCTCGGACTTCTGCCCATCAACAGCTACTTTTATAAACTTAGAAAAGGAGAAATGATTTGATGGTTGAGAGGACATTTCCAGATATATTCCATAGCTAGAAAGCTTGTGAAGTAAATCTTTATGCTAAACCCTATCAAAAGCCTTTGATATGTCAACATACAGATGTATTAAAGCATGTGATCTGCGTATGTGATCTACATCGCATATCTATTAAAGCATGTGATCTACATGTGAAATGTGATCTACATCGCATATCTATTAAAGCATGTGATCTTCCTATGAAATGTGATCTACATCGCATATCTATTGAACCATGTGATCTGCATATGAAATGTGATCTACATCGCATATCTACTAAAGCATGTGATCTGCATATGAAATGTGATGTATATCGCATATCTATTAAAACATGTGATCTGCATATGAAATGTGATCTACATCGCATATCTATTAAAACATGTGATCTGCATATGAAATGTGATCTACATCGCATATCTATTAAAGCATGTGATCTTCATATGAAATGTGATGTATATCGCATGCCTATTAAAGCATGTGATCTGGGTATGTGATTTACATCGCATATCTATTAAAGCATGTGATCTACATGTGAAATGTGATCTACATCGCATATCTATTAAAGCATGTGATGTGCGTATGAAATGTGATCTACATCGCATACCTATTAAACGATGTGATATGCATATGAAATGTGATCTACATCGCATATCTATTAAACCATGTGATATGCATATTAAATATGATCTACATCGCATATCTACTAAAACATGTGATCTGATAAAGTACCCTGCATTAATATTTATGAGAAAATAAAAAAAGACTAATTGAAAAAGGAAGAAGTTTTTATTCATTTTTGTAGCAATAAAACTATAAGAAAAGATCCCGTGTGTATATGTGCATTTCTCGCCTTTACATAACTGATAAATACACATTAAATTATATTTCTATTTACTATTAATCAAGTTTTTTTTATTGAAATCATAAATAAAATAAGAAAACTGAAACGAATTTTTTAAAATCCTATTCAAAATGTTGTAAGCGTGACTATATTTTGAATTATTTTTCTTTCAGTCCTCCACTCGGCAATATGTCTCAACTGGGTAAATGCATCTCGTTAGAAGTATTATCTCTTTCTGTACACAATTTAATATTTTTAAACAATACAACAAATAGCGTTTAGGCGTTTGATTGCATAATTTTCCAGCAAATAAAATCAGTATAAAATCGAAATGTTTCGATGGGTACATCGCATTCTTTGTAGAATACGGATTTTTGCATCCATCTACGACCGTTGGATATTCCAGATATTGGTTCAATCTTAAGCATTGATATAATTTTTGTGTTTGCCATTTTCTTCAAAATGTACATCACACGTTTTAATTTCGCAAGTAGATCATATTCTTAAATGTAAATTACACGACGAAGAGGCACCAAAAGGACTAATGTTACAAACTTGTAGCAGAAACAAACGAATTTCTTTGCGTGGAGAGTTATTATGCCGAGCTGATTTTGGGTCATGGGCTGACCGATCAGGCGACCCGACGTAGTAACCCTCTGGCGGACCTTTTACAGCATTTTGTCATCAGGAGAAAGACACAGATGTCTACTTGCTAGCCTCGCGACAACACATTCTTTCTTCTTATTTTCAGGCGAGGCTCGTCTATCAGTATGTTTGAACATCATACAGCGCCACCTACATGGCGCACAGAGAAACTGCTAGCATACCATCCGACACCTTTTTGCAGCGATACATTTTCCCTTTTCACAAAATGAACAATTTACGTTCAAAACATTTGTGTATGTAACACGAATCTTCAAATACCTGTTAATACATTATTATAATACAAAATCTGTATGTCTTATATCTTCTGTATTAATATTTCATGATATGACGGGTTTTGTAATAAATTGCAAATATAGTTTCTATAAAGTAATTACATTTTTGTTTTTATACTATTTTCAACAAATAAAATCTAGATGAGATTTAAATGCTTAGATTTGTAGAAGTCAACTTGTCAAATGTATTTCGAGGTTTTATTTCGTTTTTGCGATTATTTTTAAAGTGTAGATTATACACGTTGCAGTAAAATCGACCCTGTAGATCATATTATTCAATATAGATATCACAAGCTGCCTAATAATCAGTCATGTAAATCACACGCTGAGGTGGCACCAAATTATTTTTGTCTAATTTTTTAGGATGAGAAAGTATCATTTTCTTGTTTCTCATATTTAAATATTGTAAATAAAATAGCTGTAAATGAAGAATAAACTTGAAAAGAGAACCCATCGGCCGAAACGTAGAAAAAATATAAATATCAAAGTTAATGAAGTTCAAAACATGTAATAATTATTAAATTAGTTAACAGTCACGTATGACTTCCCATCTCCAATGCCTGTGTAATTTGGAAAAAATTATATAACTGTCTTATAATAAAAATCGAAAAACGTAGTAAAAGATATAGAATTATGTGGGCACTTCTCGCATTATGTGTCTGTTTGTGTTTCTCGCCTCTAAGCAACTTATACATTATTTTTTTTATTTACTAAAAATCTATTATTTTTAAATCAATGATGAAATAACATACTAACTTTTAAAAAATACTATTAAATATTTATAAATATTTAATTACGAAATTAAATCTACCGCAATGCATTTCTGTTTATTAGTAAACAAGTCAGCCATTTTAACATTTTGTTTATAGTTGCAAGACAAGCATGAATTACTGTGTGACACTACAAAATTTGAAAGCAATTTTGAAGTATTTAAACTGTCGAAAAAAAATTCTTAGCGTTTCCATCATGTATTACAAGACTGAAAGTTTTGTAAACTATTTAATCCTATAATTGTCTAAATAGAGAATGAAACAAAATTACTCAATCATGAATTATCAAAAGATACTGTAATAATTAGATGTAATTTTAAACCCCTGTAGGGGTTACATGTGTGAACTATTTTCTAGCGGTCTGCGTGGCCGGCGGTGAGTTGTGATTCGGCTTGCGATTATGTAAGCATCGCCTGTTCACTGCATGAACAAGCAACTCACCTAGGCCAAATGAGATTCATACGCGACGAATCATCTTGGCGTGAAATACTTCAGTTTCAGACTGACTCTTAAACAGACAAGATGTGATCCTGCATTCTTTACGTTCGGCGCGGTTGAAGAATCAACGGATAACGTTATTTTGTCTTGTCTACATAAAAAAACAACAACCTTCATTTTGTTCGTGTATTTACAGTAACTAATTCTTCACACCTCTTTAGTTATGATGCCATCGTTAATTTCGTGAGGAATGGTGACCCCGTTTGCTTATTCTAAGTAAGTTGGTCATTCTGATTTTCTTCTCAAGATTAACCCTAAACTAAAAGTGGCTCTCCCAGCTAAAACCCTATTCAAAGCGGCATACTAAAAAAAGAAACGAAACAAGAATGAAAGTAAAATGATTTTCGGTCAGCTTGTATTCAATATAATTTTTTTAATATCAAATCACTATTTTCTTCGGAACATTACTTATTTGTTTTTCTTTTTAATAAATTCATTTTTCCTAATGTACCAAATTAAATTTCTATGTTGCAAACAAGTTTAGTAGCTCTAAACCGGAAATTTTCTCTCAAGGTTTAAATCACAGTTTGGAAACGGACCAGTCGCAATGCGCCAGCAGCAAAATTTACTTATATAATAAAGAAAATAAATAATTTTCTGTGTTTACACAGGAAAGAGTATCTAAATTTAGAACTAGTCGGCCATGTTGAAACGTGCCAAGAAAAAAAAATGTATAAACAACATTCACGGGTCAGTGAAAGTTTTCAACTATTTTGTATTACTTTGTTGTTCAATGTTCATGGTATTTCAAATGTCCCGTGAATTGACCTCATTAGTTGTCACGGAAACGAGGCATCCGCAAAGTTATGCTTGGTTGCGTGGAACTTTCAAATGCTGTAGTTAAATCATTTACAGCAATTAAATAATATCTATCTTTGTAAGAAAGGTTTTGAACATGTAACAAGCTTCTCTAAAAAAATAGATTCAAAAATACCGTCACATTAAAACACAAAGGTATATATATTTGTGTATGGATCAATTATTTATACATGTAGATGGCGTACCAGAATAACGAGCGACTCGAAGTCGGCAGCAAACGGTTTTAGGGTCAAAATTTGTCCCTCCTGTTAAAGACTTCCTGTTTTGGTTAAATATAAGAAATCAAATTAGTTTTATGGAAAATCAAGAAGAGTATTCACATAGGTATAATAAATAGATGTTTTTTTTTTGTTTTTTTTTTTTGGGGGGGGGGGTAATCAAATAGATGGTTTTATTTTTTCAATTTTAAATATATAATTTTAGAAAAATAAGTAATCGAATATGAATCAGGAAGTCTTTAATAGAAGGGACAAATTTTGACCCTACACCGTTTTCTGCCGACTTCGAGTCACTCGTTATTCTGATACGCCATGTAGATAAAGTAGGCGTTCCTGTGACCCGTTGCGTCACAGCCACTATTTATACTAGCTTGATTTAATTCAGATATACAATCGTCTTGTATGACTAAAAATAAGACTCTTGTAGGAGCGCCGACCTTAGCTTAGTAAGATTTGTCTTAGAGAAAATGCTAAGATCTACGATTACATTTAGATTGTGTAAAGAAATGTTAAACATGGAAAAACATGTATGAAAGTTGAATGTTAGATAAAGGCATGCATAAGTTGAAGGAAGAATAAAACGTAATTTAAAAGTAACACAAATTGTTTTTATATTTACAAATCTTACATAGTAAAATGTTAGTTTGAAATATTCGTTGGAAGTCAGTTCCGAGAATTGTAGTAAGCGCGTGTGTGCGACCATGTTTGTATATGTGTGTGTGTAGCCATGTAGGGCTTGGCGTTAGTACACCGAAGTGTGTGAATGTGCGTGTCGCCTTTTGTTCGTGTTTGTACGAATGTGTATGCGTGATAGTTAATAATTTGTTTAGGCATCTGTATGTGGTTGTGTCTTTGTCAGCAGTGTGTGGTTGTATGCGTTGAAGAATGATAGGAGTGTAAGCCTTTGTGTATGTGTGTGTGTGTGTGTGTTTAGTAGTCAGCCGACGCGTTGGCAACCCCTTAGCCCCTCGCCCAAAGGTGAGGGGTAGACAAAATAGTTTGTTGCGCGGTCTGCTTTTATATTGTTTCACAGTGGTTTGGCGGACGTAGTACAGAGCACGTCACGTGAGCAACATTTTCGGCTTTTTTGCGCCTTTTCGTTCGACTGTCTCTCGGAGCTGATTTTCATGGCCCCAGTTTGAGCTTTTGTTGTTTAAGTGAATACGGCATGTTTGTTGATAAAATAGAGGCAGTCTATCCGATACTCTTTATTTCTATATTATTATTACTAGCAAATAAATGCTCCCTGTTGGTCGCATTTTTTGCGAGGCTGCCACGTCTCTTCCGTCTTTCCGGGCCATTCTAACCTTTCAGAGAAGGTTACTAAATCTTTTTTACCACTAACCTAAGTCATAAAACCACATATAATCGCTTTAAAAAGTTGAACCAACCCAGCCTGACCAAAAAACAATGCATCGAATTTATCTCACATCACAAAAGAAAATTGGTTAACTGACCTAACAAGTTTGAATGGCCTGGAAATGGTAGATCATTTCATGTTAAAATTGTATGCAAAACTGATCACCCAATTTGCATTTGCGTAAATGTTCATTTGAGTCACGGCTACTGGCGCCTCTGGCGCCTCCAGCTTGTATAAAAAGTGGTACCGCCCACCAACTGAAAAATATAGAATCTCATTTGAGAGGGGGCGTTGACATAAGGTGCATGGCTCCAATAATGCCTAACAATTATTGGAATTCCTGGCTTCAGACTGGGATCAAAGTATCAGACCTGTCCTTGGTCAGAATAGGAGAAATCCTTCTCGACTGGGGCAATATTTATAGGTTTCACGTAAATTATTCAGAGTAAAATGGTTTATTTTTACTTTTTTAAGCTAAAAAAATTATAATCTTGACTCATTATTCGTTAGCCTCTTTCGAAATGTTTATAAAGATGACTATATTTTCTGATCAACTTTTCATTTCGGGCTTTCACGTATGCGATTAAGTTTGCAATAATTGTCTTTTTCATGTTTTTGCATTTGTTTTTATTAAACATGCTTTAAGTAAAAAAAATAAGTTGTTTTGAAATAATGTCGAAACTCATTTCGCTCTAAATAATTTACGTGGCTACAATAGGAATTAGCATTTTTGATTTTTGTTCCCAATCTAGTGTGCCCTTTTTGCGAGAGATGGATTTAAAAAAGAGAAATACTTCTCGACTGGGGCAATATTTATAGGTTAATTCTTATCTCAGTCACATAAATTATTCAGAGTGAAATGCTTGATTTTTACATTTTTTAAGTAAGATAGCCTCTTTCTGAATGTTGTTAAAGATGGCAACTATATTTTTATGATCGAAATGAATTCAACTTATTTACTATGAAGGGTTTAAATAAAATAACAAATAAATCATTAAAAATTTTAAAACATTTTTAAAATAAAAGACAGTAATTTAGCAAGTTGTATCGTATCGTAGAAGTGAAACACCAAAGTTAAAACCGTTAAAAAAATCGTACAAATGAAACGCCAAAATGAAAACGTTTTTATCACTTGTAAGTGTAAGAAAATAACGACATTTTATTTATTTATTAGTTTAAAAAATAAATATTTATTTGATTGAATTTAATGAAATGTATTTTATTTTTTAAATTTTGCATTAAAGTAGCGAAGCGTGAAAAATAACTTATGAATTAGTCGGATCGAAGGAAGAGTGATGTTTACATTTGAAAGGGTCACGTGACCCCGTGAAATTTAATGAAAGAAATATTTATTTGTTTAAAGAATAAATGAATAAAATGTTTTCACACGTAGAAATATATTTTCAGGAAATATTTTTATCTGCTTACAAAAAAAGAACTAATACATCAGACAACTACATTGCTTTATTTGTAAAAATCTAAGCGATCGTATTTTGAATAAAATGTCTTTAATTAATTGTATTAATAAGTTTTCTTAATATGGAGGAAAATATTCTAAATACTTATAACTCGTGTTCTAAAATTTACATAAGTGTATATTTCTGAATATTAATTAGAAGTTTAAAAGTAATTAATTATGTAAATTGCCAAAAGCGCATGGTGTTTGGGCGAGTTTTTGTAGCAGTATATATAGAAGCTGGCAGAGTAAGTAAGAGTACTCTGACGGAGTTTCAGCTTCAGACAGACATATACATAAACTCCATTATTAATGGATTATTAGCAGCAACAGAACATATATTCTCGCTCCGGTCGCATATTTTTGCTAGCCTGGGAATATGGTATCACGAAGAATGAACATATACTACATTGTCTCCAAAACAGGAAGTAATGCATGTGAACATGATATCACGACGAACAAATATATACTACGTTAACTCAAAAGGAAGATGCAATGAGTGAGAAAATAGTCTCATGACAACAGAAAAGAAACTACACTACCCCCTAAAAAACTTAAGTAATGCCTGAGAGGATAGTATCATGGCAACAGAACAGATACTATACTATGCCAGAGGATGGTGTAACGCCTGTTAAGATGGTATCATGAAAAAAGAACAGAAATTACACTATCTCCACATAAATTGAGCACTGAAGGATAATACATTAGTCTGAAACAGTATAGTAAACTGAATTAAGCATGAGAATATAATACAATAGTACATTGTATATACAAGTTATAATATAGTTTCAGGGAAACAGATTCAAAATTTCTATTGGTAATAAATAGTAGTTTTCTTTCGAGGAGAAAGAGAGATGAAGAGAAAGAGATGGGAAGAGATGATAAAAACGAATGACTTATCAAAAATTGAATTATATATTTATTTATATAACGAATGAATACTGACCCAACAGGCCATAGATGATCAAATATCATCATAATAAATCATTAAAAAATTTTACAATATCACATTAATAGAAGTAATAATATAGTTTTGGAGACAGATACAACATTTCCATAAATAATAAATATTATATAAATAAGACAGTTTTCCTTAGAAGAGAGAGGAGAGGAGAAAGAATGGAAAAGGTTGGATAAAATGGAATAATTATTATCAAAAATGAAATTATATAATTATTTATATAAAAATATAACTAACAAATACTGCTTCAACCGGTACGAGGTGATCTAATGCCATTATATAAATAAAGCATGTTACCGTAGAGAAAAAAACCAGATACAATACTACTCCCCATTAAAAGATATTACCATAATAGATTTGTGAATAAATCAGGGTTTGCTTAATTCATTCAAAAAATAATGAGAACAGGTACTACAATTTGATCTTAGCCAAAAGGCAGTGGAGCGAAAAATGCTTGTTTACAAAAATATTGAAGCGAGATCAGATGAAAAAATAATAGCCAAAATTGTTATACTATTTACAGCCATCCGTAAAAGACGAGGTAATGCCTGCGAGGATGGTCTCATGACACAAGGACTTATACTGTATAATCCCCTAAAGGAGGAAGTAATGTATGGTAAGATAACATCACAACAATACAACAGATACTACACTAGCCTTTCCCAACAATATATATGTCTTAATAAGAGTTATATGTTATTGTCTGATATACATTACCTGACTATAGACTGAAAGAGTACCCCTCCCCCAATACTCTTTCAGCCTATACTAGACTACGTCCCTCTTCTACTATTTAATACTAAGTACATTGTACAATAGTCTTTAATAGTATAATTTCGGCTTAAGACAGACAGACAGACACATAATCAGCAATATTAATAGATTATTATTAGATATAGGTGTATTATTATTCTTGAATATATATATATATACATATATATATATATATATATATATATATATATAAGTACAGTGCAATCTAATTTACATACGTATTTGTTATTTGTACAGACACACGTACGTAAATTACATGACAAAACTGAAAGAGAGAGAGAGAGAGAGAGAGAGTCACTCGTTCTCTTAATGCTCGAAGAGACATTGAGAAATGTTAGAGATTGGTTGAATAAACATAGTGGAAAAGGGGCGTGAGAAATACATAGATAGCGAAGAGAAAGATGGATGACTTTTCAGTTACTCATGAATTACGGCTAATTAGAACAATTAAAACCGATTTTCTTTCAGGGATAACTCAATTCCAGAACTAAATTATATTTTAGCATGTATATTGCGTTATAAAAATATCTAGGAACGTCTTAAGGTAAAAAAAAACTTTGATAAACTCACATTTAATATGATAATAAAAATTGTAATTTCAGAAATCCGGTGAAGCACTTCGTCAACCTGATCCGTGTAAAATATTACTTAACAGTAGTACGATTGTGGAGCTAGGTTTGGTGTGTTCGTTTTGTTTTACGGCATATCAACCCTTTTCGGCTTATTTAATGCCAAATCCGATTATTTTGGTGAAAGTTTTTATGCTTCAAGTTCTTTATATTTTCAAATATTTATTCATGGTGTTTAGTTTTGTTGTTTTGTAGAGGAAAATTGTTTTTGTTTTTTGGCTTTGCAGAACATGGATTTGTAATGGTAAAGAGAATAAAGAATAACATCAATGTTTGGTGCATTTTTGGTCAGTAAATCACTATCTTAAGACAGCCTGATCTGGTAGCTCTACATGTAGAGTTGGGTGTGTCTATAAGTGAGCCGATGCAGACGGGGTATTGGGTGTGATTGATGGGATATAACCTCAGGGGTCGGATGTGGCGCAGTGTGGGAATAGAATAACTGGTTGGGTCGGTTATGTAATGTGAGAGGATTTTGGCGTTTGATTTCAGTTTCTGTCTGAATTTTAGTGAAAAGACAGAGCAGGTAAACTGGCGAAAGGGGACGCTTAGGCACGTCGTACCCTCGTTTGAGATGTCTAGAAACAACGTGTGTTTGAGGAAGTTGATGTTTTATTGTTAAGGTGAATAAGATATAACTAACATTGATATGAGAAATAATCAAGAGAAGAGCTTCTTTTCTGACTAGAGTATTGATTTACTCCTCTCCAGGAGTTAGGCACAAGGCCAGTTTTATCTTACTCCCACAAGTAAGATGTGACCCAAGGTCGGGTCGGGAAAGTGGGGTTTAAAAATTGCCTGGGCAGCCCGGTAGGGGCGCCTCAGGCAGTAAGCAATAAACTTACTCCTCCCCAAAGAGGGGAGGCGAAGCCTGGGAGGGTGGACCTCCTAGAACTGCACAGGACAGACCCATAGACAGGTGTAAATCAAGCCCCGAAGGCCAAGACAATACCAGTCTATGGGGTGCAGTATCAATCGGAACAGATACTACACTTTGATCTTAGCCAAAAGGCCAAGAAAAAGTACCCCTTTGTTACCATTACATCAAAGTGGAAGTAACTGTCTTGGGTATAACACAAATCTACATCCGGTGGTGAAGTCCCAATTTGGAAGCTTTGGAGCGTGCTTAATCATCCATTAGTTGCCATTAGCCCCAGGCCCAGTGTAAACCAGAGTCAGGGTCCCATGTATTGGGTTAAATTGGATCTATCATTTACAGACTAGTAGTTTTAAAAATGTACGCCTACAAACCAAATTAATGTGCAAACCAATCGTATGCCAAACATTAATTTACAATTTTAATTAGTAGCCGAAAATATTAAAAACTTCAGGCATAAAATCGTTTACCAAAATTGTTGGATTCGGCATTAAGTAGTCCTAAAAGTGTGGATATATCATAAAACAAAACGACTAACGTAACAATCGTTATCCTTAACGCACATGATAGAAGGACCGACAGGATCCATAGTCCTCATTGAGATGAAATTCTACCTGACTACATTATGACTCAATGCAATTTTTGTTACCATCTCCAAATATTTGCTTAAAAACCTGGCATTTCAATTGTCATGTGTATGCCATAAGATTACATTCGGTAGTAAGGCCCCACCTTGTAAGCTTTGGGGAGTGTCGAGTCATCGTTTAGTTCAATCGGACTAAGGAGTGGTAGTATCTTTCGGGGTCCCATCGATGGGTTAAATAGAATCTGTCTTGAGAATATCATTAAACTGAATCTGGTGGTATACACATAAATGGATAACTTTCTTAAGATGTGAAGGACTTGAAGGCATGAAACATTTAAACAAAAACGCCTGAATATTATTTCTAAATCAATGATAAATTGTTAAGATCAGGCAAAGAAAAAATATTCAAAAATTATCAAAGTGAAAATAAATACAAGTTGATATTTGAAAATAAGTTCACGAAACGAATTATTCAGAGTTTTATACCCTGAATAAATATTTCAGGATATTAAACGCTTGAAGCAAAAGAACCGTTATCCAAACGACTGTTTTTACTATTAAATAAACTCCAAAAAGATTGATAAGTCGTAAAATAAACAATTCAAATAAAATGGTTACATGGTTTGCACCAGTCTACTTTGATCCTTACTTGGGCTAGACGGGACCAAAGGGTTGATATGCCGTAAAAGCAAAACAAGTGACCAACAGAAGAAATATGCAAGAATAGTTTGGAAAAAATCTATAGTTCACACTATCTTTTCTAAAAACAATGGGTCTGTCTGGAAAGTAAATCTAAATATTAACATATATTAGTTAATATTTAATAGATATTAAGTAAGTTAAATATAAGTTAATATTCAATAAATATTTAAGAAATCCAAACATTATTGAAGTCTACAAGACTACAATATTTGAGATTCAATGTGTGAAACAAATTATACAGATATTTACTCCAGGAATAAATATTTGAAGATACTAGGAACTTGAAACATACAACAAATTTAGTAAAATGACTAAATTCGGCATTAAATAAGGCAAAAAAGGTTTGATATGCCGTAAAAAAAAACCAGCAACGCCACTCAATTTATACACGATTAAATAAAAGTATACGAATTTATAATAATAAGTTGGCTTTATTGAAACGGATGACTTAGGTGGGAAAAAGTATTTGCATTTCATATTTTATTCGAAAAGTATTTATGATTCGTCAAGGACATCTACCGCAAGGCAATGAGTCAGAGGAAAGTCAAGCAAACAAGTGAATGTTACCGTCGTCTGTTTGAGGCGCGCAAAAAATGTAACCATTTTCTTATGTACAAAGTTCACTTGACCTCTTTCCACACAAGAAAATAGCGGGTTATAAAACCGAGAAAAAAAAGTTAAAATAAAACCGATTGTATATAACATAACTTTATGTTGAAATATGTAAATACTTTCCCCTCAGAAATATGAGTATTTATAAGAAGCCTGCAGGTTAATAACAGTATAAAAGTTTTATAGAGACATTTTCTTTTTAGTGTACATAAAAAAGCAACTGTAAACTTTTATTATTATTGAAAAAAAAAACACCGGTGGATGTGGACGACACATTTCATTCCTTCTAAAATTGTTTTTATTGATTTTTAAATGTTTCACAATACTATCGATTAAAGCACTGACGGTAGACCGACCCACTCATTGTCTAAATTATAGTCTTTTTTAAATTATTCGGAATAAGCTAAAAATATTGAGATTGTGAAAATAGTTCGAATTATTCAAATACTACTATTATTCGCATCTTGGTGGTTATATACGCAAAGTTTTAGCTGGTGTAACATCCGACCTTTGTTGGATGCATCTTTTGAACCTTCGAGTCGGACTTGGGACATTTGTGTTTGAACAATTTCTTTCAGATCACATGCAGATATTTGTACAGCTAATGCAGGTATATAGAGGTACAGTTTTTTTTACTATCAGCTATTTGAAAGCGTAATTTAAAATATTTTTTTTCTTTAAACTGCTTACGGACGTTTGAAAATAATTTATTCGAAGCAAAATAGTAGTTTTATCATCTATTCGATGAGGAAGAGGAGAAAGAGAGGAAACAAAGCGATGAGAAATTAATTAACGTTTTTTAATAAACATATTGAAAGAGATGGCCTATGAAACCTAAACTAATCGTTTATTCAGGAACATTGTGAATTCAATTTAAGGTGATTAAAATATATAGGAAAAAAGCATTAGGAAAACAAACGTTAATAAACTCAGCTTTTGTATAAAAACAGATATATCACGCATATTTATTATTTATAAATATATTAAAGAACGCAATAATGTACATCATACATATATATATATTACTTTTATTCAACCTAAACAAGGTTTATTGCGACTAAAGCGTAAGGCATTACTGTGGTAGGTGTCAGATTTTTTTTTGGGGGGGGTGCTTGATGAGGATCTAGGCAGCAAGATATTTGTTCACATTACATTTAAACTTATGCATGTTTGTACGGTCTGGAAAACAGGGATGGAATTCCAAAGGCAAACGGTCCGAGGAAAATAGCAATCAGATTAGAGAATCTTCCGAAACCTAGGGACCTCTACAATGAAGGTGTAAGATTTTGCTGCCAATAGGGTGGGTCGGGGGTATAAACGTTTGGGTGGTACAAGTGCAGCGAGTCTATTCGAATTACTTGTAAAATAGGCACTGGGATGCAACTCTGCGGCGATGCGACAGGGCTGCAGCTTCGCAGATAATGCGCAAACTATTAAGTTAAAAATTCTTGTTTGCACCCTGTACAAGAGAGAAGCTAGTGTTTTGTGCACCAACCCAGTTGTAGCAACAATAGTCCATGCACAGGCGAATTGTAGCTTTACAGAGATATAGGATACTGGCAGGTGTAAATGTTTTCTAGCACGGTAGAGGGAGCTTACAAATTTTGCAGCAGACTTGGCAATATTTTTGTACTTATTCCAGCTTATGTTGCTTGAGAATATTAGTTCCAGAAGTTTGAACGTTGGACTCCTTGAGAAGGTGTTATCGGCCATGACAATCGGTGGTTGGAAAAGTGCATTGTAGTTGTTGACGGAGATTGGCTTCGTCTCGGTAGCATTAAATGTGCCCATTCATTTTGGGCTCCATTCTACTACAGACCGGAAGTCGTTTTCTAAGGATTCAGCCATTTTCTTGCATATGTTGGAATCCGATTTGCCCTCATGCCGGGAATAGAGAGTGATGCTATACGCAAATACACCTATATCAGACACGATTGTATCGAGTAGATCGTCTCCGAAAATCAGGGATAATATAAATCTTCGTATCGACCCCTGCGGTACACTTGCGTTTATGTAATATTCTTTAGATTTACGACCATCGAGAACGACCTGGACCTTTCTTTTAGCTAACAAAGATCTTATTATATTACACATTATCTCAGTAATACTGTACGAATTAATTTTCCTGGGAAGACATTCATGCCAGATTTTGCCAATTGCTTTGGAGATATTAAGTGCTACCGCCCTAGCTTCACTTGCCTTCTCCAGTCTGCTGTATATACGTTCAGAGATGACCGTTGGGATACTGGCAGTAGAACAGGCTTACCGAAGTCCATACTGTTGGTCAGATAGAAGTTTAGCATTTTCGAGGTGCTGGACTATCGCTAGATTGATTAAAGATTCAAAGATATAGCGATAACACTTATGTGTCAATATTTTTGCGAGTCAGTTATTTCTCCATGGTTCTTGAAAACTAGTACCACAGAAGCAATTTTCCAGTTATCAGGGAAGTAAGATTCTGCAAGGTATTTAGTATAGAGTTTGAAGAGATGAGATCTGGTCCGTATGCTTTGATGGTTTCAAGTTTTTTATGTTAGCCAAGACACGAGAAGGGGTTATGATCGGATCATCTAGTGCGGTTTTCGGTGGCGGTAGTCAGTTTTAGATGGGGTTGTTTGCGAAGTCGAAGGGGGAGTTTGGGTCAAACCGCTGTGCAAGCAGTTTAGCCTAGCACGTTGCTGTGGAAGTGATTTTATAGTGGTTGGGTGAATGGGGAATTGTTGATTGCCTATTTATTATATATCTATTATTATATATTAGAAAGTTAAACATTCGATTAAAATACTTGTATAAGGTTCGGGGATGGGAGCAAGAGTTTTTGGGGCTCTTTAATTTTCTCGGGCATTTCCAGGATACGGGTTTCGTTAGTTCCCTTGTAAAATTTGACATAAGATTCTTTACATCTAATTCATTGCGCCTTCATTATCGATAAACCATAACAGATGTAAAAACCCGCAAGTCCATTTCGCACACCATTGGTCCTTAGTGAGGCGCCCTGTTAATCGATTAAATTACTTCGATAATATTTTCGATTATAGATGCAATCGATTTTTCTGTACTCTTCTTGAAGTCTTTCGCGGTGACCTGCGTAGATTCTAATCGGATCTCAGCGTCCCGTTTGACGTGATTTCTAACGTACAACGCCGTAAGCTTCTCGAAGCTTTACTTCCACGATAGCGATGTTATTGAGGGCAGATTGTGTTGATCAAGGTCAGAGAATGTGAGATGAGTAAATTATGCATTACTTAATTGCATTAAGTCGTCGTGGAATCAATCGATAAAGAATTATTCCTCACAATAACCCGTGATATGTCAGAAACGTACATCCCAAGGATGATTGGAACAATGAAAAAACAAAGAAGGGAACTAAGAATGGCGAAACGAAAAGAACGAAGACAGAAAGAAATAAGGATCGTAGAATAAGCAAAAAAATAGTGAGATTGAGTGTCGAACAAAGAAAGGATGCAGGAAATAAGCCAAGGGAAGAAATAAGGAATCTGAGAATGGCCAAAGAAAATGAAGGAAGAAAGAATCTTAGAATGAGCGAAACCAAACGAGATGAAGAGTGAACGAAAGAAAAAATAAAGGGAATAAACAAAGAAAAAAAGAAAGAATCTGAAAATGGCCAAACGAAAAAAGAATCTACAATGGGCAAAAAACGAAATTGGGAGTCAACGTATGAAAGAGATAAAAAGTGGAAAGAAAACTGGGAAATAAAAAAATAGAATTAATGTTATTAATCTCTTTATATCTGGAGAGACAATTGCCATCTTCTCAAATGGTTCCTGTGCAATGAAAAGTTTAGTGAATTAACAGTAAGCAATTTCCAATAGAACGCCCCCCCCCCTGAACTGCATTGCTGTTTAGTGGCAGGGTGAAATCCGAGATGACTGAAAATAATGCTTAGATAAGCTGAGAAGAACTTATTTCACAGTTGTTATTTTCAGAGGATACATTCTCGCCTTTGGCTTGAGTGTCTCGTCTATCTACTACTTCATACCTGACTAGGAATATAAGATGTAGATTCATACTTTGCTTAATGATATCAGAGATAGAGACTCTGCAACAACGCACTCTTCCAAACTTAGTCATCCGTCTAAATACTGACCGGGCTCAACGTTGATTAACTAAGGTGGTTCGAAGACATTGAAAATATGATCATACAGTTACATAAGAAAATTAATTAAATGTAGTGTGAATAAGAAATAAAGCGAGAATTGGTAAAAGATAAATTAAACGAAGAGGCAAAATGGTCATGACATGTGAAAAAGATTTTTTTTTAAATGGATATCTATTTATTAAATAAAAGGCGGTTGTCTGTGCGTGTCAGACTAAAACTCAAAGACTACTTAAGATGTACCTACAAACGGCTTCAGTATCACCCGAAGAAGGTTTTATCGTCGAAGGTGTTTGCAAGTTAAAAATTACATAATAACGTTAAAATAAAAACAGGCCTTTTTATGGAATTTCAAAGGTTACGGTAGAAAAACAGAAATACTTAAAGATGGCTCGAGCGATCGCGTGTTTCAGCTAGCTGTCACCCGAGGCAACGCCATGTCTATTATGACGTCATCCCGCGACCTCTAATTTTTGATGAAGAAACAAAAATGTTGCCCTCGTGTGTAGGCAAGTAAATAGGGACTTATTGAAATGTGCTTTTATTTCTTATGATAAATATATTCTTAAAGATTTAAACCATTTTAAATTTGTATATTTTAATATAATACATTAACGTTATGCATTTATGTAAATAAATAATAATAAATAAACTAAACTTCAAAAAGAAGGTATCCATTACTCAAGAGTAAAAAACAAATTCTTGCTCAATTAGTTTATATTGACAATTAAATATTTTTCAATTCATCAAGTATTTTATTATTATAATATTTACTAGACGACCCGTCATTCGTTGGGTCAACGTTTGTACATTTTATATTGTATATTAATGTACACAATAATGTCTTTAACCGACTATAGAAGGTAAATAGATAGATATGTTATCTCATTCGCCGTTCATCAACAAACCTACGCTTGTACTGCTGCTGCTGGTGTTTTTCTTTCCTTCTTTATTTACGTCATTTATTTATTTACGTCATCTTCTTGCTCTCCTTCCGTTACGCTGCTGATTCTACTACCACTCGCTATTTCTCTCGACTAACTATTTCTCGTCTCATTCGCCTTTTTCTCTCAGCATCTAAAACACTCAATATGCAAACAACTAAGCAAACAAGCTAAATTATCAAAGTTTCCGTATTATATAAATTAAATAAAAGTATAAAGAAATGTTATTAAAATTAATTTTAAGCAATTGATTTTAGTTTTGAAATCAAAAGTAAAGTTTTTTTTAGATGAGGATTAGTAATTTGTATTAGCTTACATTACTATTCTCATCTTGGCTGTTATTTTTTACAACGACGTTTCGGCCGATGTAATCTGCCAGTATTTTCAGGTGCATCTTTTCGAATATCAAAACCTAATATTCGAACTTAAAATTTTTTATATCGAACTCCGGAACCGGTACGGAATTTCCAACTGAACTCTTTATTTAATCAAAGGCGGTATATTGTTCTCATTCCGTCAGCCATGGCCATGTAGAAATATTAATTTTATATTATTCTTAGTTATCGTGTTGAGTAAAGATTTAGCCTTCAGAATTCAGAAAACTGTCAATTATAACTGAGTGTTAACCAACACCATTACCTGTTACACCACACGTCCATGGTATGAATTTTGGGAGCCTTAACACCAATCTCGTCTAAATGTATAGTATTATAACTTATTACTAATATATATATATATATCGCAATTAAGCTACACAGAGGCTTCCGCGTTTCATCCTCGGAGGGAATCGTCAGGCTAAAATGCATGGAGTTAGTTATGTCAGGTGTTTATATATACACGTCTAGCTAGTTAACCAATCAGATTCTTTGTTGTTTTCTTAGCCAATCGTAGAGCTTCTCACAAACAAAGGTTCGGTTGATTTTACTTCCTATTCTATCATATATACATATATATATATATATATATATATATATATATATTACCAGTATTCTAATCTATTATTTTATAATTAATGGTTCCATTATTGTATCAAATTCTATACTATGTATAATTAGGGAGCCATTGTCGGCCAACATATGTAATGCTTCTTTGAGAAGTCTTACTCTCAACTGTTCTTCGTCCCATCAGTATAGATGTTCTTTTTTCCTCACCATATGTGGTTAGTTATGCCTGACTTTTCAATATATCCACATACAGCTTTATTGTTATTATTGTGTCACCACTTATAAATGCCAAGAGACAATTTAGGATGAAAGTTAATGAGATGCAATGATTATCAGCCGAAAGATTAAAAACACTATGAGATTACTAACCTTGATCAATGGTATGAACTCGGTTTGAATACCTATTTATTGAGGGTTTAAAACAAGAGATTATTAACAGTTCTTTGTTATATTTTTTGTCGGAAACTTGACCCGGACGAGATGTTTTTGTATAGTTGAGTCGCTCTTGAATACGTCACTGATGTCATATGTAAACATACTTATGAATTCATTCGGAACAGCCAGTCATATATGGTAGACAGGCCGCTGAGTTTTCGGGTGGCGTTATCTGATTTGTTATTCAGATTTCTCAGAATTGATGTCAACATAAGTTTTAAGACTCAAAAATGTATACTAGAATTGCCCGCATTGACTGTGGCGTTACATGTAATGGCGTTGGTGGACAACCAGTCTTAAATGACAGACTTTTAAGAACTAAAAGTTCAATCCTTACTGCAGGCGAATATAAGTAAAAAAAATAATAGAAAATTAACATTTCTATCCGATCGTGGCTGATAGATTGAGAATCCTGTAGATTATGTAAAGTTCTAGTTTGAAATTTCCTATTTGGTAAGTGATTCCATCTCAGAACGGTACCAATTATAACTGTTGCTTCTCTTTCTACGAAATGGGTAGTGTAGTTCACTATCAATGTCACATGACATCTTTTTAACTCAGAAATATCAGAATAATTTGTAAAAGATAATATTTGTTTAGCCTGTTTGTGTTTAGTCCGAAATAAACAGGGTATGATATTTTTTAATCTGGTGTATCTAAAAGATTCATAGATAGTTGTGTTCCGATCGCAATTAAATATGCATTATCTTGTGAGAATTCGAGAAAGCTCGATTCTATTAGACTAAAGACCACCTCGTTATCGGTTGGTGTTGTGTGCAACAAACGCAGATGACGGGATTCAGTGACACTCGTCGATTGAAGCGGTGTATGAAGAGTAGATGAACATTAGTTATCTGGAAACTTTGGAACTGGTCAATGAGATCGCACTAAATTTTGGTTTATACATTAAGAATTGTAATTCAATAAGAATAAACGGAATGAAAAAGTATAGAGGCAGTTGCTTTCAGAAATGGGTTGGTTCGATGTAAAAATGGTCTGCTCAATATGACACTAGCGTTGACTCGACACGTTTTACCAAAACTTGACAATAGCCGGTATGCACCCCAACCAGGCACACGAGCGAAGGAAATAGAGGAACAAAATAACATTTGTTGACCCTTCGATATGATACGGGGTCACGCAAGGACGAAGAAGAAGAAGAAGAAGAAGAAGAAGAAGAAGAGCACCTTAAATTTATGATTAAAATAGCAACTTGGAATTCTATTATATAAATAGCCTATTAGGTTTTTATGTAAATGGCTGCTACGTGATAATAAGAACCTATAATATCTAATATATAAAGTAGAGACGTTTTTTCCCCTGTACCTTCTCGGAGAATAGGAAAATAACCACATGCATCACGGGCTACTGAACTCACAATAACATTGCACTTATTCACTCGAGCGTGTTTTAGTATATCTCTTATTCTTCTTTCCAAACAAACACTGAATATTACATTCGGCCCGGCCGCCACGACTCTCCGAAATACCAACTCCATATAGGTGGTAGTAAAAACTTTTCTCCCTAACAATTCTGTACTGTGACTACACTCATCGACACCGGGTACTAATAAACACAGTATAATTTTCATAAAGCACCCATTGTTATTTCGTATTTGTCTGGCATTATTTTACTACATAATATAAAGCAATACGCAAACAAATAATGACCGCTCCCGTTGAATCCGCTGATATTCCGCGAATATCAGATTACGTTTTTCCTATTTCTAACTATGATTTCCACATTTACATTCATTCCGGAATCAAGCGAATGACATTAACGAACACAGTACCTGCAACATTCATTCTACAAACATGACGGCTAAAATTCCTTCATTAAATCTACTTCCTACTTAATTCAATAGCCGCCAAGATGCTGTTAGAACCCGACACATTTATATTTTCAAAATCATATACTTAAAGGTATATGATTCCCAAATAAATTACCTAAACCGTGTCATTATTGAACTTAAATTTGCGTCGCCAGAAGCTGCCAGTAAACACGCTTAGCTTAACTCGCCTATTTTCACATGTATATTTCAAGTTGTAACTGTGGCGCAATGGTTAAGAAGGGAGGTTTCATTATCGCCAGTATCGGCGTTCGATCCCATTCTGCTTTCTTTTTCTTTTCTTTTTTTTATAATTTAAAACGTTCACCAACACGGTAGAGCGGGGGGGGGGGAGAACAATAGGCGGTTTCTTTTTTATGCAATAGGTAGTACTTTCTTCCGTGCAACGCCGGGCGACGGGTACCGCTAGTTAAAGATAAAATAGAAAGATACAAGACAAGTGAAACTGGACACACCCATAGGTTTTCTGAAGCCAGAATAATACCAGTTGACAAACTGGACCAATATCACAGTGTATACAGAACATTCCATTTGAAGATCAACTTTTTCTTTATTATTGCAACAAGAAATTGAACTTTAACCTCTGTTTATCGCCCCGTGAAAGCATCGGTGTGGATTGATTGTAGTCGTCATTGTGATAATATATTAAAATTATCAGTCGTGCGCGAAATAAATCGTGTGAAATTCATATCACAGATGTGTTTTTTTTTATTTGATTATTTCAACACTTGTGATCGGTGAAGCATATTAAATTCAACATTGAACATATTAGGTAATATCAGAAGCAAACCCGTAAAACAGACATTAAGGTCACGTGAAGCTAATGTAGCTTGCCACAATTATTTTTCAAAATAGTCAACTGCTCTTCCTACGATGATAAAGTGTTCGGACCCTAATATATATTTAGAGCGATTAAAGACGCCATACTGAGAACATTTTAATTCATCATTCAGACGAGTTATAGAAAATCAAGCCCGGGCGGGAAAGGGATTGTTTAGAAATAGGCCACGTAAAAACGCCGTTAGTGGAAATCTGCAGGTGTGACCTTAAGAAATATCAAAAAAGAGTCAGCTCAAAAGTTAGTATTGTCATAAGTGACAACATGTCGGTCGAGAGAAAACTGGGTTTGGGGAGGTTTCAAGTCGAACGAAAACGAGGCGTGATTAGTCCCGCTCTGACGGATGGACCGAGGTAGCTAGCGACCAATGAGGATGTGTACTTGTTGAGGACAACACATTTCATCCGGGCAATGATAATTCAATAACAAAATAGAATAACAAACAACCCCAAAATATCGGCATTAATATCCTAACTAATATATAAGTAAAATACAAACACGAACTGGCATAACAGAAAATGTGACATTATTTGATTCAACCTACTCTAGAATAGTCAAGTAACCACACCCATATTCATATATTTTTTTTAATTTCCCAATGAACATCACACTCGACAAAAGAAACATTAAGGTCAGTTATTGCTGTACGAATAACATACAACCTGTAATAAGGAAACACAACGTAACTGTTACAAAACAAACAGAATAAACACTTACATCATCATGATTTGGAAAAAAAATTATGTTTTCAAACGAAACAGTCATTAGAATTTTTAAAATGTGATGCGATTATGACGTGAAAATAATGTTTTTTCTAACGAACCATAGCCGTTAGAATTCAAAATATGTGACGCGTTTAATAAACGCACCACAAATTTTTAAAAAGTACATTTCACTTTTTATTATATGTCTTTAAAGCAGTCATATTGAGAAAGTCTTGAAATAAAAACGAAACGTTGTTGAATATCTAAATATTTTTTGTTTTTCCTTTTTTATTACGTCGGCATAATATTTCTATAATTATATACTGTTTCGTTATATCACAGCTTTTAAAGCTGATAACCAATAAAATTAAAGAAAAAGTAAAGTTATAACAATATTATATTAATGAATATATAATAAAAATAATGGATAAAAAATAAGTAAATTAATAAAGTAATAAATAAATAAAAACCATAAATAAATTGAGTAATAATTAAATAAGATAAGTAAATATAAAAATATAAATATACACAAATTATAAAAGAACATGTAACCGTAAACAATATATTCATAAAATAAGTTAATTACAAACACAATAAATAAAATAATATAAGCAAGAATACCTAACAGAATTAATAAATAAAGTTATAATAGAGAAAGTGGAAACAAATACCAACATATGCATGTGTGTGTAAGATAAAAAAAAACACACAAACCTAAGTTAAAAATATACTAAATAAAAATACAACATTCTAAAAAATAAGAAATAAGTCAACAAATAATATAAACTAAGAATAGGATTTTTAGATGTCTGCGAAAAATTAATAAAACTAGTAAAAAAGACGGGAAGAAAGTCGTATTGTGGAATAGAAATCCGGAAGCGAAGTACCAGAGGATGACAATAAATTGTGAATTGGATTCCAAATTAAAAAATAACGATGTGACCAACGGTTACTGTATCTAAAAGAAAAACATCTGATCATTTTAAGCAATATATATATATATATATATATATATATATATATATATATATATATATATATATATATATATATATAATTATATATATACATATAAGTCGGTCGGATTCTCGAAGTTAGACTTATAATAATGCATCTTATAATTTATTTTTGATTTTCACTAGCCAATTTTTGTTTTTATTTTTATTGCAAAGAACATAAAATAATATACTTCAGTTTAGTTTCTTTCAATACATTTGTTTAAGCCAGAAAGATTGGTAAAATAGACATTTTTAAACAATGCCATAAAAAGAAAAATAGATTAGTAAGTGATAAAAAACAGATTTCATCATTGCTCTATTTATTTTGTCAATCAAATAAGCAATTACATTTGTTTACAATAAACATAAGCCAATTCATTTCTTAAAATTATTTCAATATTATAATGATATAAAAAACATTTATGTATTTTACTGTAATACTGTAATACTGCAAGGGCGAACAACTTAATCAATGATCAACCATTTAAATGGTTGATCATTGATTAAGTTGTTCGTCCTAAAAGAAATTTCAATACATATAAATCATGTTACACTTCAGATTTATCTGATGCAGTATTTCGATTTTTGATTTTATGTTTAGAAAATTTAGAATCCGTTAAACAGATATAATTAATGATTCGCTTAAATATTCGAAATAACGTCTTTCAGTTTCCTGACATGAGAAAAAAAGAAAGCAATTATAATTTATAAATCTGTTACAGCATTACGGTATTCTAAAGTTTTTTACAAACAAGTCACAACTAATCAAGTCCGAAATGGCACTCAAGGATAAGATTTGTTGAGTTTGTCAGGTGGATTGTGAAACATCGAGGGGATTTGTAACGATGGTTGTAACTGGATGGACATCGATTACTTGCTCAATTAGAATTTGTTTACATTGGACTCGAACACGGCAATGGTGTAGTCAACCGGGAAGCAGCCCCATGGTACTGTGTTCCACATATGGCAGTTCTAGGAAATAAACTTTGCTCATGGAAGTTCCGTTTAGTTTTAGACACAGAGAGAGAAAGGAAAATTATTTACAGTACTTGTAGCTAGATCAGGTTTTGTTGTGAATGTTTAACAGACTGAAGCTCCGTCAGGCATCTACTATAAAAATAACGAGAGAGCACAGAAAGACTAGCAACGTCTTTTTCTGCGAGAAAGAGGCTGTAAGGGAGGGTACAGGACATGGCCCAATAGATTTCGAAGTCTGTTTTGTACCGTGTCAAGACAATGAAAGGATGCTCTGAACCCCCGCCAAGATGTGGCAACAGTACTCCATCTTCGGGCGTATTTGACTCTTTGACTCTTTGACATGTAGGGAATTGTGTCAGGAGTGAGATACTTTCTGGGGCGGTAGAATGATCCAACCATTTTGCCAGCGATCTTAGCAACAGATTTGATGCACGCTCATGAAGCAAGATGATCAGACATTAGAATTCTGAAAAAGAAACTGTTTGGACTACTACAACATTTTGGCTCTATTTTACTAGAGACATCTATACGCATAGCACCAGCCACAGCTCTCTCCACTTACAGTTACTCGCAGTAATAGCAAGCATATCAATTTAAGTATTCATCAATAACTGTTATCGTCATCACCATCATCATTGACGATACACTCCCGGCCTTATAATTTCTATAATCCTTCAATTGGTCTGTAAGTCGTAGCTGAACGCCCGTTCACCACTTCCACCAAATAGTCGTTACTTTAAATTGCGTCAGTGGCTCGGAATAATTTTCCAAATAAAACAATGATCAATTATACTAAAAGCTAATGCAAACATTAATTAATGTAAATTAGACTTATAGTAATGATGGTTCAACTCACCTCAAATCTCCCTCCATTTCTCCGTAATACTATCTCAGTCTTATAATATCAAGTCAGCAGTGTCATTAGGGTAAGGTGTATGATATATATTTTAAATGTTTGCTTAATTTTGACTGTTTAGTCATTTTTAAATAGTATTTTTCAAATATTTCTAGAGATTTCTTGTAGAAGAACATTTATTTACAAACGATACGTCGGCATTAACTGTGACGGATATTTTCGTAGGCATAACAGTATCAGGTGAAGTTGTTGTATATGCCCTTCCTAAAATTTAGGAAATAGCATATTTTTATGAATATTTAATGTATATATTTCATTGACTGATGCACTATAGTACATAGTGCTTTACGTATTATGTGTTCACATCGAAATCGAGATGGGAATTTTTGTTCGTACTAAACATGTCTGGATTACTGGTGGAGCGAGTAGTATGTTAAGAAACTTAAAACTGGCGATGGAATAAAAACATCGCTTAAGATATATTTTTCAATGTAGAAATTTGTTACCCGAGCAACGCCAAGTCATTCTGCCAATTCATCGATGAATGTAAGTTTTGCACCAATAGTTCGCTTAAATAAACGTGCGGAAAATAGAACTTAATTGAAAATTATTTTTTTTTACATTTTTCTTTGTTATTTTTGCTTTTCTATGTTATCCTGCTTTCAGTTTTAATGGTGAAGCGGTCAATTATGAACTTACCACGCATTGCTAGTTTCTGAAATATGTAAACACATCATTTTGTTCTGTTGACAGAAGCAAATTGAACTTCAATATTTATCATACTCTTAAATAAGAACGAACAGTTGTGCAAATAAAATCCAGAACATTTAGATAGTCTTCTTTCTATATTTCTTTTTATCATTTCTCAGCTGTTATATTCATTTATTGATTTCGTTTGCCTCCATTGTCAACACAACTATTTATACATTTACCAGCGATGGGATTTGTACACGTGAACAAAGAATCGTTATTGATTGAAACGTGTGCTTCGGAATGATGATGGCATCGGAGTTCTGTTGGGAATTTCTGATGTTTTTCGGAGTATATGGAAAAGAAGGGATTGGATATCGGAAATAGATTGGATAAATCGTTTCAAATCCTGGTAAGCGGTCGATTGTCTCGTGCTGCGAATTTAGGGATTGAGCTTGATGTTCTCTTTATTTGTTAGAACAGAAGATTGAACTGAAACAAGGTGTTTACTGGAACAGGGGATCTTTAGGGCCCCTGACAGGATCAAAGTTCTAGTCGGTCTCAAGAATTGATTCTCTCAGACATTACTTCCTCCTTTAAGGAGGGGGGTATTGCAGATCGCCTGAGGCATCCTTGCTGGGAAATGCTGACGGATAGATTCCCCATTAGAAACTGACCTTGTATTTGTGTCTCCAGTGGGAGGCAGGTAATGAAACTCGTGCGATTGGATTAGTATTAAAATCTATAGATTATATAATAAAAATAACAAGTTTACATTGAAAATATGCGGACACTACTTTATAATCGAGAAAAAGTGATTAACAAATAATCAAGAACTGAAACTAAAATCGAAAAAAAACAAAAACATTAATAATTGTCTCTATTATAAAAAGGAAACTACATTTAATCCGGCATCATGAAAAAGATGACATCACAACTTAGGAATAGAAATGCAGTTAAAGCTTAATAAATAAAATACTTACAAAAAAAAAATTAAATATGAACAACAATTAACGGTAAAACTAATAGAATAAACAAACACTCATTTTCAAATAAGTCTCGCGGATGATACTTAACTCGAAACTAGCACTTTATTTTTATTCCTCTTCTCTCTCCTCTTTCCACGTTTCTCTCTTTTTGTGCGTGTCTCTGTCTTTCTCTCTCTTTGTTCTACATGTTTCCTCCTTCCAATTATCAAAATTATTAAGTAGAAAAACATTAAAAATTGCTACCACGGTTTATCTTTTCACCATCAGTACCCGAACAAAAGACTGCAGAACTTAACAATAAAATACTTCAAAAATAATTAAAATTTGTTACATTAAATCACCTATCTGGAAAAAGGGGCTCGTATTTTGTGAGTTCTCTGCAAACCAAAACCTGCTACAATGAGAAGAACTATGGTCATTTTCTCTCAACCCTGATTGGTCAATCAAAACATTCGTTCTGTGAATAACAACCGTTGCTTTGCTTAATGGACACGATCTTTTAGTTTTGTACAGGATAGTAGGTTTCGTCTGTTGCAAATTAAAAAGTTCATTTTTGTTTACTTTGTTTAGCGTATTAATTTCCCCGCTGGGCTGTTTACGACCGTCTTATCTTCATGGGTGTTTTAGCACAGACTTGTGATTTAAGTTTGTGTGGGCACACGTAGTTCGCCCTGAACACATAGCAAATACTTTAACAATAACGTATTTTCCCCCACATAAAACGCTGCGATCGACATCAGATATATATGTAGAAGGGTTTTTTTAGTTTGCCATAAACTAGTTTCAGCCAATTTAAAAAAAAAAGCGTATATATTTCGTTTATTTATTAAAATAACTTGCGTAATCTTCCGTTTTGCCTCCTCGGGCTAGGAGCAAAGTGTAGTATGGAAAAATCCTTCTAAACTGAGGTAAGATCCAGAGTGCCCCTTTTTGAGAAGCTTGATTTTTCCCTACAAAACGGAAGATTACTTAAGTACGGCGATAAATATTTCATCCCCCCCCCATTTCTGCCCTCGTGGGGAGGCAAGTAAATAGTGACACAAAAACATATTTTAAAAGAAAACATGTTAATATTTTATTTGTTTTATTTATGGACCCTCTGCCTTAAAATAAATATTAACATGTTAAAAGAAAAAAAAATTCCGAAATATAGAATATACTGCATTTATTAAAATAAATAAAAGGTTTATTTACAAGTTGTTTTGTAGATAGCGACCACGTGTATTGCGAGGTCAACCGGAAGACGCCGGTGACTTCCAGAATATGTTCCGCGTGTTGTGTTAATGAACTGGGGTCCTTATTGTAGTCTTGGTCCGTTATTTCTTTACACTATAAGTTTCTGTTTATTAGTAGCTGACTTATGACGGCCGAATTTACGGAATGCTTGCTGCCTCTCAGCAATGACAGCTGCACATTTTGAGGTGAACAATTGAGGAGAGTGGGGCTTGCTAAAGAAGCTTCGCATGGGGACATAGGCTTCAATGCCTGCTTTGACCCATTTGGTTAACTCATTTGCACACTGATCACTAGGAAGTGAGAAGGTCTCCCCATGGGGCGTCACTGACGTGATCTCTGATGGACTCAAAATAAGCCTGCTCGTAGTATCACGTCGTTTTGAGCAAAGGCTCATCAGCTTTTGGACGACTTTTTAGGGTGATATAAATTAGCACAACGAGATCAGCATTCCCGAGTGGGCTATAAGCTTTCGTCACACAAGCCTCGGGCATTGAGGTCAACAGGTCCAGAAATGGGGCTTGCTGGTCTACTCGATAGGGGATGCGGGTCGGAAAATCGACAGTCTGAGAGAGGGAGTGGGTTAAGGAAACATCAAGGGAGGCGCGATAGCGCTCTATCCGTTAATAGACTTCAAAAACGACCTATGCTAGAAATCTCATTTCTTTGATCAGTCATAACTCAAAATCCAATAAACCAAATTAGTTAAAACTTTGCACAAAATTTTCATTGGATAGGTTCTATAAGTGTGTAGAATTTCAGCATCATTAGTCAAGGCAACCCAGAGATCCAGAAAGGTCAGGAGTGATTTTGTGTTATCCGTGTGTACGTACGTACGTACGTGTGTGTGTGCCACCCTGTATCTCATCAACTATTTGATGGATTCAGCTGATTTTTGGCAGAGATACAGGTTCTAGGGTCTAGTTGATGTCATTTGTACTTTTTAAATGTAAACAATTTCCTTCATAACTTTATATTTACAGAAGCATGAAGATTCGGTGTTGCGCGGCATTGAATGAGGAACATAACACCGTATTGCCTTTTTATTTTTACATTTTATATGAATTCGATTTCTGAGTTGGGGTCAGAGATATATTTAAGGTTGATTAGGTGGAATGGGATCGTAAGTAAAGTGACGTTAATTGAAATAAATGTCGCCTATTTTACGGTCTTTAACCCTCGAGTTGCATACCGATGTTTCCCGAGATTCAATCAAAACCCCTCTGCACTTGCGCTCTACGCTCTCAACTCCTAAGTAACATTTCTATTCTTATTTCTTAAATTCTATCATTTAAATGTCTTAAATAAAATTAAGAAAACTTTTGTATTTCATTTTTATGGATGTAAAAACCAAAACGCAACCGGCACAATACTATTCTACCCTCTTTGATCGAAATGAAATATAATTAGCAAAGTACCCTGGATAATGTAGTTTCAGAAATAATTATATATATATATATATATATATATATATATATATATATATATATATATGGTTATGACAGTCTATCTCAAAAGACCTAGAAGGTTCCTTGAACAAACAGACAGTAACTACCATTTCATATATAGATAGATAGATATACCGTATTTGCTGCGCCACGTGATGCAGATATCGTCAGGGGAATTCGGACGTCTTGCAGGTGATGCTTTAGGCGTATTTTATAAGGAAGAAATCCGTATGTGGCGGTAAATACGGTATGATTTAAGTGGTTAAAGCCAACAGCTTGTTTTCTGAAAATAATTTATGTTCAAGCAATTAAATATACATGTATGTATTTAATGGCGACATTGTTTTGGATTGTCCGTTGTGACAGCTGTTTTTCTTTTTTGCTCTGTTTTACTTGACTATATAACGAAAGCAAAGTTAGGCACAAGGTCAGACTTTAATGTGGGGATCCAGCTCCACAAAAAGGGGTACTCTTGACCAAGAACAAAAATAACCTGTTTCGTCATGTCGGCAATCTCAGGGGTGAGAGCGTTTCTGGATACTGGAAATAAAGCCATCCCATGGGGGTAATGCATGGAAAAATTTACTTCTAAGATTGAACAAACACTACATTTTGACTTCAGCAGTTTGTTTTACGACAAATCTACAGTTTTGGAGTCATTCAATACCAAAACACTATACTTATTCTAAACGATTCATTGTATACAATTAATTCAACACAAGTTGCTATTTTATTATAGCTTAAAATTATTAGATGTGGGTAGGTTGAGTACGGATGTCAGGTTATGGTGATTGCATCATAACCATCAGCCTATTGCTGCCTCATATCATCTTCTATATCGTCGCCATTTACCATGTCTCGATTAGAATGGAAAACAAACTAAACACGATTAACATTTTATGCTAAAAAGAAGCAAGCATGTAAACGTCTTGCCTTTATTTATAAGAACGAAAAACAAGAGCGCCATTCAGGCAAGATGAAAACTGGTATACAAGGCCGGTAATTTCGGCTGAAGTGTTCTGTCTTAAGAAAGACAACTCACGTCCTTGATATATATTACATAAACAACCAAAACGTATATGTTAATTCAGAATCTTTCGCACAGGGTGCTCTTCAGAAATCTAAAGTTTGCTTCCAAAAGTATAAAAATTCACAAACCAGCAATTTTTTTCGTCCTATTCAGGAATCTATTTTTTTTCTAACACAGAGCCATGGAAAATACGTATAATATTACCCCGGTGAAATGCTGGAACAGTCAATTATTAATGAGATAAATTAATAAAAATGTTTTATAAGATTATAAATAAAATATAGATAAAATATACAATTCTAAGTGAGTTTAAAAGAAATTATTTCAAAATATAAAGATACGAAAAAGCAAGAACTTTTAAAGTTCTAAAAGTTAAGAACCAAAGATTTAAGAAAGTTTAATACTATCCACCACAACGTATAAAACACCTTTACCGTTCTATAACGGAGAATATATTAATAGTATTAGCCTCCTAATTACGTTAAGATAATATCTAAAGCTATTTAAAGATACGTTTTACACAATAACTAAATAAGCACTTAGCCATTATTGATTGATTTACGATGAATCAAAATTTTAAAATAAGTTGAAGAAAGCAAATAAATAAATAAATAAATAATAACAGTTATAAGATTTACTTTATTTATGGAAAGAAGGAGGGTGAAGGAAATAATTATTTAAAATGTATATCAAAGTACATACAATCCTAATCTTTATATATATTAGTCTAGAGAAGCTTTGAGTCTTCTTAAACAAAGAAAGAAAATGAAGTTTTAATTCCAAGGTATATTAACTAAATCCAAAATATCGCAGACTTAGCACTTGCATAAGCCGACTTACTGCTGGAAAAATTTACAAATACAAAAGTGGATTCAAGTATATAGCAGTGAAACAAAAACAGGCAACCTTAACTTGAATTGTGAAATATTTAACCGGGGATAATCAGCTGTTTACCATGTAACTGTTTCGGAGATTTAAAAACAGAACAGTTATATATAATATATATATATATATATATATATTTATTAACAAGTCTACCCGCCCTTGGGCGGCAATTACTGACGCTGTAGTCTTGTTCACAGAAACCAAAGTAGTAATTTTCATTTGACATGTTGGTTATTTAGAGGAAGTTTTTAAAAAATGATGATTGTTGTAGTGTTATTTGATATATCCCAATACGGGAGGGGGGGGGGGAATATACTGTGCATGAACATCGTCAAATTTTGTTTTTTTAGGAAAAAAAAAACAAACAAAAAAGTACATTGATATTGTATTTAAGATATTCAACGTCGATGAATTTTATTTTGTTTCAGTATAAAAACTAATATGAATTCCCCATTAAAACTGGTTATATAATGAAATGAATAAACATACGGGTGGAACGTCGATTGGTCAAATACTCCACTTTTATATTACTTAGTAATTCGAATAGGGTCCTTTGTACTTTTCACTTTTATTATAAAAGAAGGAACGATACGTAATGAATATTAAAGAAATTTTTTTAGGGGTAATTTAGAAGGATTAGGAGGTTTATTTCTTTTCTATGACAAATCATAATCATCATCATCACTACCAACATGTTAACTCGTTGGCCTTTTGGCTAGGAGCAAAATGTAGTTACTGAACTGAATTTTCACTAAGTTTTTTATGTTCTGTCAGAGAAGGAGAAATCCTTCTAGACCGAGGCAATTAAAATGTTTGTTCCATTCAGAGTGCCCATTTTGGGGAAGCGGGATTCTCCCCTACGTTAAATATTGATATTGTGCCCAACTCTGCTCTCGTGGGAGGAAGTAAATAGGAATAGGAACAGCAAATAAAAAAACAACCACAACAACAACAAATTTATTAAAAAAAATAAACGCATGTACTTAATTATCAACAAATTAGAAAATATTAATTCATTAGAAAATTAAAAATAAATATGCAAATGAGAGGCTGAGAGGATGATATCATGATGAACGAACTACATAAACTGATCCTCCCCAAAGGAGGGGTTATGTCTGAGAGGATGATATCATGACAACAGAATAGATAGTACACTAACTCTCCCCACACACAAAACTGGTAAGCCTGAGGAAATGGTATCGTGAGGAACGAATGTATACTGTACGGCCTTCCCCCCGAAGAGGTAATGCCTGGGAGGAATGTATCATGACGAATGAAAATATACTACAGAGAATTAAATAAGCATAAACCGTGTTAATGTCAATATAGTTAGAATAGGTGAAAAAAAACTTTTGCATTTATTTTAGATAATTTTTAAAAAAAAACAAGGCAAGTTTCATTGTCCACGTGAAACGCCTAAATGAAAATTGGCTGGAAAAAATATAGTCGTCATCTTTATAAACAAAGATGAATATACTGGCTAAGGAAGAACGATAACTTTCATAATTTTTTAGTTAAAAAAATACATGTTTATTATAAACTTGAGTTATCGTTCTTCCTTAGTTAGTATTATGGTGAACGAACATATACTACACTGATCCCCTCCCCTGACAGACGATAATATCGTGATGAACGAACACAACTTCCCTCCACCCAAAAGGAGAAACTCATTCTTGCGAAGACGGTCGTATGAGACCAGAACCGATACTACACTACCCCCACCCACTTAAAAGATATTCTGACTAAATCAAGTCTTGGGGATTTTTCATTCTGGGAGAATTTCCCGCACACACCCTTAAAAACGGAGGAGGTAATTCCTGGGAGGACAATCTTATGCCAACAGAACCGATACTACACTACACCGTCCATTAAAAAAGATTCCAATCTAATAATTTTTATTTTTTTTTACTTTAAAAATGCCTTGTCACAAAAAATGTTTTAATGGTTTCGTGGCTTTTTGGCTAAGATCGAAGTGTAGTATCTGTTCGACATCTCAGCGATATTTGACACTTTACTAAAGCCGGAAGTAAATTATCTCCCTTGAAAATTAACTTCTAAATAAGTTTTTAAATGCTATCATATTTTTTTATAAAATCTCTCTTTCTAACTTTATTTATAATTATAATAATAGTACTATCGACCAAATGATTGCGTATGTAGATGAAATTTTGACAATATAAAGTAGAAAGGTATATTACAGAATATTAATTTATTAAAAACTTTAAAATAAATATGTAAAACAGCAAAATCGAGATTTGTTTGTGAGTAGGAGATGCCTATATAAAGGGTATTTCAATATATTCTTATATCATTAGAATTAAATAATCCTAACGTGTTTTGATGTTAAAACTTTCACATTTATTCATGATAGAGAGACAGAAAGAGGGAGAGAGTGAGAGAGAGAGAGAGAGAGAGAGAGAGAGACTGGAAAGATAAAAGCGCGAAAGTATGTCAGCCATCAGAACAAAAACTATAACTGATGCCCATAAAGAATGGGCCACTTTAATCAAACCCAAGACGAATGTAATCACATCACTGTTAACATTCTTCTCGTGTCGTAAATAAAAAAAAATGAAAAAAGAACGAAAGCAAATTTCTTTTCTTGCATATTTTATGTAAACTGCTTCATGGAATCCTTGACTCAGTTTATTAGATTGCGAATGTGTCATTTTTGAGAAATCGTTACTCTCCCTTTGGGGCCCGTTGACAGAACGCACGCGAATCAACGCCCTCCGTTATCGTCTGCCATTATTAAAATCGGTCTCCCATTACGCTTGAACGATTTTCAGGGCAAGATCTTTTGCTCTCGGGCGGAAGATTTTAGCCGATCAGGACTTGCTGAGTTAAGTGGGAGATGCCATGCCGAGCGCAAAAGAAAAAAAAGAAAGAAACAATAGATACAAAAAAGGCGCCATTTCATACACAAAGAGAAGACGCCATTTCCTACACAAAGAGAAGACGCCATTTCCTATTCAAGGAAAGTGAATTAAAAACGCGTTTTCATAGTGAGAGTAAAGGAAACTGTTGCAAAGCAAGAGAAAGTAAATGTCTACACAAATACGGATGACCAGGTTAGCTGAAGGGTTTCGAGCCTAATTGACGTACAAGAGTAAAAGACAGTCAAGTATTTGCGCATCGGCTTTGATTCAAAACAAATTTTGTCTGACGTTTCTCTTGTGTCAACATGGAAGGCTTTAGAATTACCGTTAGAATAATTTCTGAAGCTCCCGAAAGTACCCAACTCCTATATAAGAGTCAGATACGTTTCAAAATGGAGCACTCGTGCCATATCTGGGGAGGTGCCGCTCATAGTACTCTCCATTGACTTGACAGAATCCATAATCCACTTCGAAATCTACTGGAGAGGATCTCTGCCGTATCTCACAGCTTCTTTCTCATAAAAGAGACGTTACTAGTCTCTCTCAACTCTATCGTTATTTTCTATGGAAGGTGCTCGACTGGGCTTAAATCTTTAGTTCCTCTTTGTAACACATTCATAGCATGAACTCGTCTTCCAACCACAACGAAGAAAAAAAACTTTTTTTTCTTCCTCTGTGTTCCTAACGTCAAGCGAAACATAGCTTCTTCGCAAAGGCTTCCTGTCTATGGAACACATTGCCACCGGACTGCTTCCCCACAGATTACAACTTGGTCGTCTTCAAAACCAATGTCAACAGATTCCTATCCAGAACCATCTCTACAAGTATTCGAACTTGGTCCGGACAATCATTCAATTTCATAACCCTTATGCTTGAGTGGCATCTGGCCTTGATAAGTGTTGACCATTTAGTAAAAAAAACAACCTTTATTTTTGCTATGACATAGAATGGCAGAAATTCTGCAAAGAGTGATAGGAAACGTTTAAAGTGTGTCTATTTACTTTCCTTTTGACGAAGGAAAAGTTCGGTTTCATGTGGAGTAAATGTAGCAACCCAAAAAGAGTCAAACATAAATATGACCAAAAATACCTGCGTAGTTCTATCGGCGCTCCTACATGAATTAGGGTGTCTCTAGCGTGAGCCAATAAACCCATCCCCTCTCTAAAGGGAGACGGTAATGCCTGGGGGAATTCTACCGCCTGTAACCGATCCTAACACGAAGCCCGGACATCATGGAGAGTAGAAAATTAACCTTGAATTTACTTTCAGCAGCTTCGTAACTTATTTTGTCCTTTAGTCCTCACATTCCATGAACGATGGTTCTGAAAAAGGGGAAATAATTACTGTTTTCTGGGTCATAATCTACCCATTTCACACTTATCTTTGGCTAGTTTTTGACCTTGAAGTAGTATTTTTAAGCTTCTTACATCAAGTGGATTACTGCCTTGTTTGGGGTGATTTCCATTAAAAAAAAAAAGAAAACGTAACTTCATTGGTATTTACCAATCCGCTACTCATTAAGATGTGATTAAATGTCGGGGGTCGAACTGTTTGACAGACGTGAATGGTTATTTCTACACTGATGATTCTGCAAGGATGAAACGTATACGTAAGCCCCTTCTCAGTAATAAGTAAATAAAAGAAGCCATCAAAAGCTATAATGCATGTTCTTCACTGTTGAACACTGTTATGAAGACCGCCTGAAACCACCACTTCCTGCACTGATGAGAAAAACATAAATGAACGTGAAAATACTTTCGGGCAATGTCGGGTAGTTACAGCTAGTTTTGCATAACCGATCTATGTACCTTGGATCACAACAATTGTCATTTTGTTAAAAATATTTAGGGCAAAAGCACAAACACAATTATTTAATATTCATGGGCACTTCCTTATCTTCAGATACGCCTTATGCATTTTTATTAAAATCTTATCAGTCGTTATTATTCTGTGCGGTTCATAACAGACACGGAGTAAAAACAAATGTCGGGTAAAACATAACCTCCTTGGCATCGGTAATAAATTTCGGTAAGATTCACACAAGATTAGTTAAAGCGAGCTGAACTACCAATCTTTAAAAATGTGAATTTCTTTACAGAGCTGAACTCAGGGGGGTACGTAATTCGTCTTATGGATACTCTCGCTGACTATGGAGTCGGCTATGCCGATTTCAAATCTAACCGGATCTATTAGTATTAATTGGATTACTGTTCTCATCTTGGATGATTCTCACAATGTTTCGCCCGATGTAAGCTCCAACATTGTTCAGGTGCAACTTTTCGAACTTGAGAATTTTTACGGAATTTTGAAGCGAACCTTTTATTTAGTTCATGGGGGTAGATTGCTTTCGTTCTGTCAATTGTGTAGAAGTCAGAAGTAATTGGTAATTCTTAGTATAATCCGTGTTGAGGATTGAACAATCAACGTCTAGAAGACTGTTACTTTGAACTTATTATTACTTAGAACTTCGTCAGTTTCGCATTTGGTCACATTCCAAAATATAACCGGATCTATTTTAGTCAGTAAAACCATTACAGACAACAGAAGCCTAACTTTTGTAAACCGAGTATTAATCTGTATTATTCTTGCTATAGTTCTACCTATATTAAAATCGGTACCGTAAGTTGTCACCTAGGTAGGTAGGTAGGTAGGTAGGTAGGTCGGTCGTGATCATATTGGTATATATCGCCTATTACTTAGTTTTTGTTATCTATATAACAAAAGTGAACAATTGTATGCATTAAGAAGAAAAACAAGAAACAGATGATACAGAATATAACAATTGCTTTTATTTTTTTATTAATTTACGATATTAATAAAAAAAAACATTAAATTACGTTGTTTGAATTTGTATATTAGGAATTGTGAATATGAAATAATCTATTCACTACATTTTTCTTTTAATTAACAATTAATAAATTATTAAATTAATTGATTTTTTATATTTTATTTTAGAAATTACGTTTAATGGTATACACACACACGTTGATCAAATAGTTTTTTTTATTTCTAAATAGGTTAATATTTTACATTAGTTTTGTATTTAATTTTCAATCATTCTCTGTTTTAAAGCTGAAATTGATTGTTGAGCAATTTTCTTTTGAAAAATAAGCCATCAAATAAATTGTTTAGATCGTGTATTGTCAGGGATTGGCGGTGGTATGCACTCTCCAGACGTTCTTCTTATTGATGTCTTAATTAGTACTCCTCTGCATACCATGACCTCATTCTGTCATATGCACATACACGCGCGTATTTATAGCACATTACCTCTATAACATTTTGCATTATAAGACAGTGTCTCTATAGAACATTGTTGAAGATACTTCCATGAGATATAGGTAGATTTTGTAATAGACCGATTCAAGTTTTATTGTGTGATGTACTGAATTCAAGTGATGTTCATTTCCGGGCATCATCCATTTGGACTTGTTAATTCGGTCTTTTGGCTGGGCAAGAAGCGATTGCCTGGTTGGTCTAAGGAGACCATCGTCCGAGGCATTATCTCCACATTCGAGAGGGGCATTGTTGTATATTTGGTTTATAATAATACGTTTGTATGTCGAAATCTGGCGTAGTACAACAGCTCCTTTGTTGATCCAGCGAACGGCATCGCTTACTAACGGGACGACATGTCGTTTCTCGATCCGCGCGACGTCGAGTGGTCTTACTAGTCGGTCCCGGCTTCAATCTCCGTTTCGGCTGACACAGCAGTAAACCCAATTCGGGAATGATATTTCCCTTTCTTCTTGCTGTCTCTTCTTTTTCTGCTTTCAATGTCTGCAGACGTTTTGTCGTTGTCACAATTTCGTACCGGCGGTTTCTTTCTGTAACTGAAATCAATCTACACATAACAAAATATAACAAGCCTTCTCTTTTAGTTCCGAGCCATTTATTTTCATTTATTAGCTTGTTCGTTGAAACAGACAGAGAGAAGCTTACGCTAGTTAATTAACTAATTACCTAATCACTTGCAAGGGAAGGAAGAGGGGGACATCGTCTGGGTCTCATTTTTGGGGACCTGAATTCACCTATCTTATTTAATCGCTACATGGCTAAGGCGACTTGACTCGTCGGCTTCCCGTCAAGGACTCCAAATCTCATTGCAGTTTTATCACCGGGAAAACTGACGTCACGAAATCTCGTGATCAACGCACATGTGCGACCCAACCCCCGACCCGAGGTCTCGTCAACTGTCACCGCGAATCGTGAGAAAACATCGCACTACAGTTGCACGAGATGACTCCGTTACAAATCGCGCAAGTTAAGCGATCTCTGTACGTCCATCATCACATGCGTCCCATTATATAACAGTATTGTTTGATCGTCGATTGCCTGGAGAATGCGGACGAGTCTTTTTTATCATACTTCACCCTCTAAACAAGGCAGGACGCCACTGTAGACGTAAGGGGCTACTAAGAATTAGGGTGAAAGTTTTGAAAGTGTTGAAGCCACGTGCTTTTGCAATAATTTTGGATAGAAAAAAATTGGGAGATCTTTCCTTTCGATATACTTCCTTCTTCCTAAAACAATAGAACGCACAAGTTGCTACGTAATTGGCAATACAATATAAATACATATATATATATATATATATATATATATATATATATATATATATTTCCTTTACACGTGGCGGTCGCCGATTTTGTTGAGCAAATCCGACTACTGCACAGATCACACGAACATCGTCTTTTAGGAGTGTCTGGTCTACATGAATTCCTCCTAGTTTGTCGTAGCTATTGGTTATATCAGCAAAATTTAATTTGTAAACACGACGGACAGAACAGCAAGGCCCAACGTTTGCACTCGAAGTCAGGGAAGGTTTGACCCAAGATACAAAGATATTTTAGTTACACAGGCGCAGAAGCAACGGCGTTATCCTTACGCAATGGATGTGTGGCTCCGTGCCTCGCATGTCTTCTATGCCACACGTAGATGTAAAGACAACCAGAGGACGACGGATCCTGATATTGAATCTTTTTTGATTTTCATGAGAGCTCTGTTCATCGGGTAACTTCGACACTACCACGCTGTTGTAATGCAGATTTTATTTTATAACTACATTTATCCACTTATATTTCATAACTACATTTATCCACTTATTTAAATTCTTATTTGCGACCCATAAAAGAGTCCTCGTCAGGAAAATACAGACAATTGTTCTTTCTTTTTTTACATGGCATGTTGTTACTTAGCCGTCGTCTTTTATTTTTGAAGATTAAGTTTTTGTGTGTGTCCGATTCCAATGGGGTGTGCTCTGGTATGCACGAGTTTTAATAAGTAGTAAGGGTATTTCTACATATGTTTTATTGCATTTTTCTTTTATAACAATACATAAACTTTGACCCTTCACGGCCATTTTATTATCGTTATGATTATTTATTCAATTGGGAGTTCCCCACAAGTTTCATAAGTGATTCATCACTGGCAATAACAAGTGCTGGTTCCTCGAGTGTTTTATTTACATCCTCTGTCAGATGTGGGGGTTTGATGAAAGTGTTTCGGTGGAACGAACTGGATTCGAACCCAGCACACCCAAGTCCTCAGTCCGCGTTCTTACCCACCGTCCCTCGAGTATGAGTGACAACACATCTCCCCAGATTTGCAGCCATCTTCGTTTCTTTTGATAACCGTTTCAAATCATTTTGCGTTATCGCAACAGCCATTTACCATATATTTCCTATTGACCTTCTCTCGAATTTGAGTAGCAATTAGTCTTTCCAAGATTCTAGCTATTATTAATTATTATTATTATTATTATTATTATCATTACTACATACTAATCGTGAACACGGATTTTTCGCTGATAAAAAAAAACGATGAAATTGAAGTCACAGTGACATCTAGTCACTCTGAATTCCAAGTACTCTGCGTTTCATTCGATTATTATTGTAACTCGCTTGATGATCTTGCATCAGCCGTTACTCGCGATTTATCACTGATAACGACCAGTGGTTTCCCCTAGAATTTCAGAGGCAATAATTTTCCTGAATCGCCCAGTACGTTTATTATTTGTTGTTCACAAGTCACATGCCAATTATCCCCTGCTCATTAAAGCAAGTCGTTTCCTGGAATCGAAGCTTACCCAATACTCTTGAATCCTTTCCAAAGCTATTGCAACTTACTTCGTGTTCTCGCACCAGCCGTTTATCGGTGATTTCTTGATTGTAACAGCTAGCAATTATTTTTACGGGTGAAGAAATAATATCGACCCTGACAATCATTTATTTCAAAAAGAAATATTAACAGTAAATTATAGAAATTGATATACAAAAAAAAACAAAAAAACAGTGAAATTTCTACGGGGTTTGGTGAGTTTTGTTAGAATCCTTTGGTTTACTGCTTAATCTTTAGTGATCAAAAGAATTTATGAAATCATTATTTAAGTAAGAGAGTTCGCGGTTTCGCTTAAGCCGAAAGTTCAATCCATTATCGATAAATGCTTTATTGAATGCATCAGAACGGAGTTTGCCCTTCACAAATGTGCCAAGGCTACTTTCAAAGAAAGCAAACTAACAACAGCTTAAAGCATAGAGATTGACATATGTACTACCACCCAAGATCTAGAAAATGGGGGAACATTAATATCTTAATGGGATTTGCGAAAGCTAACGAAAACGAACCGCAGAACAGATTCGATCGACGATATTAAGGCGTTTGACTCAGTTTCTCCACAGATGCACAATAAAATGCCGATATACTGACAACACCTTGTCTATAAAGACAACTTCTATCCGAGCGAACAGGATGAAATGAAAAAAGCTCCCAAAATCAACCATAAGTTTGTATAAACTAACTATAATTATAATATCCAGACTGATCGATATTAATAGCGGAAACTTCAAAGGGGATTTCTTTCTCTCTCTCTCTCTCTGTATTCAGTTCGCAAGGTTATTGAAAGAAAATCATTGAAAGCAAATCGACGAAAGAAAATACAAACACAGTTCAATATATTTGATTATTTGGATTATTCTAACTACTGTTCTCAGCTTCGGTGTTATTCTCACAACGTTTCGGCCGATGTAACTTCCGACCTTCTTCATGTGCATCTTGTCGAACTCAGGAATCTCATGTCGTGAAATTTAGAACAGAACACTTTATTTAATCCATACAGACCCGTGGCGCAACGGCTAAACGTGTTAAGTTAACATCAGTTCTATGTGACAGTCTTCTGGAGATTGAAGGTTCAATCCTCAGTTCGGGCGATACTAAGAATACAATTACGAATTATTTAAGACTTCTACCCGGTCATGGCTGACAGAATGAGAGTAAGCTAACCCCTTGGATTAAATCAACGGTTCTGTTCGAAATAATTCTCTTAATAAAAATAAATTGCTCATGTTTTATTTCTAATAGCAAATGATCAAAATATGCAAACAAAATAATTCATGTTAAAGAATTTAAACTTTCTAATAATTATGAAAAAAATAACAATTTTGTAATAGGAAAAATGTTCATAATTGAAAATTACTTCATACAGGTTTTCTTAGTTTTTTCGTATATTAGGTTGGTAGAAAAAACTTCCTCTTTTTAGATAGGTAGAAAATTATATTTTGCATACTCTGATCAGAGTCTGAAAAAAAAAAGTTTTTGAAACAGTGGTGTGCAAAAGGGAGGGGCCGACAGGAATGTGACCCCGGGACGGTGGCCCCGGGCATCCAAATATATTAAAAATATCTGCCTTTATTTCGCAGTACAAGTTCTTGTACTTGAGTTTTTGGGATATACAAACAAGGATTTGGCCTGGGGCATCACTAGACCACTACACGCTACTGGATGCGAACAATACTTTATTGGACCCTGGTAACAGTTTTATTGGAACTTTCAGTGTTTGTTCTGCTAATGAAAGGTTATAAATCAGAGTTTTAAATTTGTACTCAAACCTTAAAATTGTTTGATCTCTGTCAACCGATGCCTTTTACAGCTTTATAAATATTTTTCATGATATAAGTGTTTACTGGTGTCAATTTCAGGAAAAGTCACTAAGTTTAATCCAAAAGTTATGCATACGAAGATGTATCTGAGAGACCCTCTCATCCGGGCATCATACGGTTTATCGATACTAATCTGAAGATTAATAAAAATGGAAGAACCATGTCGTGTACATCCGCCCGAAATCGTCTATTATTATCGTCATTAATTTGCCTTCCATCGAGGGAAAATTTAAGCATAAAGTCGGTTTTTAATTTGGAGGAAAATCGACACCAACCCAAAAATTAAAAAAATTAAAATAGGGTACTCTAGATTAGAAACATTTGTTATATGCTAATGAGCCATCACTTACAAAGGCAAAAACACACTCGCGTTTAAGGATTATTTAGATTGTCAGTTGCATGGTGAGCAATACTATGAGAGGCTTGAAAACATTGCATGAAATGGATAACATTTGATTATTCTAGAGGAGAGCTCGACAAGTACAGCCTAAGAAAATTTCTCCTCTTATAACTGAGAGCAAAAAAGATACGACACCGATCCTCGTCCGAAGATAAGATCGTTTATCTCTTTATTTATTCCGTGCCGTTCATCTTTGCACACCTTGTTTTTATTTGGGTCGGCACATGATCTAGATTTGTTTTCAAAATAATCATATAAAAAGAGATTCAGGATTTGGGCCTATTTTCTTTTGGATGTCAGCATCTTATACCCACACCCGAACCCATCTATTGACGGGTGCGGGTCACTTATTAGACACGTCTGGTTTCGTCGAAATCAACGTCTAAAAAGGGGAAGAAACTGTCTCTAGTCTCGTACGTGTGTCGTCGCAGTCACACGTGATGTTATCAAGTCTCGTTATTCACTGCCCGAATTTCGTATGGGCATAACTGTTGAATTGGTATGCATTATAAATGACAATTCATTAACTAATCACATATCATTAAATAACACCAATTTTCATTGTGGCAATTCATGTTTTATTTATTTATTTTTTTCTAACGATAAAAATGTGTCAGGGTCAATTGATCGATTTTTCTGGTCTTTTTTGTAACGAACGATGTTCCTTCCCGTGCGGTTTTCAATGGCATTCCACGGCTGCCATTGACGTGAATATGCCAGAAACATCGCACTAGAATGAAACGCTGCTGGCTTCGTTTTGGTAACGTGACTGAAACATCTAATTCATTCATTTTTAGACAATTAAAACATTCAAGAATTTAAAAATTTAAAATTAATCTTTAAAATAATGTTTTGTTTACCAATCTGTTCAAACATTGAATAATTCTTATTACAGTCATTCAAATCATCAGATTCTAAGTCGTTTCGGTATTACTCCTAAACAACTTATTTTTTTAATAAACAATGTTTTTTTAAAAGGCAAACATTAAAAACAATAAATTAAAGTTTTATAGTACACGTGAAACATCGAAATGAAAACATATCCGAAAGAATAAAGTCGCTATTATTATAAACAAATCGAGAACTAGGCTAAAGGCACATAACTCATGTTTATAATTTTCTTAAACAGAATTAAACACCGTGAGGATAGTCCATTTTGTTTATAATAGACTATTCCATTCTTTTTATTCGCAATATTTATTCTTAAACCGCTGATCCATTCACTAATATAATTTACTAAATGTACTTATCTGGAATTGCCCGGGAGCAGTTAAGTCATTTTAGATTTAAATTTTTATTTGTTTTCACATTTTTACAACTAATGCAGAAAAAGAAAAAAATAGTCGTAAAAAAACAACTATTTTACATTCTTAAATTTAAATAATCTGAGTTATTCCCATTGCTGAATTTAATTTTTCGGTGACGAGTAAAAATGTTTAATATCTGATTTTCTGGGCCAGGCTAATTATTTTTTTAAATAAATTGCAGAGATGTACTATATTAAAGTGGCAATAACATGGTTGCACAATAACAACTAAAGATTCGATAGTCAGAATCAAAGTTTTATATGTCAGTTTTATATGTAGATCGAAATTTTAAAATCTCCAAAGATACCTTCGTATGTTAGACATCCTAATTTTGATGTTTCTACAATCATGACCTTTTCACTGCGAAAGTAAATTGCACGATGATTCCCAATAATGATGTAAATTATTGACTAAAAAATAACTTTGATATTTTCCTGCTTCTGCAAAAAAAAAAAAAATTTTATTTCGTCAAAGCAAGTTTTCATATTTTTCTCTAAAAGTGTGAGTTTCTTGGACTATAAACAGATATTTGATGAAATATGTGAAAAGCTTAAGAGAATTGTGTTTTCTGAGGGAAGCTGGAGTAAATGATTCATAAACTTTCGAACCCATGTAACCGATTTGTGCCGAAAAACGGTCCAAATACAAAATGCTCACGTTTATTTTAATCATTGACAAACCATATATATATATATATATATATAAAAAATGGAGAGGTGATAAAGATTTAAAAAAATATTATAAGAAAAAAACTATAAGACAGTCTCGCCTGACAAAGTTGTTCTACAACGAAAGCTTGCAAAAAAAACAATTAAATAAATGGTTTTTCATTTAAATTGTACGATGTGTTGATTTTCAAAAATATTTCACTTAAATTCATTTTCATGCGTGCTTCAAAGATGTTGTCTATTTCCTAATATATATATATATATATATATATATATGTATATATACTTTTTTATCATAGAGTGGGGATTTCTTTTCGAATTCATTCCAGGCTGTTGAAAACTGCTTTCGTTTGAAGGTTAGAAAAATCACGTGTCTAACTCGTTAACCTTTAAGTGCCGGGATGGAGGTATATATATATATATATATATATATATATATATGCATACACATTGGTATTTATTATATAGTGGAAGATATAATATCTCTGAATAAGTCTTGGACTTGCTAATAAATCAACAACTTGTAGACAAAGTTCGGCTTTCCTTATCAGTATAGTCTCAGTCTAAGGTGATACACTGATTTCAATGCTTCACTAACAATTCGATATCTTTTTTTGTAGAACGATTTGTCTTTGGCCTGAAAATATACCTCAATTTTGATATTACTGCTTCATAAGAGCTAAATTTCTTACCCTGGAGCTTTCCTTTAAGGTCTTCAAACAACGAGGTCTTCGCTGGTGGGTGGAGAAGCAATTCGAAGTGTAATTCATGTAATTATGCCAGAATTGCGATTGACTTGTGACACGTTGAATTTTTTCGTGAGAGCACTTTTTTTCGTCTTCAATTATGGTCGTTTTGAGACGATTTCTTCCATGAAGCGCACACACAATGTTCGCTATCGATGGTTCTTCCATTCTCAAGGAAATTGATAAACAAAATACCTAGCGCATCCTTAAATACAGAGGCCCACACGTTTCCTTGCTGATGTTTGCATCTTTGATCACTTTGGACGGCTTTCACCTGCTGCTGTCCATTCAGCTGACTGCTGATTTGACTCCGGAGTTTAATGCTGGATCTATTTTTGTATCCATTGTCACACATTACACAAACGCGTTTTCGTTGCGTTGAAACAGCTACAAACAACGCTCTGAATTGTTGAGGCGTTGTTGTTTTTTATCGACTGTGAGAAAACGCAGCACCCAGTTTGAACACAGCTTTCTCATTAACAAATTCCATGCAAAATAGTGAATACACTTCCTTCTTGATATCTTAAACATTTATGCTATCTCACGCAACTTTAATTTACGATTAGTCAAACCAAGTTTGTGACTTTATTTTTCTCCGGGACAACTGTCGAATTTGGGTTATCTGAGCGTTCAGCATCATTTGTGTCTGTACGACCGCGTTCAAAGTCAGCATGCTTCTCATTAACCCTTGTTTCTAACAGAGCATAGTCTGAATAACACTTATCAAGCTATTGCTTTGATTGAACAGTATTTTCTAATAAAAAAGCAATGCTTTATCAAAAAACACGAAATTATGGAGTGATATATATATATATAAACACATCAAATGTAGGGAACAAATTCTCAAAAAAGATCAGTTTTTATTCACGTACAATAGTTTCCGATTTCCACAACGATATATAATTTTCGAAATTTATAAGGCAATTATTTTTCTTGAAGAGGCATCATCAGTGATCGTTTGATTCTGATAGATAGATAGATAGATAGATGTGGGGGGGGGGGCTCAATTGATAAATAGTTATGTTGTTTGGCGCCGCGTGTATTTGTTGAATTCGTATTTGAATAGCGAGAATTTCTTTGATGTCTTCTGCAATAAAATGAGGTCATCTGTAGCTTCGAGTTCGAAATGTTGGCCTTTTTGGGTCAAGTAGGTATTTTCGTCCGATTAACTTATGTATCGAAGACCGATTAAACGTGTGGCCCTATTAAATTAACAAATCATGAGAGTCGGATTTTCATAATTTGATTCGTCGCTGTAGCATTATTTTCTTATTCAAAGTTGTATATCATGTTTTAAAAACGCGGTTGAAATAGATTTTTAAAATAAGAAAATACACCCGAGAGTGTAATTATAAAAACAAGCAGGATTAAAAATATAAATATCAAAAGTAAAATAAGCATTGATTATTCCATAAAAAGCACTTGCTCCCATCCCTGAACCTCATAAATATTTTTATTTGATATTTTAAATAAATGAAACAGTCCGAATCAGTATTTCTGTTAACAGTTGAAGACGCTAATCATTAAGCTACAAATGCTGACCAATTTTTAAGAGCTGAAATGAAATCTATCTCTCAATGTTGACCGGCAAAACTTGTTAAATTTTTGCACGGTTTGATGTTATCAGTGTTTGAATAGAAAGATACCAGAGATAAATTTGCTAAATTGTTGTTGTTAATAATAATAATGAGAAGAAGAAGAAGTAGAAGAATATCCCACACACACTCAAAAAAAGAAGAAAGTGCCTCGTATTGGCAGCCTCCGATGGTACCTCATAAAATGACCGCGAAAGATCTAAGAGGATGGAAAGACCAAGGATGGAGAGCACTTTTACTGAAAGGGTACGGACAGTACTGAAAACTTGGGGAGACTTACTGCCACTCAAATTTCAGCGAAGACCAACCATCGATGCCAGCGAGAAATCAATGATAAACGAAAGTTGCGATACCGTAAAATGATTTGCAATGGTTACCGAAACAGGCGGAGAGGCTTGTAAATCTAGGGAGACTTGGTGTCACTCAGACTCCAAGGAATACCACTTGTTATTGCCAGTGAGCAGTTACTGCTAATGACTCGGGTGAAAGCTCCTAGTAGGTAAATAAATAATAAATAACAAATAACAATAATATATAAACAAAAGTATCCAATATAAGAAAGAAAAATAATTCAAGTATTACTGAACCAATATAATGAAATGAAACGGTGATTTCGGAAACTGTACCCTATGAAATGATTTTCCCGGTGCCAAATAAGCGAATAAGAGTGCATGTTAAATAAGAGTGAATTCACCTCGTTTTGTTTATGCGAAATGTTGATTAGGACTGAATATTAAAATGTAAAAAAATCGAGTGAAAAAAATTAAGACTGACCGATATTTGGCGTAAATCACGGACGAAACGTTTTATTTTCTATCGTTTATCATTAAACTTCTTTTAGTCAAACTTAGAGGGCGTGCTAACTGTATTTCATATATAAGATATGTAAAAATGTATTTCATAGAATGTAGACTCCAGTCTCCCTGTAAAATTTGCTCAACCAAATTTATACAGTGTTAAATAAATCTTGCAACAGATCTCAGGAAAATAGAGAAAAGAATGAGAAAAACGGTCATATTTCTCTTTAATAAAAAGGTTAGCTGTTGAATTCTCATCTTTTATAGTTTAATATTAGAAATGAAAAATATCCCAATTCTATTACTAAATGATTTTATTACTCTGCACTATAAATTAATTATGACTTTTTCTTGTAACAACAAATATATGCGTATCATTATTTTATTTAATGTTCTTGAAAAAAAATTATTTTAACGTTTAAATTTAACTTATTACAAGATCAATTATGTAGCTCTTTAATAAAAAAGGTTAGCTATCAATTTCAATTTTTAAAAGTAAATATATGTAACCCTTATTAAAACTTATTTTAATATTATAACTGTTAACATATCGATTTCCATAACACGCTAACAAACATTGACTTTTATACATTTTGAAGATATAATATAAGTTAGGTGAAACTAGCGTGGTGGCGCTAGATATCTCCAGGACCTTTGACAATGTCTGACATGAAGGTCTTTTCGGGAAAATCATTTGTACGGTACTACTGGACGAATATTTTATATACTTAGATTATTATTACTTAAGAGAAAGATCCAGGCCGTTCTCGATGGCCGTAGATCCAAATAGCATCACGTTGATGCTAGTGGTCCCCAGGGATTGATACCTGGACCATTATTATTTCTGATCTTCATAAACGACCTCCGATACAATCGCGTCTGATATAGGTGTATTTGCTGATGACAGCACGCTATATTCCTGGCAAGAGGGCAAATCGAATGGCCACACATGCAAAGTGATGGCTAATGTTTTGGGAAATGATCCCGAGTCTGTAGTAGCATTGAACCCAAAAACGTATGGTCATATTTAATGCTACCAAGACCAAGATCTTTTCCTTTAACAACTATAAGAAACATTCCCAACCACCGATTATCATGGCCGAAAGCGTTTTTCCAGATCGTCCAACATTTAAACTCCTCTGCTTGAAATAATGTGGAATAAGTACATAGAAAATACTGCGATGTCTGCAAGGAAAATAGTCTCCCTTTACCGCGCTAAAAATCTTCCCCATTCGCCCAAGTATGGAGTATTGTCGCTACATCTGGGCTGATGTACCAACAACCATTAGCCTCTCCCCCTCTCAACAAGGTGCAAACAAGAATTTTTAACCTAATAAGTACCGCATTGTCTACAAAGCTCCAACCCCTGTCGCATCGTCGCAGTGTTGCATGCATGTACTTGTTGTACAAGTACTTCCACAGAATGTGCTCTGACGAACTTGCTATACTTGTGGCCTCTCAACTTAAAATACCTCCGACTAACAAACTAGCAGCAAACCCTCACACCTTCACTATACAGGTCCTTAGATGCCGTAAGACTTTCTATCCTAATAGCTTCTTTTTTCGAACCGCCCAAATTGTGAATTCTTTCACTGCTGCTTTTTTCTCCGACTGTGCCCACATGCAGAAATTTAAATGCAACGTGTACAAGCATCTTGCTATCCAATCCTTTACACAGGTTGCCCCCGATAGATCTGGGCCTCTCACAGTAGCTCCTCGCGTTTCTGTAGCAATATGCCTTGTTTGGGGCGAGAAACGTTTTTTTTTAAATAAAAAATGATATATATTGATATATTAATATAACAAACTTACTAGCAAGATATTCATCGAATCTGAATTTTGTTATCGATTTTAAAAAGACCTACAAAATCTTACACCTTGGCATACGTGAAATAGGTCACATGAAAGCAGTACTTTATCCGGTTGCAGAGAAAATACTTTAGATAAACAGCGAACTGTCATATTGAGAAAAGAGACGACTGAGAATCTATATTTTATTTCATAAATATTTATGTTGTCTGGAATTGTTTGCGTTCATTGAATAACGTATTTGCATAGCGACAATTTCTGTGATGCCATTTACAATAAAACGAGGTCATATATCGCATTGTGCTCGACATTTTGACATTCCTGAAGTCAGGTAGGTATTTTTGCCAAGTAACAAGCAATAATTACGTGTCTTTATTAAACGTGTTGCATTAACGTTATTTCGTTAGTTGGAAAACAATGTCTGTGGGACGGGTAACCGATGACGACTGGAAACGTTCACCTAATATGAACAACCGCGATTTCTAAAGTATTTTAGATCGGAAGTATAATTTAGCTTTGAATAACGGAACTTTCCGGTTGGCTTATTTTAATCCCAGAACCATTGTTCACTTCAATAATCCAATCGTGATGTCAGTGTGGATAGACAGTAGTATCACTCCCATTATTAGTTTAATTGCTTACATTGACACTAGAACCGAAAAGTCGATATCGATGATAATGATAACAGACTCTAATAATGCTATTTTTAATGTATTATATAAAACCCTGTCACTGGGTAAACATTTTGTTATGTGTTATCGAGGAAGAAATAAAGTGAAGCAAAACTCTAACGTACACTTTTTAGCGCTAACATTAATTCTCACTTGAGCAACGAATAATCAAGTTGGTCGATGATGTTGACCATCGAATTAAGACATTTTGAGATATAGACCATTAAATTAATAAATCATAACAAATATTGACAATTAAATTTACAAATGTTGATGTAGATATTAACGATTACATTAAAAGTACATATGAAGATGTTGACCATTGAATTAAAAAATGGTGCTGGATATGTCAACTATTATATTAATAGGCAACTATTATATTAATAAAGCAATTAAAGTGGCAGGCAACATTAGCATCAACAAACGATGACTGCAACTTAATTTTAAATAGTTCGACCGTTAATTGGTTGTGGCAGTGTTTTGTAGTTGACAACATAAATCGAATCAAATCTACACACAACTGTTTGAGTACTTGCCGTAAGTTATCCTAGAGTTCTGGACCACCTCAAGCGACTAGGAAGATCAACAAAGCTCGAAAGATTTATGCCGCACGAACTTAAAAGGGAACGCCAAAAAAGGTATTGACAAAGCTGTCTTTCTTTACTAATCTAATATTTGTAACCCTAACCCTAACCTCATCCTTGGGGTTAAACAAGAGTAATCCTGAGGATCAGCAGTTATTGTTTCATGTAAAGGAATAACCATTAATCCTAGATTGTCGTGGATTTACAGCAAAAACAAATGAAGAAAATTTGCGATATTCGAAACAGATTCCAAGTTGGAACATTTTAGTCACAAGAGTCTTCTATAAAAACTGTCAGTTCTGAGTTGATGGTTATAGAATAACTTCATTCTATCAAATCCCCATAATAATTACCCGTATCAAACCCATAAGCATTCCTCACTAAGAGCGATCGGCGAGAAACCAACCCCGTCCTAATGTATATTACGAGTGGGGGTAACCCCGTTACTGCGCCTGAAACGAGGAAACAATGCCTGGGATAATGATCTTTAGAGCACCAAGCAAAACTAGTACATCACCAATACTTTCATTTTTGCCAGAAGACAAGAAAAAAAAAGGCAATTTACTTTTTTATCATTTATTTTATGTTTTTGTTATTTTGGTTTTTACTAGTGAAGAGACAATTCCAATATTTTTTTTCCCCCGATTCATTTTAAATTTCTAAATATTTAGTTAGAGAGTTGGGTTTTTTTTTTGTTCTTTTTTTCGGAATACCTTTTACTTTTGGCAAAATATATGCACATATTACACCGGTTTTTTTTTTACACCCGTGTAATGTGTGCATACACTTGTGTGTATATTACACGAGTAGGTTTTTCTATTTTTTTCTCAGATGTTTTTCTCGTACTTGATTAGAAATAGTGAGGCAACTAAAGATTTTTTTCACTTTGATAACAAAGTCGATTTACGGTACTTCGTCGTAACTTGACAAAATGTTATTTCAATTTTCTAATAACAAACGTAATATAGTCGACCAAGATATCTTTAGTAAAAAATTATAAAAATAGACTAGTAATTAACTCATTTAAAAAATGAAAATACTGCAAACAGAAAAGAAAAAAGACAAGGGACAAAAAACTGTCCTCTTTTTCTCTCTTCAAAGATTACAAAGTATACCGCTTTGATGTTCATTTCTTAAAACAACTTGGAGATGATTTCCGACACATCTAACCTCCAAATCCGATGTCATACCATCTAAGAAAATATTAAAATGTATGCCTCACAAAATTAAATTTAACTGAGTTAATGACAATGTAATCGTAAGTTCGTAACTAAGTGAAATTATACCAAATAAAATCAAAACCACTTACTTTCGCGCTGCAATTCTGATATGTTTAGGGTGTGAATTTTACATTTGTAGACGCTTTTTAAGACAAATGTTTGTTCAAAATAACTTACACACATAACACAGGCATGCACAAGTATTATTAAGGTACACTAGATTCAGCAACAACATTTCAGATTATAATTTTTTTTTTTTAAACTGACCTGTGTTATTTGTAGATCGTTAAATGTATCCAGCTAGTGACCTTTGTTAATTTAACTCAAATTGACCACTGACACTGAACGAAATTCATGATATACGATGGAGATTTGCTTGTTAGTGGGGTGATTATATTTTCCAGGAATAAGCTCAATGGATAGCATGCTGAAACTGAGTATATCCCCTTAAAATGCTATTTGGTTAGACACTAGCCTTGAAATGGGTGATCATTTAACGTTAAATTTACATGCGAAACTGATCTCTCATTCTACATTCTAAAATAATTGGTGTTTTTTTCGCTGGTTTTTCAGGATTTTTATACGTAAGCTCATTTGTTTTTTTTTGTTTTTTTTGGGGGGGGGGGATATCTGAGGCTCTTATTCCTTTAAATGTAGATATAATTTTATTTTTAATTTGACAAACTTAATGTTTTCCCTTTATGTATTGTATCGAAGATTTTGAAAACCTCATTGTGAGGTTTTCAATTTTTCCTATTTATTCACATGTGTTATTTTTACCTGTACTATTTTTCCAGTGCAATTTTAACTAAATTCGTTATTATGGTCGATATACTTCAGTTTTACAGGTAATTTAAATTTATTAAATATTTATCATTAGTACCAACAATGGAAAATTAAGTTTAAAACATAACAAAATTTAAAAATTAAAGAATATTTTTTTTTTAATCGGAAATTAGGCTCGAATTTTTCCGATACCTCAAACACTTCTCCCGATTCCGATTAAGCGTCCAAACGCTAGTTTGTACCGACTGCACCTTTTCTGCGACGTTTTTAAGAGTCAAAACATTTCTAACAAATGTATTAAAATAACAGCTGCTCTTCATTAAAAAAATACTACAATGTCGATTGTGCTCATAACCTAGTTTAGGGGTGAACAAAAAAGTGAAAGTTCAAAATAGTTGCTGGCCCAAATTCCTTTTCGCACTTTACAAAGTCGAGTTGAACGCAATAATTGCTTCATTTTCCTTGTATTCAGTCGAATGTCGGTCGGGCAGATAAGCACGTCACACGGGCATTACGAACAATGACAGCACTCCCCTGGCCTCAGTCTGCCTGGACGGATATCAATTGCCATCAGTTGCAGCTCGGACCTAATTGCTGCGTAACTGCTGCGCTCCGCTTTAGATACTTAGGTAGAACTTATTCGTTCAGACATTTTTTTATCTATAGATGAGGAAACGTAATACACTGAGGGCCTTGTTTACACAAACACTTGTTTAATTATATATAATATTAATTTAATGACATAATAAAATGAGAAATTAATCAGATTTTATTAAAGTTCAAAAACAAGGAGTGATACTTTAATAGAATCTGATTAATTTCTCATTTTATTATGTCATTCAATTAATATCATGGCTCTATACACTATATTTGAGCTTTGTTTTTATCCTGATAGTCTAGTGGCTAAAGATATTATTTATATCTTTAAAGTATTATCTAATATATATACATATATATATATATATATACACACACACACACATTTATAATGTTTCGCATTCAACTTCACGTCAAAACTTGAATACTATGCTGAGTTCATGCGCCACGTAAAAATTAAAAAAAAAAGATTATGATTTTTATTTGGTGGTACTTCGAATGAATTTTGTATTTAAAACTTGTACTAATACGTTACGCCGTCAATGCTAAACTTTACTACGAGCAACTTGTTCGAGTCTACGATAAGTTGGTTGAAAAGTGGTCAAGTCTTGTTTGGTAAAAACGCGCTTTGTTTTAACAAAAAACTGCAAAGCTGCATATCACCAGAAACAAAAAAACAGCAACGATATTGACGAATTAGACCGTACAAAAATTCTGCCGCATTCAACCTATAGCCCAGATGTTGTATTCCAAGCAGTGCATGACTATCGAGGTTCGTCGACTTGAGTTATTCAATGAAGTTGAAGACTGTCTACAATTTCTTGATTCAAAGCCGAATGTTTAGTACTTTGGACCAATGCAAAAGCTTGCAACTAGTTGGCAGAAAGTCGTGAACAATGATTTGAAGATTAGTTGTTTTTTAAATAAATTCATGCATAATATATGATTTTTCCTCAACGTAATATTAACAACATTCTGTTTCCACAAAGAACAGAGTCCTTCCTTATATCCCATTTCAGTATTTGTTCTAGGTCCACGTCCTCTACTGTGATCTGGTTCACAAAAATTTGTTCTAGGTCCACGTCCTCTACTGTGATCTGGTTCACAAAAATCTGAGGCAGCACCAAGTATCATCTCCGACTAAGTCTCCATTCTACAATTCACACATCTTGTATTAACGAGCTGTCTATTCACATATCGCAAACAATGAATATTTAGTTATTTGTACTGCAGCATAAATTCGTAATCTTGAATAAATACTACGTGCTTACCGTACACATGTCCATGTAGGGTGCTCGCCACCCTAGTGTTATGTGAATAACTAGTTGAATTTTGTGGACGTAGTTGTAAACATATCACGTGACTTATTTTCCTAATTTCGTTTTTCTTTTTCCATTTAGAACCTTCTGTTTGTACAAAATGTGATCGTTTTTTAAACATGCAATTTTATGGGGTTTTGTTATTTGTGTTCACGTTATTTGTTTAGAAACATAGAATTTAAAGAATTTTTACGCATATATTCCTCATAAATCTCAGATTACAACCTTTGATAACCACTGACATATGAATATCTCCGATATCATTATCATCAACTGTCAAGCGAGTTGCAATGACGCAAATCTATATGCATTTACGTTAGGAAGCACGTGAAATTGCAAAACCATGATATTAAATTCGAGATCAATGCCATTTTGTATTTGTAATAAATATTAATATCGTTCATTATATTAAGCAAAACCCATGCTAAATATGCATTTACCATTAACAATTCTCTATATTAATAAACTTATGAGATACCTTCTCGTGTGTCTGTATTTCTCGCCTCTACGTGACTCACACATTATTACTTTTTTATATTTCCTATTAATCGATTGTTGAAGTCAAAAGCATAAAATGAAACGAATTCAAAATCTCATTCAAAAATTTAATTACGAAATCAACCAGAATGCATTTCGTTTTCTTTGTAAAGTCAGCCATATTAATCTTTTGTTAATAGTTGAAAAAATGAATTACTTCGTGACCCTTCGAAATTTTAAAGGAATTTAGAAGCATTTCTACTGGCGAGCGGGAAGTAATTACTGGCTTAAAATTTTTTTAGCAAATCCGCATATATTAAAAGCTTAAACATTTTGGAAGCTATTTACATCCAATAATTTGATAGAGATTAAAACATTAGCTCAACAAAATCAGTTATAGTTTTGTAACAATTCGGTTCAATTAATAATTTAATGAGCAAACGATACCGTAATAATCAAATGTAACTTTTTAAATACTATTTTAAAAATAATTTGTTAAAAAACAATCGGCATAGTTTAAAGAAGCGAAACAAAAATGAAAGTAATAAGACTTGCAGGCTGGCTAGTATACATAGTTTAGTATGGTATTTATTGATGATAGCAAGTGGTCTTTGGACTTCCGGTTTACGACAGCGTTCTCATGCGTTAAGACGGCACTTCCTATCCCTAAAGAATATCTCAATATTTTCATTCATTCACATTTCGTTCTTTCATAGCAAAATCTGTAATCAAGTTAGTTATCAAAAATCTTTATTGGACAAATGTTGATGCATTGTTTATCAGAGGATAAAATGCATTTTCAACAGAATTAACCGTAAAAATCAATGTTCTCTCTTTCAGGTATCTTTGTCTTTATTGTTTTCTTTCATTCTTTAATGGTCGGTGCTTCTTTTTGGCTGCCATCTTTTGTATAATATTATCGTTCTCTTCTGTTTCTTTCTTTTTCCTTACTATTTGTTCTTTTCCGACTCCGTTTTTGATTTTCTTAATTTTTCCCCAACTTTGTGTTTTCCTTCTGCGTCCTTTTCCTTCTTTTCTCTATTTCCCTAGTCTTTCTTTTCTTCTATCGCTTTCTTTTACGTTTTTCTTTCCCTCATTTCACCGCTCTGTTCTTATTCTTGATGTTTATTTCCTTCTTTAATTCGTTCCGCTTTTTATTTTCCTCGATTCTTTTTTTAGTACCCACCTCTATTATTCATTTGTTCTGTTTATTACCACCTTCATTTCTTACGTTCTAATTTCCTTCTGTTCGCTTTTCGTTAATTTCTCATTCATTTTTTTCCTCTCCCTATTTTTCTTGCCTACTTTCTCTCGTCTATCCAACTTCCTTTTTAGATTTCTTTCCCTTTTATCTTTTTTCCTCCCTTTTTATTTCCTCTATTGCCCTTCATTCTGTCTGAATGTCTTAATCTCAAGCCCAATTCCATTTTTTCTTGGATTTTTGTTTGTTTGTTATTAGATTATTTAATCACCCTCTCTCCCATTCCTTCTCTATTGCTCTCTTAAAATAATCTGCAAATCTCTTAAAAGATTTCTTTCCAGGCTAAATAAGGTCCATTCCCAACTACCGGGACCTTTCGGATCGGAATCCACAACGAACACTTCTGGTAAGCAGGCAAAAAATAAAAAATAAAAATAAAATAAATCAATTTTTCGCTCCATTGCATTAATTTACATTTATTCTTGTATCTTCTATTTCTTTCATTTTCTTTGCTGTCTGCCTTTTCACAATGTTAAGTCGTCACATTTTTGTCGCCTTTTCACAAGTTTCGTTCTTTTGTTGTTTTTTGTTCATTGGTGAACGGCTGACTTTTCTTATCGTCTCCGACCATTCCTTCTTTTATCTCGATTTAACAATTGATTGTCAATATTAATTCCAACGCTTTCCTGCTTTCTCTCCTCATTACCCTTTCCTCTATTCTTTTTGCTGCCATTATTACTACTTCTGCCACTGACTTTATTTTCTTTACATATTTTACGTTACACTTTAAAAAAAAATTTTTTAATTTTTTTTTTATTTATTTTTTTTTTTAAATCGAGCTCGTGAAGGCCAAGTTAAATCGATTAGGAGAAAAAAGTAAAATAGATTAGGATGAAAGGCAAGTGAACGAAATACCATACGAAAAGAACCAGGGGGATAGAAAATAATTCTTTCTTTTTTTTTTTTAGAGGAAAGGCAATTTAAAATTTATTAAGAATTACAGTATGTAGCGCTCAGATTTAGTATAGTTGTGTGCATGTAATTTATATATATATAACAGAAGATCAAAACAACACCGGTACCGTCAGTTTCAAATCCAAACAAAGGGGGCCCTATAGTTGGTCTCTTAAGCCGGACTCTCTTCAGCCTCTGTTAATGTCTATCTCCCTTACTAACCTTACATTATATATATATTTGTGTGTATTTAGGCAGCATTCTCTCATTCATCTGATAGTCTTTTGTAATATAATAATTTAAAAAATGTTCCATGATTTCAGGAACGTTTTCGATTCTTCGTCGAATCATCCTCTAGTGTTAAAAGTAAATGAACAAAAAGACTGGAGAAAGAAGAGAAGTTTAAGACGGCGGAGAAACGCGCATAGAACGTTTTCCGCATTGTTCCAGGAAGTTGTTGACGATTTAAATTCAGCAACGGAACAAAATCACATTACGTTGAGCATTTTTAAATGTTACCACTCGTTTCATATGGGACGTTAATTTTAGGTTGCTGTGTTTTTATGTAGATAGCTTCTAATATTTTAAATTTTTAAATTGGTTCTAGAACGTATAATTTTAGTGTTATTCACTAGAATTTGTCTTAAATCAGAGGGCAGTTATGTTTTTGTAGATGTTGGTAAATTGAGCTAGAGTTTACAAGATGCATGGTGAGGCGGCGGGATAGGGTAGTGCTTGTAAAACTAATGTAGCTATAGGCTTTATTATTATTATCGGAGTCATATTCTCCCAAATGGCATTTAAACTTATAAATAACATTGGTTCTCGAGTTGGGGGGGGGGGTTGTTTTTTTTTTACAAAAAATTTTGGGTTTTAAATTTCTTATAGTAAATAATGAGTAATGTTATTATCAATTCGAGATAGATATGCTGCGATCAGCGATAATCGCTTTTTAATAAAATTAAATTTACTCATCATTCTGTTAACCAATTTCAGCAATCGTTTTACGGAAATTCTGGCATATAATAACATTATTTGATTGATTTACATATTGTGGTGAATAGTTTGTACAGTCATTAACGTTTTTATTTCTCATTTCAGGGTGGACAGCGATAATAGCTTTTTAACCCCTTAACAATGGGACGTTCAAAATACATAACTGAGGAAAAATAAATCATGATAAAGGACACGGCTAAAAGGATCTTACCTGGTTAATTCCTCAAAAAATAAATAAAATAAGTAGTCATGCGGATACCGTAAAAAGATTTCTGAGGGACTCTTTCCCAAGGAAGTAACGATTAGATTCTAGAATATGCAAAACTGTCACCAGTTATTCGAGGTTAGGGTTAGTCCTCATTTCCGTAAAAAAAAAAAATTAAAAAAACTGGACAATTAAACAAATCAATCCTCACAGCGGCGGGGGTGTCTTGGCGAACCAAAATCAACCAGGAATGCAATTCTACAAACAATGACTTCTGTGACAGTTCCACTTACAAAGCCCCCTCCTACACAAAGACAAACAAAATGAGAATAGAATTAGATAAGAAATATAGAAAAATTGATAGGAGTAAGGTTCTTTAAACTGATGAGACCCAGGCAACCGTTAATGGATCTGATGGCTGAACAAAAGAATGGGTTTATTCCGAGATGAGAGTCACTATCGTTTGAGACGACAACAAAAGGGTAGATGTCATGATATAGACGGGTATTATTAGTAATAGACTTTTCGGTCCTATATGAGGACCAGAATGGGTAAAAATTACGGCCGCTGCCTATTGCAATTTCGAGAGAATCTCTGGCACCTTTGCTAGATGACAAAGCTTGCTCTACTAATCGACTTTGTTTTTATGAACGTCAATGCTCCTTCTCACTCTGCCCATGCCATTCAAGCATTCTTAGCATCTTTGGGCATCAAAGGTGCAAAGTTGATGATCTGGCCTCCATGCTCCCCAAATTCAAACCAAATAGAAAACTTTTCGCCTATCATCAAACGAGATGTTTATACCAATGGACGTCAATTTTCGTCTGTATCAGACTAACGGAAAGCCATGTAATACATTTATCCTCAAATGGCTTTCGGCCTCTGTAGGTGTGACTCATTACTATGAAAAACACGTTAAACGTGTGGATGTACATCTTCAAACATCTTTAATGTATAGATAATGCATGGAATATGAAAAGTCTCGAAAATATTAAAGTTTACTATTCAATTTTTAATTATCAGTTTATCTGATCATAATTCGATCTGGCATAGCCTGTCAGTGTCTGGTCGGTGCAGATCACATGAGCGATCCAGGAATGTCTTTTTTGTAGATTAGATCATCGGCTTGCAAGGCCACCACGACTTGGTTTTACATACAGCAGCTGGAATTCTTAAAATGCTCACCTACCTAAATACTGACCAGAGCCAAAGTTACAAGAACCGGTGTGTCTATGTGCTATAGCCGTAGCTATTATAAAGTTAAGCAACCACACAAAAAAGGAAAAATTATATCGTCCGGCTAATTATTTAATTCAGTCTTTTGCATTCATATATCGTTAAACAGGTGCCACATTCAGATCCCGTGTGTCACACAACCAAATAAATTGTACATCATATGTAAATTATGAATTTTAAAATGACGGAAACCATATCAGCACGAATGTTTCTGATTTACGGAACAAACCAGAAATGGCAGAGGTATCGCCAAACAGTCAATTATTATCGACATTAAATTAACTTTTTCATTTGTTTCCTGATTCAAGTTTATGTCAATTAGAACTCCCTCTGTGTTAAGAATGGGTATAATAATTTACTTCAAATTACTAAGTGAATTAACTTTGTTTACTCTCATTCCTACTTTAGGATGTTTTTTTTTAGGGGCTAATTCTTAAAAATTCTAAACAAAAAAGGTGCATTTATGCTGACATGTCTTGTAATTTGAAAGAGGGGGGGCATGAGTTATTTTTTTTAAGTGTGATCGGCTGCTGTCAAGTACATTTTGGTAATGCATTCGTACGCTTTTCAAGTTGTAAACTGCTTCGACCATTTCCGGTTGGTTCCATAAATCTCAATCGGAAACACTCGGGCCGATATGGATCCCCTTTTATAAAAAACAAGCACAAAACGTTTTCCATAAATGTCTAACGTTTTATTAAAACTAAAGAATTACCTGATTGTTGGTAGAATGCTTAAAGAGTTTCTCACAGAATCTTCAAAGTTATTTCTTTTTTGTATATCTAGGCATGAATCCGGAATTCTCTTCGACACGTGGATAAAATAGCAACGCGAGTCTAATTAGTTGTATGCACTGAATAGTTTATGGGTTGTGTTCTGGCTATAAATAACTCTAAAGCTGTACTGCCGTAAAATTTAAAAAAAAAAAGTAAAAATGCAGAAATAAAACCAATCTTATATATCCGTTTTTATATTTAATTTAGAAAGAAACATTTAAAATAATTTAAACGTCTTTTTAATCAGTGTTGATTTTATTTTAATATACTTTTTAGGAACAGGCATCCAGGAAAATCTTAGTATTTGCGTCATCAGTGATCGAACACTTCCGAGACTGACGAACATTAAACTTTACCGAACGAACTGAATGTACTATTTGTGATTAAGTTTTGTTTTTTGTAAGAAGTCATGAAATAAACTATTGGGCTAAATTATGTTTAATGTACTATGTAATGTTGTTTGGTTATTTTGAATAAAAAAATAAATTTAGCTTGTGTATTTTTTTTCAATGTATATAACGCTGTTTTACAAACATTTGTGTTTTGCATTATTTTTTTTTAATAAACTGTCATAGCAATTGTTTTCCATTTTTGCTAAGACTGTATTTTGGTCTGTATTTTTTATTATTTTTTATTCATCAGTGCACAAAAGAGGCTAAATTTGTTTTTCCTAACTAACCCTCACCCGACAGTTTGCGAAAAAAAAAAAGAAAAAAAAAGAAGCCTGGCAGAATAAACCACGTAAAACAAACGTTTTAGTTTAGTGTAAATTAATTGGATTAAAAAAGTTAAAATCTTTAAGGTGGGGACAATACCCAAAACAATATTTGTTGGGAGGGAAAAGTGTGCAAGGAGAATATGAAATCGGGAATACAAACAAAAGTATCTGAAAAAAAACAAAATACAAACAAAGTATCCAAAACACGCAAAAAGGTATGAAAATGTTTTCTTCTAATTGATTAAAAAAGTCGTCTGGTATCCACAATTTCAAAATGAAAAGTGTTAGAAGTATTAAAGTCGGAAATTGATTATTTTATTTAACTAAAGTCGTTTGGTAAGAAAGTATATTTCAGTAAAATTCGGAACGGCGGAACTTTATTCGGCTATCGCCGTTTGTAGTCGGAACTGCTAACGTCACGACTGCAAACTCTGGGTACCTATTCCTAAAAAGCACCTAATAGCCTAAAAAAAAAAAATTACGCATTTAAAAAAAAAATTTTTTTATTAGCTCAATTTTTAATTGTGACTTTGATTATTGGCGAAAAAATAAGAGCAAACATTTTAGATCTTTTAAAAATACAATATCTGCGTGAGGCATCTCCTTTTAAGATATTCAATTAAATTAAATAAAACAATTAACTATGTAAAAAAAAATATAGTACTTACAGTTTACTTAAAACACATCGAAAAATCCATTTGTTTAAAGATTACTGAACGTGAATCTATAATCAATAAAAATGTCATCAATTCACCAGCTCTCTGTAATAGAAATTGCGAAGCAGAACTGGAGTTTGGCAACGGAGAATGATTTGCCGTGTTCATGACGAAGGAGAATCCGTTTTTGTCTGGTATGAAGGGCATCTATGCGATTAGAACGCGCGCCTCCTATTAGCCATTTATACGAATAGAATGGGCGCACACAATTGAAAAATCACGATGTTGGAAGAATGATACGATTTGCATAAGCATATGCGAATTTAATTCAAGCACCTGGAATAAGGACTTTTTGCACGGTAAAAGAAAGAACGTGTTTGGCATTGGAGAAGAATTCGAGGTACTGATATCGATCCTGAACCAGTTTTCGTGAGGTTCGACTCGAAAGCGTTCGGCTGTCCTACGCAAACGCCCAAGAGTTGACGAGTTGATTTGTACCAGACAACAATTTTGATACGGTCCTGCGTCCTATGATAATACTGTTTTGCTTGTTTTGTTTTTTGTTGTTGTTAGGTTTAGGGTTAAAAATATTTATTTGATAATGTTGGAATTTGTTAAAGCCCCTCTCACTGATTGGCTGTTGCCATGTCCCTTAAGGGCCTCACGAATTGGCTGTCAGGCATTGCAACCCCTTTTTAGTAAAGGTGTCACGTGAGCCAGCCCTTAAAACCCCTTGTATACGGCTTCCCGGCCTTTTCGACATCTCCGCTCAAGTCAGCAATTCATCGGGCGGTCTTCTCTGTGATACAGCCCACGACGGCCTCACATAGAATGACCTCCCACCTCTATACAGCTCTTTTCCACGACTCTGCTCGAGTCAACAACACATCGGCTGGTCTTCTCAGTGATACAGCCCTCGACGGCATCACAGAGAATGACCTCCCGCCGATACCCGAACTCTATGCAGGCTCTTTTTCAACGACTCCACTCCAGTCAACAACACATCGGGCGGCCTTATCAGTGATACAGCCCACGACGGCTTTACAGAGAAAGATCCCCCGCCGTTACCAGAACGCTAAAACAGATTAGTTCTAGCGAACCACGTTTTCGCAACCAACCAAACACCAAACTCCCAATCTCAAACCCATCTCTCTACCATCCTATTTTCCATCCTCTCTATGATTTACCAATGCCTAATGAACTGTTGAAACTGTAAATACTCAATTCGAACTTTCTCTTTCTTACTAAATGATATGAAATTACACCCTTGTGTTTTGTGTTCCTTCTTCAGACTTCCGTCCTATACATATCTTTGATGATTTTATCTGCACATGGTTACCCCATTCTCATGTGGGAGAATTGAACTTTATTTCAGGATTATTTTAATCCCAACATTAACAGTAATTTCGCTCTGTTTTGCTTGTTTTATTTGTTTTGTTGTGTAAAAAAAATTCTTGCAACTATAACTACAAATTATAGGACGCAGCAACGTATCAAAATAACAAAAAATATTTATTTGATAACAGTAACTTCGCTATGTTTTGCTTTTTTTGTTGTTTCTTTTAGAAAATCTTTTGAAAATATAACTAGAAATCATAGGACGCAGCATAAGACGTATCAAAATTGTTGTCTGGTACAAATCGGCTCGTCAACTCTTTGGCGTTTGCGTAGGACAGCCGAACGCTTCCGAGTCGAACCTCACGAAAACTCGTTCAGGATCGATATCAGTACCGAATTCGATCATCAGTTGTGTCAGAGAAGTCGTCTGTTTCTTGCCGTGTTGTTCGTGTGGCGGTATCATTTGTGTAAAAGTGTTCTGGTGGCAAGTACGTCATCGTTTTGAGTTTTGTAACCGAGCTACTTGCTGACACGGTACATACAAGTCGAGGATACGTCTTCGACAATCAGTCCGACAAGAGATTGGGCCATTTCGGAAGAATTTTATAAATCGGGCTGTGATATTAATCGTGGGTAGTTCTATTAGGTCCACTCTCCGATACCTTCCCTATTTGGGAAGGAGTTTATTGCTAACTGCCTGAGGCGTCCCGACGGGGTTGCCCAGGCAGTTTTTAAGGGGATAGAGTTCCCCAAATTTTAAGCGCTTGCTCATTCTCCCTACCGTCCGGCCTTATGTCCCATCTTTCTGTTGTGGGAATAAAGTAAATGCCGAATACGTCATCGTTTTTTTTCTTCACCCTTTTTAAAAACGCGCTAAAAATCAAAGCAACCCAAAAGACTCACTATTTGAACGAAAAGGTCTTTACAAAAATATAGTTCATCTGTTGTACAAAGAAAAGTCGTATTTCTGTTAGTCCAGTTATGAATATCCTTTTTTTATTGTATCGACTTTTATAGAACTTAGAATTATTTTTTTTAATTTTATCAACATAAGTATAACATTAATAATAATAATGGTAATAATAATAATAATAAAAGAAAATAATCATGAAATTAATAAAAAGTAATACTTTTTCTCATTATAATTTATGTACAGGTTGTATGGGGAGCAACTTTCAATTATTAAGTGATTGTAATTAATTACTGAAATGTGATTCGTATAAAATATGAATATGATAAGAAAGTGTATAGTATTCAATATGGATAACAGAATTCGTCCCAAACTTTTCAAGCACTGCATTAACTGGGTGTTTTTTACTAATAAGTCACCATTTATCAAGGTAAGAAAACACTCTGGGTTAAGGGTCAATCAAATTGATAGATGAACACTTGAAAATAGCAAGTATTTCCCTGTTTTTAGAAACTTAGCTTAAACAATGTGAGGACTTGTTGTTTTCTGGCTCAGCTGTTGTTTTAGGTGGATGGTATGTGAACGTTTTCAATATTTTCATAGTATTCATTATTAAACTAGTAAAAAACGAACAAATGAGTTACTTGTACAATCAGTGCATGCTGTTTTCCAGTCTTGAAAGAATGCTGGCGTCCATATTGGATTCTCAAAACCCTACGTTATTCACCTTCTTGTATTCATTTATTGTAAGAATTATATCCAGTAATAAATTACGAGCACTTAATAATAGGGAGTTATTTTCCGCACCCGGTATTTATCATAAGCTTTACCTATTGGATGTCATAAAATATCTAATGACGTCTTCATTTTTTAATTATAGTCATTATTAGAAGATGTATGAAAACAGATTATTAGTGCGAAGAACAAAACTGGAACAAATTGCTGACAAACAGTTATTAAATATATATATTGTATTGTGGATAAGATACGGATAAGCACCCTTGCTAATTGTAGGGTTTTATGCAAATTAGAAACATCTATGAACGAAATCCAACCTAATATCAACCGAGACACGTGAATGCTGTTAACCAATCAACATCTACCCTACAGGATACACACGTCATAACAATGGCGTCGCCGATTAGACTTTTTGCCACGCTGAACGACCCGAGCTATATAGAAACATGAATCAGATGTTTCGTAGAATTGTTGTAGGTTAAAAGGATTTCCAAAACAAAACAGACCCCGGAGCAGAGAACGAAATCAGACCTGGGCCTGTGGCGCAACGGATATAAGTGCTAAGTAATAATCAGTTCTAAATGGTAGTCTACTGGAGGTTGAAAGTTCAATCCTTAGTACAGGCAATACTAAGAATATAATTACGAATTATTTAAAACTTTTACCTAGTCATGGTTGACGGAACGAGAACAATATACCCCCATTGATTGAGTAAAGGGTTCGGTTCGAAATTCCGTACACATTCCCGAATTTGACATAAACATACCCGAGTTCAGCAGTACGTACTTGAAAAGGTCGGAAGTTACATCGACCGAAACGTTGTGAGAATAACATCCAAGATGAGAACAATAATCCAGACAATACAAAGAGATCAGACATGTTCCTCGCTACGATAGGCCGAGAAACAATAAATAATATATCGACAATGAGATTCCCAATAGATGTAGAATAATTAGGAAGAGATTGGTGAAATATTTTAGAAAAATAAGCGACCAAAAGGAACGAGCTGTCGCTAGGAGCACTACATTCATGGAGACTAGACAAAACCGAACCAAGATTATAACATAAAAAACTATACACTGCGTCACAACGGATGCTTTACACGTACGTCGACTCATAATAGAAATAAGGCAAGATTTCGTATGAAACAAATTACAAGAGAAAAAGAAAGCAATATATATAGCAAGGTGATAAACGGTAGAGAGACTCTTAAAAAAACTGGACATAAACTAACCATAGGCGTAATATGCAGTGGAGATATAGTAATACGTCCACACATCCTAAGGAAAGACATATTATTAAAGAGTGTTTCTTATGAGATACGTTGCGTTATAACGGCAACGAATAGGTTGCTAAACTGACCAGCTTTTAGCCGGGCTATTCGTAAGAATTGATGTTCTTGGCCTTTTGGCTAAGATCAAAGTGTAGTATCTGTTCCGATGGATACTACACCCCATACACCGGTATTGTCTTGACCTTCGGGGCTTGATTTACGCCAGTCAATGGGTATGTCCTGGGAGTTCTAGGAGGTCCACCCTTCCAGGCTTTGCCTCCCCTCTTTGGGGAGGAGTAAGTTTATTGCTTACTGCCTGAGGCGCCCCTACCGGGGAATGCCGACGGAGCTGCACAGGCAATTTTTAATCGCCAGAGTGCTCACCTCTCGGGCGCTGGCTTTTCAAACCCTACTTTCCCGACCCGATCTTAGGTCACATCTTACTTGTGGGAGTAAGATAAAAACTGGCCTTGTGCCTAACTCCTGGAGAGGAGTAAATAAATACTGCACCCCATAGACTGGTATCGTCTTGGCCTTCGGGGCTTGATTTACGCCGGTCTATGGGTCTGTCCTGTGCAGTTCTGGGAGGTCCACCTTCCCAGGCTTTGCCTCCCCTCTTTAGGGAGGAGTAAGTTTATTGCTTACTGCCTGAGGCACACCTACCGGGGAATGCCGACGGGGCTGCCCAGGCAATTTTTAAACCCCACTTTCCCGACCCGACCTTGGGTCACATCTTACTTGTGTGAGTAAGATAAAAACTGGCATTGTGCCTAACTCCTGGAGAGGAGTAAATCAATATTCGAAAGAAGTAGAGGATTACATTAAAAGATATCCAAAATGAGCGGAAACAAAGATTCAAGCAGATCAAAATTGTTGAAAGAAAAATAACCATAGATTAACGTTGACATGGATCATGCGTTGACATGGATCATGCGCATGTGAAAGATATAGGGTTATTTTTATTTATATCGAGCGACCCATTTTCAGGGTGGCCTAAATTAATCAAGGACAGAAAAGCTATAACCGTAAAACAAGTACTGAAAATAACACAGAGTACTGAAAGCGATAGACATATTACCAGAATTTTGCTAGAATAAGCTATGTTCAAGACATCACTTTAAAACCCGCCAAACAATGGGACGTAGAAAAAAATCGTGCAAACTGATACAATGGGATTAAAGGCCATTTTCCCCATTTAAGGCAAAATATACAATTCTGCGTAGCCAGATTTCTCTTACGTTACCAAACGATTCCACATCCCGAAAAAAAAGCAAAGACCTTCCATATTAATGGAAAGACAAATCCTATCTGCTATACCAATGCCATTTGCTTACAAAATAATTTTTTGGCATAGAAAATATAAATAATCAAATCCATGAAACGAAAAGTTAATATTACTATCACATTATGTTACGAACAGCGCTCTAATATGAATCATGGAAGGAATAATATTAAAAAAAAAACATCAGCCTGAGCAAATGCAAAAAGATTGACCAACCTCATGTGAAAACGAAGTGAAATTGAGATTCTTGGCTTATCTTCCTAAACCTTTTCATTCCTCGGTGCGGACATGCAGCAGTGACTGATGCGTGTGATCTGCCCACGTCAGCATTGTAACTGTGTTTTAAAATCATCATGAACGAGAGGGAAGTTATACACACCTTTTTAAAACTTTCCAATTTCTTTTCTGATCACCGCTTCAGAACTACCGCCAATAATGAACAATACAAAGCACAACGAAACTGGGAAAAGGGCGAAAAAGAAAAATGAGAAGAGAAGCAGATACATGGAGATTTCTAAGACTGACCAAAAGAATAACGCACAGAAATACGTAGACATGGCTGCGAAAGGAAACTCAAACAGGGAAACGGAATCCTAATTGACAGACTCACAGAACAACGCGATCAAAACGAACGATATCAAAGCTAAAATAGACAAAACTGATGAAAACAATAAATATAGACACTGTGGACAAAGAGAGAAAACTGTAAACCACATTATAAGTCACGGCACACTAGCTCAAACGGATTACAAAACAGGCATAACTTCGTGGAAAAGGCACGGAACAATTCAAATGGATGCACTTTGAACATATAAACAAATATTACAGACACAGATATTGGAAAGTAAAACGCACAACACTAGAAGAAAAGGAATCTGTCGTATCATAGATTTAGCTGTTCCAGTCGATCACAGGGGGCAGAGAAACGAAGCAAATACATCGAATTTGCAAGAAAACTGAAAGAAATATCGAACAAATAAAATCACTATAATACTAATAATTGTGGAAAAACTAAAAATTATTCCGAAAAAAAATAGAAACAAAGTAGGAGAAATTAGAATCAAATAGTAAATTGAGACCATACAACGCACGACCATGATAAAAAGAGCCAAAATATTAATGTAGTATCCCAGTCCCTCGCAGCAACCATTAATGTAGCCTTCACGCCCGATCGCTTCACTCGTGTCCGGAGCTAATACCTCTGGTGTGGGTTGATGTGGCGTTGCCGACTTTAGTCGCAATCTTGGAACGCAAACGTTGACGAAGTTTCCGCTTCCCTGGAGAAGACTGGTGTTGTCATATCGTCTTTGTTGATCGGGCTGGATCTCCCCCCACGTTATATTAATTGATCACGTCCAGACCGGGGTCGATCAGAGAACTGGACATCATCTGAGGGGTGAGCAATACATTCAAAAAACAAAACAAGCGATGGTATCAGCAACTGTAAAAATGGAGTCACAATAGCAAAAAGTATTTCGCTGATTGGTGTAAAGACGTGTGCTTCTGGACTGGGTTCAGGTTCCAACTTCGATTCGCTAAGTTACTGTGGATGGACGGCACGAATAGCGGGCAAACACGGTAGATTTCTCTCTAAAGTTGAGTAATGACTTCTATTTCTAAATAAAATCGCGTCTTTCGCACATTAAATTAATTGGCAAGGTGACTTGATATTGTCCGGTCAAGTTCTACCTACCTTACCCAGGAACCATTTTCATTGGTCTCTTTACTCAGCAGATTCTGCCTTGAGCTGTTTTCTCATCTCTTACCAGACCAGCAGTAACTGAGTCTGTGTTCTGCCTCTGACGTAACTCTACAATTTCCCGTAAGGTTTTCATGGTGTAGATTATTCTCGCACTGAACGCACCTCAGCTATCTGTCTCGTCACCATTAGAACAATGACGGCTGCCGATAGCGATTAATCCCTACGTCGCCATCGCTAGCTGTATTTGAAATAGAAACATTATTTCGGAAAATTGAAAACACTATTTCTTCGGTACGTGTTATATTTTTAGACTGATTCTTTGTCTTGTCGTACCCTGCGAAAGAACATCACACGAGCCCAAGAGAACTGAAACTGCCAGGAATTCCATAAACTGAGATTCTCCCTCTCTTGAAAAAAATCACATTACACATACATGTGGTGGCACCAGCCTCGACTAGTACTAAACAAAATTGTCATGGATGACCGAGGAGGGATAGCACCAACCAGACCTCCACTGGGAGAGTGCGGAGATTACTGGAACCTTGGAGACACTTATTGTCACTAAAACTCTGGCGAAAACCAACGGTCGTTATCACCGTGAAACCAACGGATCATGCAAAGTGACTTGTCAGCAATCTAGGGAGACTTGCTGTCATTCAGCCTCCAGGTAACACAATTGTTATTGTCAGAGATCAATCACTGATAATGACATGTGAAAACTCTTAGTGAGTAGATAATAATAATAATAATAATAATAATAATAATAATAATAATAATAATAATAATAATAATAATAATAATAATAATAATAATAATAACTCGCTGTCTCAATGTTTCCCTGGAGCATATATTTTTTCGTTTTTGTTTTGAAATAAAATAATATTAATTATTAATAGTTATGACCTTGAAGGGCCAATAATAGTTTAGACAGCACGGTAGTATATATACTAGATTGCATTTACAGAAGTACAGAAATAGTATGTTACAGAAAGTCTGCGTTCGATACTGTGGTTATGACTGTAACCAATGACTGCTACGACACTTAGTCGTAACTCTATTCATAGTCTCGGGAAGAGTCCATCTACACCCGAAATAGGGTAGATCAACATCACACCATAACATTAATATATCTGTAAGACACAACTAATTGAAAGCAAACATCATGTCGTTAAAAAGTCCGTGCTATCTTTCTATTTTTGCTTTCAAACAAGAGAACTAAAATAAAAATGAAAAGAGAAAGGAAAAGAAAGTTTTCGTAGCTGTTAATTTTTTTTTGTTTTCAAACAGACAAAAGACACCAACAGTATTTGAAATAAACAAAACAGATGATGAAAATATTTGAAGGAACTAAAAATAGGAAACGGTGAAAAAATAATTATTCGTCGCTTTTTAATCCTTTGAAACAGATCGAGAAAATTAACAAAAAATGTATACATGTTAGTTTTGCGAACGCACTGTTTCCAATGTTTTCCGACGAATGTCTTTGAAAGTATCTCAATAATCTTTGGTCCCAGTTAAATGTACATGAATCAGAAATGTTCGGAAATCTAAATGTTTTAAAATTGATTTAAATAATAGTAAATAGAGCCTTCAGAACGTCAGTGAAAATATGATGTTGCTGCTAAAATGAACTGTATATAATTTGTTCTTACAATATTTAGGTACGGTGACACAAAATAAAACCAGGGAGGCCCCCAGGGTACTATTGAAACCATACTTACCGGGGAACCCCGCGAAAACATGCTGTTGCTGTTAAATTAAAAGTAAGGAGACCTCCAGAGCGCTACCGAAATTACCTTTCTGTAGAAAGCAGGCTTAGGTTTATCATGTAACATATGTTTGTATGCCAATGTATATAATTGTTTTCCTACAATATTTGAAGTAAGGTTACACAAATACAAACTAATGAGACATCAAGAGCGCTGCCGAAATCATCAATTTCTTGAAAAGGATGGCTGGGTACACCCAGTAAAATAGTGGGGACACAAAATAATTGTTAAAATCATTCGCAAGTATAATGTTTTAATCCTAGAAAAAGTAAAAAAAAGTATTACAGGAATGCGTCTGCGTATAGTTTATATGTGATGTAATTATGAAAATTATCTTTCAATGTTTTTATTAAGGACGTAAGCATTTAAAATATCATAAGAACGATTTTTAATAGTAGTCTTTTTTAGTATTTTTTTTATTGGGAACGTTAGTGAAGATAGTTTCATGTTAAAAATGTTTCGAGTCGGAATAAATATTATTTTAAAGAAACTAAAGCAAAATACAAAAGGCAAAATATAGCTAGTCAGAATCAAATATCAATTGCTATCGATAACAAACTCCGAAAACCCGACAAAATATTTTTTTATATTAGAAAATAACAACAAAGGAACAACAACAAATTGATAAATACAGAAAAGATTCCTTTCAACATGGACAATAAGCAATAAAATCGATATATTTCTATTTCGTGCAACATTGAAATCAGCGAGTTGTTGGGTGTGGCGTATTAATGTCCATGCTAAGGTCATGCGACGCGGCGATTTTTAGTTGTCACTATTAGGATGTCCTCCCCTCTCGGCCTGGCCTCTTATTATTAATTAAATCTTTTCAGTGAATAAATAAATAAAAAATAAACTAAGAAAATATGCAAGCTTTTAAAAGCCATCAATAATGTCATGAAAGATTCATTCAACCAAATATACTTTACGTGCCAAATAATATTTATCTCTATCCGATCGACATCTACACTCCACACCCTTGGAGCAATGGCGAACACAAATATCATTACTACTCGATAGGTTCGATCTACGATGCGTGTCAATCACTCGTGGCTTATGGAAACACCCATCGATAATGGATAACGAATTCATAGAACATTTAGTTTTCCGAGTTTATTTACAAAGATATACCGTTAAAGTAATACGATTACAAATACCGGTTCTTGTATAGACCACTACCTATGGCCAACTCCAGTATCTTCGTGTAACCTCGGGAAAATTACGAAAGTAACCGAATGTTTATGGCGTTGGTTCTGAGTAGGTAAATTAGCAATTTAGTTTCAGTTATGATTAAATCACGGTAACACATCGGTGAATGTTAGAACAACGAAGTTAAGAGACATTGATTCCTAGTCAGTACTTAGATGGATAACGACACAGACTGAACACATGGGTGTTCTAAGTTCGAATTCAGTCGGTTCCACAGTACCACTTTCACTTGTTGCCAACCTTCTCGTGGTTCTTCCCGTAAGTACCCAATGTCTTTCCAAAAAGATGTCTAGTAAAAACATCGGGGAAACTAATGCCAACACCAGAATCATCTGATTCACACGAGAGAAGAATACCAGGTGTTGTAAGCAATACCCAAGAAAAGGTTTACTACTACTATTACCACCACTACTACTAGTACTACTATTAGTATAGTGGTAGTAGTCGTTATGATTATGAATCCTGAACATATTACTCCGCACTTTCGCAGCCCATTTCACCCATAGGACATTCTTTGTATAAATCAACTATGTTTCCAATGTTGACGTTTCTAGACTCAGCTGAAACTATTTGCCCATTTCGCGAAACAAAAACGTACTACCGGGGAAAGTGATCACAGAGACTCTGGTGGAATGGAAAGACGACTGAGGAGGGGAAACAACACCCAGACCTCGATTGGAAGAGAATGGAGGGTATGGAAATATTGAAAGAAATTTACAATCACTTATATTCCAGAGAGCGCCACTGGAGCGAGAATATAAAATGCGTTATAATGGTGGTGAGATGGAGCAGAGACTACTAAACAGCTGATGAGACTTGCTTATCAGAGATAAATCATTGGAAACAACTGCTGTGAGAACTCAAAATATGAATTAATAATAATCTGATACTCATCTTTCCAAACAAACAACAAAAAAGAAACAATGCTTGGTAACACAGAAATGTCCGTGAAGTGCATGAGAGGATGGAATTACCGAGGAGGAATCGCACTATCCGACCTTTTCTGAAAGTGGGTGGAAAGTACTGGACTATTGAATAGGCTTATTGCCACTCAGATTCCAGGGAAAACAACCGCCTTTATCAGTGAAAAATCACTGGTAAAGGTTAGTGGGCGAACATATAGTGTGATAGACTGGAAGGGATCGGAGAGTACTAGATATCTTAGAAAATTTAGTGTAACTTAGACTCCAGGGGAAGCATAACGACTTATGTGAGAACTTAAAGGGGTGGTTGTGGTTTTAGTAGTAATAATAAGCGCTTTAAATCTGAACTAAAAAAATGGTGGCAATGCTTGAAACTTATAGATGACCGACTTTTGCAAATAAGAAGTAAAAATAATATTTATGAGAAAACTTTCCAAAATAGTTACACACCCTTAATTTTAACAGGTCACCTAGCGAGACTAAACTTCTTAGATAGACGTGTCTACTTGGTAAGCTTAAAATGTGAGGGGAACATATCATCAATTTTTAACATTTTATTGAATAGTATTCAAGAAAACTTATACTAAGTACATACTTAGATTTTTTAAACTGTGTTGCTTTGCCTTGTAGTGTTGTAACTGTCACTTTGTGTACGTTTGATAGTGCACATATATCACGAAAATGAGATAAACACTACACCTGTGACAGGATCACAGGTAAATTATGCTTGAGCCTGGTATTGCTACATACACCAAAGACATGAAATGGAGTCAGATATAATTGAAAGCCGTGGGACTCAGAATAAAGATCTGTATCATGATCGGCAGGTGCTTCATCGTTGGTTAACATGGGGGACCCGGTCAGCATCTCGTGATTGTTGGCGCTTCTACTTTTAGGAAGAAGATTATGGACCCAAAACAGATAAAACTCTCTAATTCCAGGTGCGACAATAACACAGATCATAGGAGGGCAGGAATGAAAAAAAACGAAACCCCATAGAAAAAATGGACAACAAACGTGAATAGATTAGTAATGGAATGCTACTGTAGAAGCACCCCTTAAAAAGAGGTTTTTAGAAGCGAATGAAAAATCTATGGGACAAGTCTACTGAACACCATGCAGCGGAACAAAGAGTATCAGATCAAGCAAGACAACTTCTCAAGAGAAGGTGGTTTTCAAAGCTGAAACTAATGGAAAACAAACAAAAGATAAATGATGTGACAGATCACGGACCCCCCTTAATAAAATCAATCCACAGGTAGAAGGCAGGAAAAACATAAACATTGACCTGGAGAGACCGATAGCTATGAAATCACAGAACTACTTGAGGAAGTATCATCAAAAGTTGAAAACATCAAACTATTTATTAACGAGGGCAAAACAAAACTTCCATCTTTAAGGAACGTAGAATTAAAAAATTGAAATTAGAAACAGAAAAGGTGAACAGACTCCTCCAATATATTTCAACTAATACAATCACAGGCCTGAACAACTTAATTTATGCAGAAGTCAAACAATTAAGTCTGAACTTATATTAGAAACAAAACCTCACAAAAAGAATGGACCGACAAAGTCTGAATGGGAAATCAGACTGGAAACTCAGATCAACAAACTTCGAAAAGAAGCTAAAGCCGTAAATAGGATGAAAGAGAAAAGAAAGTGATTGAATGAGCGAAATATGACTTACAAAGAAGACAGACTAAATTAGAAACACAGGAACTGAAACTAATGATAGCAGAAAAAGAGGGAAGACTAAGACGATACAGATACAAATCAGAACAGTACAAACAAAATAGGACGTTTTAAAACAATGAAAATCCGTTTTATTAAAACGCAAACAAAACGGAGGAAGAACAAGAACAGAACAACCAGACCAGACATAAACAGAACACTTTGGGGGCAAAATATGGAGAAAATGACAAGTCCACAACAAAAACAATGCTCAACGGCTGAAAAAAGTAAAGCAGGACTTCAGGAAATTGAATAATTAACAGAAACTGAAATTACGGAAGAACGCTCACGACAACCCTAAGAAAAATGGCAATTTGGAAAGCAACAGGCCACGGTGGAATACATGCATACTGGTTCAAAAACTTCACATTTCTTCATAAATAACTAATGCAAAACCTGAGAATATGTATCTACGACACAGACATACCAGAATGGATGACCAAAAGAGTAACTACATTAATACAATAAGAAACCGTACAGGGAACAATCCCAAGTAACTATAGACCGATAACCTGTTTACCAACCATGTAGAAAATCCTCATGGTACAACTGAAAGAACAGATCTACCACCTCCTAAATCATCGTGAACTACTCTCTGAAGAACAAAAGGTATGCTAGAAAGTGACGCATGACCTGTTATACATGAAACAAAATATCCTGAAGGAAGTAAAAAGCAGAAAATAAAACATAGACATGGTATGGATCGGCGACAAGAAAACCTACTACAGAATTTCCCAAGCATTGATAATTTAGTGCTTAAGTACGTAGAAAATACCTGACAAGATTACCATTCTTATTAAGAAGGCAATGGGAACATGGAGACTGGAAATGACAGCTTGAGAACAACGCCTGGCTGAGGCACATTTCAAAAAGACTCTTAATCACCAATACTGTTTATCATAGCTTTGATTCTACACGACGAGATACTTAGGAAATGTGATACCGAATAAGAGTTTACAGACACAGAACAAAGGATAAACTACTTTATGCATATAGACGACCTGAAACTATTTGCAAAAAAACAAACAGGAACTGTAAAAGCTGATAGACTCGACCAGAATCTTCAGCCAAAACATTCAAATAGAATTTTTAATGGAAGAGTTTGCACTGCTAGAAATGAAAAGAGAAAAACTGGAGACATAGGAGAGCATGGAACTGCCAAATCATGAGGAGATGAGCGCAATTGGCGAACATTATGCCAACAAATATTTGGGAGTTCTGGAAACAGATACAATCAAATGAAAGAGAAGATAGGAAAAGAATGCATGAGAAGAACAAGAAAAATTTTAGAAATTAAATTGTATAGTAGAAATTTAATGAAAAGAATCAACACCTGGGCAGTATTAAGCGTAAGATATTCTGGTCAATTCATAGAATAACTTAGACATATTGACCAGAAGACTAGGAAACTAATGACCATGAAAAATGCACTACACTCGAAGGATGATACAGATCGACTTACGTGAATAGGATAAAATGGGGAAGAGGACTAGTAAGTATAGAAGAATGGGTGGATGAGATAAAAAGGAATTGGAAATATGCATAGCCCAGAATTCAGAGATGATGATCACTGCAGCAGGAGACACTGTCAACAAGAAAAAGAAAGGGAGTAGCGAAATGAGAAATGAAAAGACAAGAAAAGAAAAGTGGGAAGAAAACATCTACAGGGACGATTCATAAGAACGACAAGAGAAGAGAACCACGAAAACACCTAGATATGGCTACGAAAAGGACACCTAAACGGGGAAATAGAATCACTCATAACAGCCGCAAAAACAATACGATTAGAATTAACGATATCAAAGCTAAGATAGACAAAACCCAGGAAAACAGCGATTGTAGACTTTGTGAACAAAGAGACGAACCGGTAAATCACATAAGTGAATGCAGCAAACAAGCCAAAAAAGAATACAAGAACAGACACAAATGTGCGTGTAAGCGATTACACTAGGAATTATGCAAACAACTGAATTTTGAACACTCAGACAAATGGTTCAGACACAAACTGGAGGCAGTACTATAAAAATAAAACGAAAATCACAAAATCCCTTGGTATGTGGAGATGCAAACTCATCCAGGCAAAGAGACTAGATGTCATAATAGTCAACAAGAAGAAAAAGTTCTGCGAAATCGTATATTTTGTTGTCTCAGCAGACCACAGGATGAAGATTAAGGAGACGGAAACACAAAGCAAATACATGGAACTTGCCAGAGAACTGAAAGAGATATGAAACATGAAGAAAGTCAATATAATACAAATAATCGTAGAAGTACGACGAACAATCCCGAAAAAACTGGGAAAAAACTGGAAGAAATTGGAATCAAAGGGAAGACTGAAACTAAGTAACGAACGGCAATAGTCAAAGCATCTGCAATCCTGAGGAAAATCGTTAAATGTGGAAACCAACCCACATAAACTAAGAACGTTAACCAGTCACAAGGAAGTTGCAATAGAAATGATACAAAAACATAGGAAGAACACCACCACATGAAACCAAGGGAACTGAAACTGTAAGAAATTTCATAAACTGCCCTCGCACACATACAAAAAGTGAGGGCACTTGCCTCGGCTAATACCACACAAGATAGTTGTGAAGGATCAAGGAAGGGGGGAAGACCAAGGATGGGGATCAGTAACCAGACCTACACTGAAAGAGTGTGGAGAATACTAGGACATTGGGGAGGCTTATCCTAGAGAAGACGAATGGTCGTTGCCAGCGAGAAATCAATGGTAAGCGGCTGTTACGATAACGTAAAGTCATTTGCAATGGTTATCGAAAAGAGGTGGAGAGTACTGGAAATCTGAGTAGACTAGTCATTCAGACTCCAGGGAACACCATCGGTTAACATTAGTGAGCAATCACTGATGATCACCTGTGTGAGAACTCCTAGTGAGTAAATAATAATAATAATACTAATAATAATAATAATAATAATAATAATAATAATAATAATAATAATAACAACAACAACAACAACAACAACAGCAAACAAACAAAAGCAACAACTTAAATATCAGTTATACCAACAATCTTGAGGTCAGGGGCGTGCAGAGTTCTGGTGATACTCGAGGGCAACTCCTTGGTTATTGTATGCTTACTTAGACATTATGAAAAATGGAGATAGTTTGAATATAGTTGGATACCCCCCCCCCCCAAAAAAAAAAAAAATTGGATTCCTGGGACTACCACCCGTCGCCCCACCCCTTCTGCACGTCACTGCTGAAAAACACAGTAGAAACAAACAAGCGAAGAAGAAGAAGAAAAAGAAGAAGAAGAAGAAGAAGAAAAGGAAAAAGAAGTAAAAGAAGAAATAAAAGAAGTAAAACAAGAGCAATACTAAGAACAAATATTGAATAATATCGGTGTAATAATAATAATAATAATAATAATAATAATAATAATAATAATAATAATAATAATAATAATAATAATAATAATAATAATAATAATAATAATAATAATAATAATAAAAATAATAATAATAATAATAATAATAATAATAATAATAATAATAATAATAATAATAATAATAATAATAATAATAATAATAATAGTAGAAGTAATGATAATTCTTTAAATCTATAACTTTTTTTTCAAATAAATCAATGCTGGTATTTGGAACACTCGAAAGCAATATACAAAAACGCAATTAATCTTGCACGGACAAACCAATACAAAATAAAAGCATGAAAAAGATAAATATATTTTTTAGACTTTCCCGGAATAGAAAAGAACATGTCATATACACACACATACACACACACATATACACACACATATGTTAAGTGCCTAATGGGGAAATGGTCTTTGATTCATTTCTTTGTACGAATCAATGGCGTGCATTTACGTTCAAATCGAAAGGCATTTCTGTTTTTCATTTTGTTTTTTATTTGTTTTCTTTATAAAACGTTTTTAACGTTTTAGTTTGTTGTATTTTATTTTTATAAATTTTGTTTTCCGGTTTTTACTGATTTTATTTTGCATAAAAGCTAAGTTCATTTCCATGATTACTTTTGAGAACTCACCGGCTGTTGTTCAAATGACATTTTGACTGTTTATTTATTCGTTAATTTATTTATTATATTTTAACGTCTACTTTCGTTGCTATTAATACAGGTATCCAATGTCCGCCATCATGTAGCTTTTAGATTCTTTTTAATTGTATTCGTCGAAAAGCGCGATCAGAACGAAATACACATATCAAAGCTAAAATAGACAAAACCCAGTAAATGTTGACTCTGTGGACAAAGAGACGAAACGATAAATCACATAAGTGAATGCATCCAACTCGCTCTCAAATAATACAAAAACATACATGACTGTCTGGGAAAAGTAGTTGACTTGGAACTATGCAAACGACAGTAATTTGAAAATGCAGACAAATGGTACATCCACAAACCGAAGGCAGCATCTGAAAATGAAACGTAAAAACATAAATTGAGGTTCACAGAGACAAACTCATCCAAGCATAAAGACTAGCCGTAATAATAGTCAACAAATAGGGTGCCTCCCAAATTGTAAATTTAGCTTTCCCAGCAGCCACAGTGTGAAGATCAAAGACGCAGAGAAACGAAGCAAATATATGGAACTTACCAGAGAAGTGAAAGGAATACGGAACATGAAGAACATTTTGTTCTTACTTTTATTCTCACAAAACAATGCATACCGCCATTTAATTATACAAGGATACTGTGATATGGGGTCATATTTATATGGAGTAACTGTTACATCATAGATAGACGTATGTGAAGAAAGATTACATGGATGTTGTGTCTAGGTTGACCAATACAAGTTAACTTGACACGAAAATCTTAAAAACAAGTCCGCTCTCGCGACTAAAATGTAAACAGGCATGGACTGTGGGTTAGATTCAAGTTGGAGGTTCAAAGAAAGTTCGGACATAAATGTGTTATAACAAATTTAGTGTCCCAATGAAGCAGTGACGTCACGATACCGTGTGAAAGAAAAAAGAAAGGAAGAAAGAAAGAAAGACGTTTTTTCCCGTAGTCAGCTTTTGACAACAGTGACGAACGGACGCGAATTCAAGATGTAATTAAAAAGAAAACGAAGATGGGAATTTAATTCCTAAAAAAGTTGATAGCGCCACTTCTATGCCCACTATCTATCCTTCCCTGTAAATAAGTAGTTAAGTTAAGAACATTTTTTGGTCTCTCTCCATCTAATGTTAATGTGTGACTTTTATTCGTATGAAAGGAACTTCTCTCCAAAATAAAGACCAATTTAAACTCTCCGTCGATCTCACCCTTTCCTTCCTGGGCATGAGAAGTTCCTGATTATAGACACGGCTAAAACAAATCAAGGAAAATACAGCCCACTAGACGACGATGACGATGACGATGACGCTGACGACAGGGACAGCGCCGGCGTGTCAGTATACAAAAAGAACTGAGAAGATTTGAAGTAAGTAACTTGGATTTAGAGAACGTGTTTTAATGAGGCAATACGTAGCACAACCTGGGAAGGGAGTTGAGCAGCAACATGTTTGTACAGGGAGCAAAACACTGCGGCGATACAACAAGGGCTGAAGTTTGGAAGACAGTGCGGGACCTATTAAGTGAGATTTTTTCACCCTGTCCAAGTTGAAGAGGCTAGTGGTTGGTGCACCACGCCAGATGTGTCAACAATACTCTATGCACGGGCGAATTGTGGCGTTCTAGAGATATATGATACTGGCAAATGTGAGAAGTTTTCTAGTCTGTATTACTGTAATACCAATAATAGAAACAGTTCGTAAAAACTAGAAAAAGTTTATACGAAATTTTAATCAAAGGGGGAATTGACACTATACAATATGCCGCAATGGTGAAAACAACTGAAATATTCAGGAAAATGTTCAAGTGTGGAAATTAACTTACATAAGCATCGAAATAGAAATAGAACAACAAATCTAAAAAGAAAAGTACACGAACGCAAGTGAAGTGAAACAGCCAGAAATTCAATTATATGACATGTAGCTCTCGCCGATAACCCACACATATGTCGTGGGCATCAGCTTCAGCTGGTGCTACACAACATGGTCGTAAATGGGGGCGGGTAGCTAGGCTTATTGCCACTCTAATGCTCTAGGAGGCCAACAGTCTTGTCAGCGAGAAATCAAAGGTATACATTTGTAACAATAAGGCAAAATTATTTGCAATAGTTATCGAAATATGGTTATGGAAATCTGGAAAGACTTGTTATCACTCAGACTTCAGGAAACATCACTTGTTATTGCTGATAATGAGAACCTCAAGTGAGTAAATAATAATAATAATAATAATAATAATAATAATAATAATAATAATAATAATAATAATAATAATAATAATAATAATAATAATAATAATAATAAAACACTACTTGAGCGATCACTGATAATGACTCGTGTTAAAACTCCTAGTGAGTCATAATAATAATAATAGTACACGGATTAAGAGTTTTATGAGTTCACGATCCGATATGAAAGGCTAATGCACACCTAAGTGAAAGCAATATACCAAAGTGGACAAGTAAAAGAAAACCACATTTGTTCTAAGGACATCGATATAGAAACGATCTCAAGCAACTACAGACCGATAATCTGCCTACCAAGCCATGTGGAAAATGTTAACGGCATCACTGCATAAAGAGATCTACGACTTACTTAATAACCGTGGACTACTCCGCGAGAAACAGAATGGATGCCACAAGCCACATAGGAGGCACGTGACCTGCTATACATCGACCAAAAGTTACTGAAAGCAGAAAGAGCATAACCATGGCAAGAAATCATAGGACATAATCGCTCAAGCATGCATAATCGAATGTTTAAGGATGTAAAAATATTTGATAAAATTATCAAAAATATGGTGACTGGAACTGACAACGAGACGCCAACACTTGAGATTGATAAGAATATTAAGAGGACATTTTAGGGAACCTCTCTAACGAAACTACTTTTTATCATAACCATGATACTATTCGATAACATACTCACATGCAATGTCAGATACAAATTCACATACACAAAGAAAGAAAATAAACCACATTATGTGTATAGACTATTTTAAACTATCGCCAACTATCAAATAAACCAGGAACTCGAATAAGGACATTCGAATGGAATTTGAAATGAAAAAGTGTGTACAACTTGAAATCAAGAAGTTAAAATTAGAAACCGCAGAGGTCATAGAGTTGCCAAACTGGGAGGTCATTAGGGTACTTGGCGAACATGACACGGATAAATATACGGGAGTTCTGGGAACGGGCGACATTAAATCAGTAGAGATTAAAAAAAAAGAAAATTAGAAGAAAAATCATGAGAAGAACACGAAAGCTTCTTGAAACCAAACGATATAGTAGTAAGATATTCTGGACCATTCATAGCCTGGATAAAAGGGAACCTCAGGTTAGTGGACCAAGGAACTAAATAGCATGGTTAACCCCACTCTAAAAAATTAGGAACATTAGACGAGATGTATTGTTCAAATTTAAAGTATACCTTTCTTATTTCTCTCTCTCATATATATATATATATATATATATATATATATATATATATATAAAAATTGAGTTGGTTTCCCCTCCCGGCCCGTTTGAAGTAGACTATAAAACTAATTCGTCAAACGCATCGAAACACATAACTTAACCCGCATACTATCTTCGCGCGTGTTTCAAGAAACTATAAATTAGTTTTATAAGCTAAACCAAAAACATTACTTTCATTCCGCACTGTATACCTCTCCCAACTAATTGAACCAAAGAGAGGATAGCACACTAATTTATCTCTATGAATTAATAACTATTACCCTCCTCAAACACCGTTTGGCAATTAGTTCTCAATTAGCTGTAATCAAGTTGCACCGTTTCAGAATTTGTAAACATCCAATCACAGCAAAGCTTACATCGACATTACGCATCAAATCGTTCGCCATAACACGACGTCACATTTTAAACAAAAATAAACCTTCGAGAAGAAACCAGATAAGTATTATTTTTATTTCCTATATTTAAACACCTAACTTTGATCTGGTTTATTTATTCGAAAATTAGATTCTATTTTATAGGCGATTACGTGTACACAGTAAACACCTTGCTACAATTGACAGAATAGATAAAAAATAATATAATAAAAACAAATATTGGAAATCAGCTTCACGTATAAATTTTAACGTAAAATGCCCCGTCATTCCCGGCCCATCCCAGCGTTTTAGGTGTCAGTTAACCACAATTATTAATTTTAATTTTTCTTCGGTGGCAGATATATTCCGAAGAGTTGGGTCGGGGTGCAGGTAGTAATTTTTATTTAGATAAACTTAAATTAAAAACAAAATAGCAATAACAATTCGCTTAAAAACAAGATAAAAACAAGACTTAAAAATAAAAATATTAAAATATTTCTATGTTTTATTTATTTACAAAAAAGAAACTTCGTACTTCTACAGAATTGGAACCGAACTGCTTTTTTATTGTTCTTTTGAGAATCCATAAAATAATCCTAATCAAAGTTTTAAGTTTAGTTCGGCAAAAGTCTGTTTGGTTTGGTTTGGTTCAGTTCGGTTCAAATTTTGTAACATCGATCATTGAAGGAGATATTTTTATTTGGTGATTTATTTATGTTTGTTTCTTTAAATTAAAACTATCCGTTGTAACCTATTTGCGTTCGGTCTACAGTTTACACATTTTATTTCATTCTTTTACATTTATCCCGGGCAACGCCGGGCGACGGGTACCCGCTAGTATGCTATCACTATCAAACGATTTCTTATAGCAAATACTGAGAGATGAATAGAAATGAAATATCTATCCATTCATAAATCAAGTTGTTCCTTTACGCTTAAAAGTTCAATTAAAAAAAAAAAATTGATTCGACATCTATTTCGAAATTTCTTCATAAAAGTTTTGGGTGTACTAAAAGCTGGATAGATAGATCCATATTGAAATCTCTAGTGTGACAACTTCTTGTGTCCGTGTGTGTTTCAAGCAATTGGGTGACTCACATTATTATTTTATGTACTAGAATCGATATTTATTAAAATAAAACATGAAATACCAAAACGAACCTTTTAAAAATCTTATTAATAAAAAATAATTGAACGTACTGAAAGGAAGCAAGCTAAAAAGTTCATAACAAAGAGAGAGAGAGAGGGGGTAGTAAATGCCTAATTAGTATTTACTCTGTTCTCGCACTCCAGAGAATAGGTACATGGCCAGTTCATCCACTGCATTCGTCACGTAATCAGCAATCTACCATTCTGGGCGGTGGCTGTTGTTGAGTGGATACCAACGCGAACTGACGACCTGGGCGTTACAGGTTCGAATCCTGTCTGTTCCATAGCACTACTTTTTATATGAATGTTTGCAACCTTCACGTGGTTCCTCCTGTAAGTAGCTCAGTCTAGAAAAAAACTGGGGTAAACCGATGCCAACAACAGAATCGAACTAATCAAAAGTCATTCTACGCTGATTCATACGAGTTTACGATTTTTATCAGACAAAATCTCGTGTGTGTGTGTGTGTGTGTGTGAGTTTCTCGCCTATACGTGAATTGATTTTTTTTAAAATTTAGTATGAGTTAATTTTTTTATTGAAATAAATAAAAAATAAGGGAAAACTAAAACGATTTTTTAATCCTATTTAAATATATTTTAAATATGATATTTTAAAATATTTTTCTCGAAGCCCTTCATCCGATAATATGTCTTTACCAGATAGTTAGTAATAAATAGTTATAAATAAATAAATTATTATTATAAATAGTTATAAATAAATTAATTATAACTGTTAATTATCTGTTGTTTTTGTTTTACGTTACACTCAACAAGCATGTTGTTCTCATTTCTCTGATGTCACCCACAAATCAGTACGACAATGGCTGTATTGCTATCTGACTGATGTATAGTTCTTTTAAGTCCTAGGAGGTCAAACCTCCCAGGCTTTACCTTCTCCCTGAGAAAGGGTTAGTTTATAGCTAATCGCCTGAGGAACTCCTACTGGAGAATGCCGACGAAGCTGTTCAGGCATTTTTGTAGGTGAGAGTCCGTTTATCCTTGGTGCTAGCTTCTCAAAATCATACCTGACCGTGTGTCTAACCTCCTGGCACGAAAGATAAATAATATGATAAGTCGTTTTTATTGAGACTTTAAGATCGAGCAAAATGCATCTAAAATCTTGATAAACAATGTCTGTTATTACATGTTTATCGTAAAACAAAAAATGAAATCAGTCGGTAAAAATTTAACAACACGTCTTACAAATGATTAGACTCATTACATTATCAAAGTGTAGTATCTGTTCTGTCCTCGATCAGAAGATGAGAAACCCTCTTAGATTGAGCAATATTTATCTTTATTCAAATCCAAAATTCCTCTTTTTGAGGAGCTGGATTTCCCCCAAATTACAAAAGACCTCTCGTGGGGAGCTACGTAAATGGGGACTAATTATATAAGAAAGCCTCGTTTTGTTGAATAATGGGTGTGTGGATATGCTAGTATAGACTTTTGCACATGTGGATGAGTGTGATCACAAAGGACATAGCTGATAATGATTCACTCGTCTTGTTAACAACGCAGAAGGTGACAGGAAACGAGGGGATTAGGAGAGATTGAGGTCATGACTGGCAAACGTTTTATAAAGCGGATGACATAATGAGCGCTGATAAAATCCAAAAACAACGAAGTTAATTCAGATGGGGCCAGGCCTAGGGCAAATGCGGAGAGGGGCCCCCGGATGTGACATCACGTAGGACGAACGCGAGAAGAAACGATTAGATTGTTAGGAAACCGTTTTGGGATCTCGAATCAAACGACAAAACTGTGAGAGTCGCACGCGGCGATGATCTGTCTGTCTGATTGTCTATCAGTATATCTACCTATCTAGCTAGCTAATTGTTACTTAGGTTAGTATAACTGTCTCTCTTCTACATAAAGAAGTGTAAATTGTACTTGCGATTAATATAATTCTCTCAATAAACCTCCACTTCCAGAATATGCCTTATCGTAATGCATCTTACTATGGCCCAGCGAACTTATATGCATAGCGACGAGCAACGCGGATTCAAGCCACGGAGAAGAAACTGACAAGAGGGAAATATGTAGCAGCGACAAAGAAATAGACGACAGGAATTTGAGGTAACAAGCGACGACACGAACGGGGAAGATAGAAAAGGGGCAAAGCAACACAATTCGGTTTCGAAGAGGGCAGGTAAAAGGGGCAACAGTTTACCGGGTAAACCTTCTCTAAACTTGAAAGAAAAATATTTTGTTTTTGTTGTATCCGGGAAGGATAATCGTGTTCACAAATGCCTTACTTACAATAGTAAGCAGTTAATTTTTTTAAAGAGTCCACATATTGATGCGGCCTCTATTCCAAACGTTCTCCCTAAAATTATAGGTGAACGAATAGATGAATATATCTTAATACTAGGAAGAAATAACGTATTACTCATGTTAATAATCTGTTTTTTTTCTTCAAGTTGCATACAGTTATCTCTCATTGCCTTTGAGAAATCGCTTTATTAACACTTAAAGTTCCAACAAAAATCTCGTCTAAAGTCTTGCCGATTACCCACGCCCACGCAAATACGAATATTGCAAGTTCTTTTTTTTGTAAACTATTTTTCGATATCTATTTATTACTGTGTTTTTATTCGTTAAGAAAAAATCTAAATTCAGTAAAATCCATTATCTCACGAATCGAGAGGAAATTGCAAAAATCAGTGAATTCCGTTAAAGAATTTCTGAATTGTCCATTTTCTCTGCATCGATGGCCAGAAGAAGAAAAATATATCTCTGACGTCTGTGTCTATCGATTCATATAAATCGATAGAAACAGATACATGAGAGATACAAAAAATCGATTTCTACGATTTTATGATGTCTCAGATCGAAGTTAAGGAATAGTTTTTGATCGCCGTCAGAATAAATATTAACGCTTATGTCTTATTTTTAGCATATCAGGCGATGCATTAGTTTCTAATGGATTTAGAAATAGGTTTTTTCGTTTTGTTTTACGGCATATCAATCTTTTTTTGGTGATTTAATTCCGACTTTCGACATGTTGGTAAAAGTTTGTATGTTTCAACTTCTTATAATAAAATTAATCTTCAAACTATTTATATACGAAAAATAGATTTACAGCCTAAAAAAAATATTGCTGCTTTTATAATAAAAAGCCGAAAAAAAAGTTTTTCTTGTCTTTTAGTGTTGGAGAGGTAAATAAGGGGCAGGTAACTCTTCACAACAGCTCTAGCTTTCGAACAATATTTTTCTAACCCTAACCCTAAACCCTAACCCTGACCCTAACCCTAAATCCTAAACCCTAACCCTAACCCTTTTATGTCTAATCGACGTTCTCCTTGCACAGCAGCCACATGTGCAACACCAATTAAAGCCATCAGTTTTGATTACTGGAAAATTGTATTTAACATTCGTTGTAAGAGTTACCTGCCCCTTATTTACCTCTCCAACACAAAAAGACAAGAAAAACTTTTTTTCGGCTTTTTATTATAGAAGCACCAAGATATTTTAATATGTTATTAAAATATATTTTTAGGCTGTAAATTTATTTTTCGTATATAAATAGTTTGCAAATTAATGTTATTATTATTATTCATTATTTATTTTGGGTAACAATTAGCAGTGCTAATTCTCTTTTTTATGATTTTCAACGTCACGAAATCAAGAGGAACGAAATACAATTATTCATTTGAAACTTTCCATTTTATTGTGTTGCAAATACTTAAATATTGTGTAATGTTCCTTACGATGTTAGTATTCGTATTAACTTTGGCTTCATAGTAATTGCATTATTGTTCTTTGAAACTTGCGATGTTATCTCTTGTATCCGTTGTAGCGTCAGCTAGACAATATTCTTGGCCAACGGGTTGTTTATTAAATTTCTTTCGAGAGGATCTAAAACTTGGTTAGTTAAATCGCTCGGGAAATGTTTTCATTTGTTTACAAATCACTATTGTAGACTGTGTTTTATTGCCGTTCTTGTTTTCCCCTGATTCTCGCGGATGTAGTTGTAGGCAATGGTTATATGTATCTTCACTTTTTACTTGTATGTGAGTGTTGGTTTAGGAAACAAAACAAAAGAATGAAGTAAACCAGAAGAGAAGGAAAGGCAGAGGCATAACATACCAATGATCGATTTCGCGTTCTCTCCTCTTACTGAGTTTCTTAAAATAGTCCCCGCCATTAAGCGAAGCTAGTAAAACATAATTAGTAAAAAAAAAATATTATTTCCTACATGTTTTTATTTCTTTCTCGCTGATTCTTGACTGAGCTAACTATTCTAATTAGCATGAAACATACATAAAATATCGAAATAGTTCAAAGGATAAAGCATTAATCTCAGATCACAGCTGTTACATCGAGAAGTACATTTGTGTGGCATATATTGGCATCTTTAAAAAGTGGTAGGTTTGTACACTCAAAGAATATTAATGTTCATTTTAATGTTTATATCATGGTTTGTAATATGTTGTTAATATTTGCAATTATATTCTAAAAGAAGAAAAATAGATCTAATTTAAGCAGTTTGATTTATGAAAGTAAAAATTCCACAGAAATCGTGATATGATTTTAAAAGATTACTGTATATAAATCTAACGAAAAAAATGGCCGCAGTTTTTTCAAGGCTCCATTTCATATTGTTGCACGATGTCTGTCTACACTAACAGAAGCGCGATCTCCACGGCGTCAATATTCTACCTTAGATTATAATTGCATTGTAGATGATAAGAAAGTCTCGTTTCGTACATAACTAGATATCGCCTGATCTCGCGACTATAATTACACTTGGTATTTTCATAAATAGTAGTAGAATTTTCATTAGATTAACGTGGTTGAGTTTAATACGAGTTTTATTCTAATTGAAATGTTTGTTTTTGTTTTTGTTTTGGGGGTCTTTTTTTTCACCGGCAAATAAATTCATTTAAAATTATTTCATAGCGAACCAATCATTTTTTTTTGTAACTTTTTATCAAGTTTTAAATGTTTTGAAATATTTCTTCTTTTTTTTGCTTTTATTAGTTATTCAGGATGAAAGTTATGTGTATACCACCCGAGGTAATTTCATGTTATTCTAAGGACAGGTACAACCACTCCGAGACAGGGCGGACCTGGAAACAATAGTAACTAACGTTTGACTCCGAACTCCCCATAACTGCCAAATTAAGACCTCACCACCAGATGCAGTTTAATGTGATTCCTAGGGGATTGTCTGTTTTGTATTTGTTTGATTGACTTTTTGTCACTTTTTTTCTCTGTAATTGTTGGTATTTACCAACCATCACACAAACCGGATGTTAAACAAGATCATTTAATGTGGGATGGGGGTTACCCAGCGCCTTTCAACAGTCAGGATCATTTATGAAAACTCCTGTTTCTTCAGAACTTTCTTCTAAAATTGAGAGGCACCTGAACAGGCGAAGTAAATAAATATCGAGATCAAAGACACAATTTATATTTTTCTTGTTTGTTATTTCTTTGATATTTTGACATGCGGACATAGCATCTCTATAGGTGACTGTGTGCGTTAACTAGTTCCACCTAACCTTGCCGTTGCGTTTTGTATTTACACCTAACTTTGCAAGACCAGCAGATCAATTAAGATTCTAGTTAAAAAAAATAGGACACAAATATGCTTACTTATTACTAGATGCATCATTATTAGTGTGAGAGCTTTGTTATACTAATGTTATATCGGTCTTAATCTTATATTTTCGGTATATTTTATTGTATTGTGCAATATTCAACTACACCTCCCCTGAACCGACATTGCTTGATTGCAGTGGTAAGGAAAAGTCCAGGAGAACTGGAAACTATGACGGGATAAGGAAGGTGTCCCACCTACAGCACCTTGTATTCCTAAATGGTCAACGATTCATTACTGATCAGGATTAATGTCGTTTAACTTTGATGATTTAACGGGAATCGTTGTTTCAACGTGATGATGTCGTATTAGTGTTGTTGCCGTGTTAATACGATTATTATTAAGTATCGGTATTTTTATTATATTTTATTTAATAATATTTTTCATTTAACTTTTTAACTATACGAATCTTTATGTCAGGGTATTGTTTAAGTTTTCACTTCGATTTACGGTTGTGTTCTGAGTTTTTAAGTTCAGTCATTTTCAATTGTTAGATTAATGTTACTTCTCTTTTCATATGAATACGCAATCGGCGTATCTGATATGTGTGTTCTTGTCATTGAGATGACAGCAATCAGGGTTCGAAGGTAGATATAAAGTATAGGATATTGATATTAATTCTATTACAACCACCATTGGGACAATATATTCCAGTAGGCATTTGAAAATATATATTCAGGTTAATTTTATTTCAAATCCAATACCTCTGTGGCCCAATGGTAATTTTTCACAGATTATACAAATTGCCGTTTGGAAAATCTGGCAACCATTTTGTCATTGTCAGTATTTTCTTAAACACCGGCAAGAGTTAAACGCATTTCAGGGTAGGTTTCTCATGTTCATTGTGTTTAGTGGCATAACAGTGTTTTATGTAAACGTTTTTACTAATGAGTCACCACTTATGAAGGTTAATGAGATGAGTAGATTTGTCAGTTGAATGATAAATAATATTATGAGGAGATGGAAAATGATGAATGGAATGAGAAAAATTTGATTACTTATGAAGACGGTTTATGACAAGTGTTTGTTGATATTGGATTTGAAGGCGACCATGTTGTAGCCTGCAGGGAAGGATTCTGTAATAATGTGTTTCACAGATTGTACCTTATTGAAAAGAAACTCCTGTTAAATACTTTAGAACATTCAGGTTGAAATGTGTTAATTTAAAACTATTCTGATTTATTTTCCTGGGTTTTGACTATTTAGGATTTGATATAATTCGTTTTGATCACGTTGTTCTGTGCCACTGTAGGTAGCGATTTCGTTTCTCTATTGAGATGTTCTTTTCGTAGACCTGTCTAAGTGTGTTCGTGCGTCTCTTCTATGACCAGTCTTATAAATCGTTCATGTAGCTGCTTCACTTTCCATCTTGTTTTTCTCACCTTTTGTTTTCAGTTGTCTGTTCTCCCAATCTTGTTCATTTTGTGGTGCCTTTTGCAGCAATGATCAGCCTTTCTGTATTTTGAGTTATGTATATTTATAGTCTTTTTTGCGTTATCCACACAGTCTTTTATACTTACCAGTCTTTTTTGCCTTCTCTCCTTTTTAATGTAAAGTTGGACAGTATCATCATTTCGGTGAAGTGCATTGTCATTAGTTTCCTAGTCCTCTTATCCGCGTACCTGAGTTCTTATTTTTCAAGCCTATGAATAATTTACGAGCGGTACTGCCCGGATATGCATATCTTTTATTACGTTTCTACTACAGAGTTCTAAGATTTCTTTCGTTCTTCTCGGGTATTATTTTCCAATCTTCACTTCCATTTCTGTGAATTTCATGGGGTCCGCTCCGAAACCTCCGAGATATTTATAAGTATTGTGGATGCCAATTTCTCTCTTCAGCACTTTTCGCTTGGGAAGTTCCATGCATTTTGCTGTTTCGAGTTTCTCCTTTTCATTTCTAGTAGTGCATATTTTTCGATTTTTTACTCTTGGCTGAACATTTTGGTTGTAGTTTATGTTTTTTAGTTCTGTTTTGTTGCTTGCAAATAGTTTAAGGTCGTTCATATGCATATACATGTGTGTTTTATTTTTTCTTCTTCGTATGTGTATTTATATCCGGTATTACACTTCTTGAATAGGCTGTTGAGTGGCAACATGACTATGATAAAAAGTAGTGGTGATAGAGAGTCTCCCTGGATAATTCCTATGTATTCTTATATAAGTCATTTTTTGTCCTCCAGCTGCCAGTTCCAGTCTCAATATCTCTATTGTTTTCTCCATAAATTTGACAATTTTATCATGCATTTTGCTAATCCTTAAGCCATATATTAACTATCTTTCGGAGATTCTGTCGTAGGCTTTCTTATAGTCGATCCATGCCATGTTTATGTTTTTTTCTTGCTTTTTACTTCCGTTAGGATTTTTCGGTCGATGTATAGCAGGTGAAAACTCTTTGTCTCTTCCGGTATCATGTTTGGTTTTGGGGAGTAGTCCACGGTTATTGAGGGAATGGTAGATCTGTTCTCTCAGTTGTGCCGTTAAAATTTTCCACATTGTTAATAGGCGGGTTATTGGTCTGTAGTTGATTGTGGTCGTCGTCTTCTCGCTGTCTTTTTGTACTATTATTATTATTATTATTATTATTATTATTATTATTAAACTAGCTTAAACTGATAGTCCCTCCGTTCTCACAAGTTTCTTTTCATTAGGTTATCAAGAATTAAATAGTTGTATTTTCAACGTGATGTAGGTCGTAACCTTTGCACATAAAAGCTTTACAATTCTAGCGGAAACTGACACAAAAGATTACAGAGTTAGATTAACAGCGGCACATTGGTAATCTGCACATATATTAACACAATTTTATTGGAGGAAAATCATCAAAACACAATTACTATGAATCAGCAAGTCACGATTGCTTTACTCACATGATTCATTGCAATGTTGATCTGTTACGTGAGAAAGAAAAGCAAGTGTTAACAATTAGGATTATTATTAAGAACAAAAAAATGACAACATCTATCTAATCAAGTTAGTTATTCACAATCGTTGAGGATCAGGTGAAGGATAAATGACAATCAGACACGAGAGTGAGTCTCCGCAAGGCTCATGTACTCGCATAGAGCATTAAGTAGTTGTTAATATGCTAAATTTGAAAAAATAATTAATCTCAATCTCTCTCTCTCTCTCTCTATATATATATATATATATATATATATATATATATATATATATATATTACTATTTCATGTATCCACATAATATTTTATAAGGAGATATATTTTTTATGTATCAGTTTTCAGTATTTACTTCAACAGTGCTCGATACGTAAGAGTGAACTTATTTTAACACGTGGTTCCTTGTGTTTCTATTTTAGGTTTTAGTTTTTAAGTTGTTAGGTTTTAGTTTAGTTTAGTTTTTTTTTACTTATTTGTTTTTTATTTAATTATTTATGTATTGTTAACCTAAGGTAAATTTTATTCTGTGCAGGCAGCTGTTCGCTATCTCACCTCTACAGTTTAATAGATTTTGAGGGTCTTTAAAGTTTAGGATTTCAAATTTCTCATTCAGACGCAATCTACACGGGTCGTCTAAATTTCTACATGTACTGGCCTGTCGTATTATTTTCCATTCAATTATTTTTAAATGAATGAAAACTAAACTGATTGAATCGGAATATCTTTTAATGGGATGGGTAGTGTAGTATCGGTTCTGTCCTTCAAAGAATAACCTTTTCGTTTTCTAAGGAAGTTGCGGAATCTTCCCAGACTTTACATCCTTCTCAAGGTAAGAAGGTAATTCATTATCTGTTCTGTTGTGATGAGACCATCTTCGCAGAGACTACGTTCTCCTTTTTTGTAGGCGGGAGGTAGTGTAGTACCTGTTCTGTTGTCATCATATCATACTCGCAGTCATTACCTTCTACTTTTCTGGGAATATCCTAGGTATTACCTTCTCTTTTTTGAGTGGGTAATGTTGTATCTGTTCTGTTTTGATACCATCCTACCAAGCATTAGATCATTTGAGGGCGGATGCAGTGTAGAATATGTTTATTCATCATGATACCATCTCCCCAGGAAGTACAACCTCCTTTTCTTGTGGTGATAAATCCTCCCAGGCTTTACATCCTCCATTGGAGGTGGCGTAATATATTTTCATTCGTCATGATATATACCTCCTTGGTATTATTTCCTCTTTGGGAGGATGCAGTATAGTATATGTTCGTTCTTCATGATACCAACCTCCCAGGATTACCTTCTCTTTTTGAGGGAGAGGGGAGTAATGTAGAATCTGTTCTGTTGTCATGATATCATCCTCCCAGGCATTAACTCCTCTGTTTTGGGGGAGGGGTGAGTAGTAAAGTATATGTTTGTATGTCATGATACAATCCTCTTAGCCATTACCTGCTCCTTTAGGGTCAGTATAGTATATGTTCGTTCACCATGATACCATCCTTCCAGGCTAACAAAAATATGCGACCTAAGGGAGCATAAATTTACTAGTATGGATATATATATATATGTATTTGCTGAATTGGTTTTAGACAAGCTGTGCACAATAGAAAAATAATAGTATATATTATTATGAATGTACACCTCCGTTTAAATTGACAGAAAAGAATTATCCTTCGCCAGTGTTTGCATTAATATTCATATTCATATAAAATAATGTCTGAATCGGTTTATTTGACAAACAGGAATAAGAAAGAAAACGTCTCGATTTGGAAAGTTTTAAACAGATAAAAGTAAAGAAAAAACGTATAAATCGGCATAGAATAGAATCTCATAGAAATAGATTAAAGACTGTAGATGGATGTTTGACTTGATTTTTACTTTCTCAGTTTCCCTAAATACTTGAAATGGATTCGTGAGGCACTTCTTTACCCGCCGACTTTTTTTATAACGGGACGGCTGTATATATATTTATATATATATATATATATATATATATATATATATATATATATATATATAAATATATATATATAAATATAAATATATATATATAAATATAAATATATATATATATAAATATATATATATATAAATATATATATATATAAATATATATATATAAATATATATATATAAATATATATATATATAAATATATATATATATAAATATATATATACAAATATATATATATATAAATATATATATATAAATATATATATATAAATATATATATAAATATATATATATATATATATATATATATATATATATTAAAAATAGACTGTCACGTAAATATATGGCATGTTCGTCGAACACTCGAGATATCCTTTCTGTGTGTGCCTACTTCGCATAAATAGAACTCAAGTTCTCTTTTTTGACGTGGTCATGTTTCGTGGCAGTTTGGTTATGACGCTTGCTTGCTTGCTTGCTTGCTTGCTTGCTTGCTTGCAGAGTCTAGATTGATTCTGTAACCGGATTCGAATCTTGTGACTATCTGAGATTATAATTCCGTACACCAATGAGAGCTAAAGTTTGAAACGCCGCCGTATGTAGGTAAAGATAATTTAATATTATTTACTTAAAATTAATATTGGTATATATTATTCCATGTAACTACATAATATATATATATATATATATATCTTGTATAATTATATTTTATAAATGTATGCGCTCCCATATAGGGACATCAAACCGGTAAAAGGATACAATGTTTCCCTCTTAGCATTTAGGTAAATGCTTCCCCGTGAAAAGATATTTGAATACATTCTTATCAATATCGCAAAAACAATAATATAAATAAATGACAACATGTATATGCAATATTCCCCCTCCACTGTTAGTGAGTTGTCGTGGCCCAGATGTAGGGCGCCATGCCTCGGTGATGGTGGTCAAGGTTTCGAATCTTTTTATTTAATTGGTAGTAGGTTTAGTCTGGTTTGAATAGTTAACGACATATCAACCCTTTTGGGGTTATTAAGTGGCGAAACAATGCGTATCGGAAATTATTCATTGTACACAAGTTGTTATTGTATGTATAATTGGGTCTAAATTGTGGACACATACCTTTCTCAATACTTTTGTACCGTAATTGAATGCAGTCGACTCAATAGGATTGGAATTCGACTTAACTGATTTTATATTCTGCGACATAATTCATTAGGCCCATCACACACGCACACAGATATCAGGTTAGAAAGAAAGTAATGTCGTTTTTGTCCAACACATTTATTTCATCGTAAACATTCACATTAGGGCATTTTTAATCTTTACAATAAGTTCGCTAATTTTCTATGACTTCTGTCCAACGATCAACTAGCTTTTTGATTCCTTCTTTAAAAAATTTCTCTGATTTCTAAGAGAAAAACAAATTTAGGTCATTTTTGAGTTGGTCGTCATTTTCATGAATTTTATTGTTTAAGTGATGCTGCAACGATCGGAAAAGATGGTAGTCGGTTAGAGCAATGTCAGGTGAATGAGGCGGATGAGGCAAAACTTCACAATTGAAACTCGTAACATTTTCCTGAGTGCGTTTTGCTGTGTGAGGTCTCGCGTTATCATGCTGACGCACTACAGTCTTCTTATTAGGTAATGCTGGTCGTTTTTATGGAGTAATTCTTAGATCATTCAGCTGCGAAAAATATTTTACTGTTGTGATTGTTTGATTAGGTTCTAGTAACTCATGATGAATCAGTCATCTCATAACCTTCTTTGGGTTTAGTCATTGTTTTAGAAACAGGCTATGGACTTTGGTTTCGGTCTAACCATTGTCTTTTGCGTTGGGTATTCTTGTAAAGAACCCATTTTTCATCTCCAGTCACAATTCTTTGCAAAAATGATTCTCAATAATTCCTGGAAAGCAAATATATGCAAACAGTCAATCTTTGATTTCGTTAGGCGTCGGTGAAATTGTGGGGAACCCAGTGTTCAAGTTTTGAAACATTTCCTAACTGGTGAAGGCATGAAATAATTGTGGTATGGCTTGTATTGAATTGTTGAGCTAATTCTCTGCGGTTTAACTTTGGATTGGCCTCCAAAACGTCGTTAATGGCGTCTTTATCAATTGATTTTGACCTTCCCGAACGTCGCCGATCTGACAGGTTAAAGTCTACAGAAGAAAATTTTGCAAACCACCGTTGACATTTTTGATCATTCAGAACATTTATCCCATAGACAGTTCCAATATTCTTTGTAGCTTCTGCAGCTGAGTTTCCTTTTTTCAATTCATAGAGCATGCAATGTCTCAGATGCTCCTCACTAATATCCATTTTTTGACGGCTGAGACAGTTAAACTTAATATGTTCCAACTAATTAGTATATCTGAAAGGCAAATCAAGATATTAAGACACGAATTAACCAAAAAATCTAGAACTGTGTACAACTTAGGAGGCTGCAAAATGATGAAATAAAAAAATACGGCATTACTTTCTTTCCAACCTGATACTTAATAGTATTCAAATATAGTAAATACCCTGCGTTGTCGTTAAAGATATTCATTAAAGAATGCATTTTAAAACATTCATGCAATTAGTAACTGATTAGTTGATTGTGAGGTTGGCATTTACGCTCAACAAAAGAACAAATGATAGATTCTAGCGAATAAACTGTTAAATGGCGATTTTTTTTTTCAAATCACTTTCCACTTAATTAATGGGTACAGCACTGGAATTTAATACCATTAAGCACAGTTGAAAAAAAGCTTCGGTTTCCCTCACTAAGTTTGATCTAGCGAAGCCAAAATGTGTTAACGTCTGTACAATGTTTGTCTATATTCAAACTTCCTAAAGGCAACCATACCTGTCATGTCCGTACGTGTGCACAGGCGAGCATACATATATGCGGTTACAAAACATCTCAGCCGGAAACAGTCTGAGAAAGAGGAAAGTTTTTCACTATTCTTCAATATGCCCTTGATGTCAATGCATCTGAAAAAGCCATCCGCAGCACATATGCCCCCACCCTTTTCAAATATTTAGTTTAGGAACCAGGAAGAAATCAGATGGAGCTAACTCTGGTGAGTAAAATGGATGCGGTAGCAATCAAGACAACAATTGCCTTCTTAAGATACTCTCAATCGGAGCAGTATTAATGGGTGCATTATCTTGGAAACCTGACACGCATTTCCTAAGTTATAGAAGGCCCTGAAGTACAACGGCTGAAACGTCTTGAAACTGGTAAACGATATGCCGAAATATGTAATTAATGTAAATAGTAACAATTCCACATCTGAGAAATACCATCAGAAGTAAAACAAGACATTTTGTGAGCTTTTATCGTCGTTTTGAGAAGGTCAAAGTGCATTGAGAACATTGCACTCTCATATTTTGAAACTCGTCAACAAAGTGATTAAAATTTATGTCAGAATAAAATTAAAATAACGAACTCTGCTAATAATGTGTTTTGTTCTTCGCTATCTTGCCCCTTTTTCTCTTTCTTTCTCTTTCTTGCCCCCCCCCCGCCTCTCTTTCTATCTTTTTCTTTCTCTCTTCCTATGTCTTTTTTCTCCCTCTTTTATTTTTATATCCTTTCTTTCTTTTTCTATCTTTCTTTATACATCTCTCAATGTATCGCTTTCTATTTATTTTTCTCCATTATGTGCCAATGTCAGCAGAAGATACGAAGATAAGGTATCGATTTTTACAACTAACCTTCATCCGGCAGGCAGATGTTCGCTCTTACATCTGATATGTCAATATTGATACGTTCAGAATTGATGAATCTTCTTCCATTGTTATAAATAGAAATGAGCGGTGCACGCATGCGCATCTTTATTACTGAGAGCCGCGCATGCGCTAAACATTGTCTTTAAGTCAGGTGTTTTCTATACTTTCTGTATTAGCGAAGATTTTATTTCGTTTCGTCTGTTTGACGTCGAATCAACCCTTTTTTTGTTTGTTTAATGTTGAATCACAACACCCATTGAAAAGTTCATTCCATTTAAAATCGTGAAGCCATTTTGCTTCCAAGTATATTTGTTATGTCAAATATGGCTTTACATAAAAGACGATCTTCGCACACTTTCTTGATCCACAATCCTTCCATGTTGTTCGGTGCTTAATCAAGTTTTCCACCGTTAGCAAAAACAGGGCTACATTGCTGCGGATCTGCCCGTCCAGCATTTTGAGTTTTGGAGGCCTACCACTCGGTCTTTTACCAGGAAAGGAGAGTAGAAGGTGGGCCTTGGATTTACTTTCGGCTGCCTCGTAACTCGCTTCCCTTAATTTGTCCTTTAGTCCTCACATATCATGGGCGATTTTTCTTACAAAGGGGGAAGAATTGCTGTTTTCTGGGTCGGAATATATCCACCTAACACTTATTGTTGGCTAGTTTTTCACCTTGAAGTAGTACTTTTTTAGCTTATTACATCAAGTAGCTTCATGCCTTGTCTGGAGCGATTTCCATTAAAAAAATATTCATTGAATGCTCGTTATACATTGCTTTCAGGACTTCTAACGATGTTGCCAAACCAGTTGATACTTTGTTTTTCCTTAATCACCTTTATGATATCATTTTCAAACGCAAGAATCTTTTTTGATTTGAGTTATTTTACAGCGATTTAGACAGATTTTGCCGATCATGGTTCTCAAATAGTCATTCTCTAATACACCTTACGTTTCAGTATTTCTTTCTCATGGATCCTTAAAGGAAAATACAGTTTGAATCAGCCTTGTTGCACCAGTATATTAACCAACGTCCTTTGAACTATTTTCGAATTATCTCCCCCGACTTATACAGGTAATGAGTTAGAATGATTCTTCAATTTTTAAGTAAGACAAAGACTCGCGAGATTCGAAATCACGGCTTGGTCTCTTTTTGACTTAGACTAGAAGCTCGGTGAACACGAGAAGGAAAATTGATAAATATTAATTGATGGAAAATGTCATTTAAACCTCGTCGATTTATATGGTTTATCTGTTTTATGGAATATTAAAGTTGTTTGGTTATGTAATGCCGAAACATAATATCTATCGTAAATGATTCATACGATTAACTGAATAGAAGATGCTATTTTAGCGATAGCTGGTTGGGAAATTACGGGTTCATACCTTTTCCGCAACGATTACATTTTAACTCGGAATAGATTGTTTCATAGTTCGAGGTAGTATCCATTACTCGAATCCGATACCCCGTGTTAGCAAATAGTCTCCAAAGGCGCCACAACTAACAAACAACCATCATTGCAAAACAATAGAAGGGATTTTTGCATTAAAAGGGAGTTAATTGCAACAAAACACTTGTTGGTAAGTCGTAACTTATTCGTTTTAAAATATTGGGACACGGTGCTTTTATGATACTCTTTTTAAAAATCAGTCTCTTCAGCTCTATCCCCAGAAGACCAAATATGAGAACATATACTACACTTAGATATGAGCAGATTATTGTTTGTATTTACTAACTCCCAGCTAACACAAGAATGGTTTAATGTGGTGGACCTAGCGCCTTTAGACAGTCCAAAACAGCCAGCCATTTTTGGATTCATCACGAGACACGAGACCAAATATGTGAACGGATACTACACTTTGATCTCAACCTGTTTTCCCGTTGTTCCCAGCCATTATAATTTGATAATTGTGAGTTGTATTGAATGTAGCAATCCAATACCTGATTATAATAATGGTAAGAATAACACAACAACATCAATTGTTTAAATGAACAGTTCAGCAAAGAACAAATAAAGAAAAACCAAAGACCAAAGAGAAAACAAGAAGCAAAATCACTCGTTGCTTGGGGTCAGTTGTATCTTATAAAATAATTGTAGTTTATAATTATGAAAATAAAACAATACAATTAGAATTCAAAATGCGTTTTTGTTTAAATGATTAAGTAAATCAAACACTACATTTACTTTGGTTGCGCAATTTTTTGTATTATATATTATTGATAGTTTTGAATGAAATCTGATTTAATCCATGGTTTCTGGCACGACAGTAAACAGCTGCTTATAACATTACTTATTTGCGCCTCCATACTGGCATACCGGCTTCCTCACACACACACACACAAAGTCCGAGTACCTACTAGACACCATCCACGAGTGTCTTTGGACAACCTTACATGAGGATACTTTACCTTAACAGTAAACCATAAATATTCAAAATAACATTGTATTCGAGGCCCAAATAAGATCTCAGAATGGTTACACATTTGCTCATACGAGGTATAGTGCACCTTCTCCTAGTGATCTTACTTCGATTAACAGCACTTAGCTGGATACTCTACCAGACCAAATAAATGATGGTCCTGGAATCCGGCAAAACAAAAAGAAGACCACAAAAAACTATAGCATAGTTAAGTGGTCAACTGAGGATAGGAGAATTAACGCTCTTCACTGCTTGAACGTTTGGGAGGTATAAGAAGAACTTTAATTAAACACTCGGACACCTATGTATTTCATATATGGACCATGAGTTAGTCCTAGGAAGGGACCTCTTGATTTCTAAGATCTAACTCAAGAGAAATGAAAGGAAAACACGCACACACAAAGTTGTAAGTATTAGTTGCGATATTATCAATGCATTTCAATTAATATCGACAGATTTACATTAATTATTTTTAATCGAAAAATTATCGGGAATTATCAAAAACAATAAAGATGGATGCCATTTCAATTGCGATGTTCTAGATTTGTCCGTTCGAAAGAGAAAATAAAAAGGATTTTTTTTGTTTATTTCTACATTTTTTAATTAAATATTCCTCCGTCGTTTTTATCGGCTTTTACTTTCTGGAAATCGCCCTTCAAAAAATTCCTTTTCATTTTAATACGAAAGGTTAATTTCGTCTGAATAGTTTGTGATGCGTGCAGATATTTTTTCTCTCGTTTTGGGTTTTTATTTTTTTTTTAAGGAAAAAAAACAAAA
>OY744520.1:159315092-159732592 GCA_963556195.1 Sepiola atlantica | reverse complement strand
GTTATAATAGATAAAAACACACACAAACAATCCTGGCCTCTACGTATTTACATTGATGCTATTTCCTAGTAATGAAATGATATAAACGTCCAATGTTCATTATTATTTATAAATATACTATTTAAAGGAGACTATATTTAATACTTATAGATAATTACCAAAACCAAATGTATAAAAATACGTATATGGCATTCAGAAGTGAGAATTGAGTTGTTTTTTTTTTTAGTTTTTCATTTTTCCCGAGAATCGCCCGTACTCAGGTCTCGCTAGGTACAGTCAGTTTTAAACTCCACACATATTTTAAGTTGGTGATTTCTACCATATATCGGTCTTTGCTTTTAGAAAACAAAATGTTAATCTTGATCGCTTTCTTTGAATTTACTATTTGGGCCTGTTCTATATTTCTTTTTCTAAAAATAGTTATACATAAAGCACTGCGGAGTTTTCATTCTCATTAAGATCTACTACGGATGACATTTAGATATACCGAGAAAAATATTCTTCTATGGCACAGTTATTCTTGTGCCAGACATCCATAAACAGCAAAGAAAACGTTTCACTTGCTTTTACTTATAACTTAAAAATATATCAATATACTAATAATAATGATAACAATAAAAAGTAATATGGGGTTCAGGAAAGAGAGGAGGAATTTTTTGGATTCCTTAATTTTCTCCGGAAACGCTTAGACACTGGTCTTGCATATATATATATATATATATATATATATATATATATATATATATATATATATATATATATATATATATATGTGTGTGTGTGTGTGTTATGGTAATCGATCCAAACAAGTCATGAAGCGACTTCATGTAAGTACTAATTCAAGGTCAAATACTAGCAAACGATAATAAAAATGTTATATACAAAATAAAATGAAAATGTTTACAACAGGCAACCCTTTATATTAGCGAATATAAAAATCATAATCAACCGTCTATCTTCTTTATTCCCTTCACACACACGAAAATAGATTACAATCCGCAGTTCTCGTTTGCCAATCAATATTACTTACACATCGGTTTATATATTCATTGTTGGTTATGTTTTATATACGCAAGTTGATGTATCTAATTAATATTATGGATATTTATTGTTGCTCGCATTTGTACGCAGTTTTTGTGCTTCTTGGGGATAACGCTCCTCGGTAACTGCAGTAAATACAATTCTAGTGTTGTGCAGACTAGTTTTTGTGTAGAAAAGAAATATTTCAACTTTTAGTGAAAATAAGTAGGTTTTATTTAAAATTTTGAAATGTCCTTATATTCTGGGGAAAAACTTGATAAACAACTACCATTTTGCATGAACGCAAGTCAAATTTATATATTCAAAAAATTTGAAAATATTAAGTAAATAAAAACATTTTTACTAACATTTCAAATATTATTTTTCTACGCAAAAGCAAGCTAGCATAACGAATAATTATAAGCATATTTATAATAGTTACGGAGGATGGTTATCTCGGAAAGCACCATTCAGCAATAAACGCTTCTAAACTAAAATTTAAAAACGTAATTAAATATTCATATCTCCGCTACAATAATGAAACAGAAATAACACATGATAAACCTACTATAACCTACATCAACGATGGCTAGGAAATTGGCCGAAGTATACAAGGGGACTATATCAGCTACAAAAATGTGACATAATAATCTAAACACTCGTTAAAGCAGAGGTTTCGTGGCGGCGTCTTTTCTATGATATCCGTATATAGTATGATGTAAACGAAGAGTTTGGGTCAAAATTAGACTATTCAAATATTTGGGTCAAAATTAGACTATGCAAATATTTGGGTCAAAATTAGACTATTCAAATGTTTGGGTCAAAATTAGACTATTCAAATGTTTGGGTCAAAATTAGACTATTCAAATGTTGATTCAACTCAGAAGTTACTTCGGCGAAAATAGCCCAATCATTTCTTATCATTATGCGTTTTAATTGATAATTTATCTGTTGATAAGTTTAGAAGTCTGGTCGGAATTACTCTCCGGTTGCTGGAATATTCAGGAAGTTGATTTCAGAGAAGGCCTTAAGTTAGAACTACAATTAATAGTATAACATCCTTACTACTAAATGATAATACCACTCAATCCAAAATGGGAACTTCTTCAAATTATAACACACACTAAAATCGACTTAGCGTCGGTACTTTCCGGATATTTACGTACAGCGCCGGAAATTACCGAAGCGGTTAGCCAATCAAATTGCGAGAAAATAAGCAGACGACATGTCAACATTTTAACTATTGAAACGCGATTGCAACTGATTCGAATGCAAAATTCACAAATGCGAAATAAATTTTGATCACAGCTTCATTGAATTTCAACGATCTAGCACAGGCTGTTGCATCTCTCGAAGAAGTGATTAACTTTTGTCACGAAAAGAAATTAAATGTGCAGGCAATAAAAACAACAATTCTTTGATTGATTCTCACTAAAGCAAACTTTTTTATGCTAACAGAAAAACTTTAATACTCAACCCCCAAACCAAAACCCGAACTCTAAACCCTAACCCTAACGACGCCATTTTTACCTGATTACAAACAAAACATCATTTTCAGTAAAAAAAACCTTTTTCGTGAAAAAAAAAACATTTTATCACTTAAAGAAAAATATTTTTAGGTGCAACAAAAACATTTTATCACCTATTTATTTTTATTTCTTCGTTAAAAAAATAAATATTTCTTTCATACAATTTGACGAAATGTATTATTTGATTTTTTTACTTTGAATGTTGGTTAATGTTTGGGTTTTTTTCACTTCTAAATTCGGCCTCGTTTTTGATATTTTGGACGCAGGTATGTACACCGACTTTTCATTCGGCATTTTCCGGTGGTTTACGTAAATATCCGAAAAGTACCGACACCAAGTCTATTTTAGCGTGGGTCCTAATCTGAAGAACCACCCCCAAATATGCCAGCATGTAAAACAAACGTAAAACCGAATACGATGATGGTGATGATAAATACAACTATTACTACTAAATAATAATTATAATAGTAATAATAATAAATATAATAATACTAAAAATCTGATAATCTTGCTTGCTTTATTGTTTACACACTGAATCTATTAGATAGGAAAAGGAGGGGAGGGGCGAATGAGACAAAACGTTGAAGGGGGTGTTGATGGGATGTATTAAACACAAACGTCTTGTACTCTGCAGGCTTTGAATTCAATCATTGTACCAGCAGTACATTTTAATTGTTTTCCCCGAAAATAAATGTTCGTATTATGTGGATGGACTCTAGTTTGAAGGCGGCAAACTATTAAGTCTTTATTAGTAATGGAAACCATATAGAAAGTATTGTAAAAAAAAAATAAAGCTTCGTAAGTAATTACAATTCCTTCAAATCCATAAACATGATCAATAAACTACTAATAAATAAATGTTCTTTGAAAATATTTTTTATGTACATAAACAATCAGTTAAGAGCATTAAATGTATACGTTAATGCAAATAGAAGTTACTTTTATAAGTAAAAGATAAGTAGAACACGTTAATAAGTAAAAGACAATTAAGCAAACTATATATTTGTTGTAATCCGAGTTTCAAGGTTTAACAGAGAAAATACTAAGGAAAAACTCCAAGTATTAAAGATAAAAAGGTTTACTAAACAAAAAACCTAAGTTAGACAAAGTAATTTAGCAACCACTAGGTTGAGCTAGCAAGTCCCGTGAGATCTCGCTAGATCTCGTTCTTTTTATAGGAAAAACAGAAGATACTATTCTCGTTATTTATTTATTATGTGATAAAATTCTTTAGCTGCAGACAATTTGACAGGCTTTATAATAGGATCAAGATATTTTATAATATTCACACTAATTATTTGTAACAATACTCGTGCAAAATGTCCATGGAGCTGTAGTGGCTGCATCTATCTTGGTAATATTTTAATTTTTATTTTTAGAATCTGTATCTAAAAAGGGCTTCCGTTCAGTCTAGAGAGATAATGGATACCCCATCCCCTTAAAGAAGGCTGTGCGAGGAGTTTATAGTGAAACAAGAGTTGCACAATCCCCAACCACATCTGAGGAGTGACATTGTTTGAGTCCAGTGGCAAGGAGAGTAAAACATGACTGGAATCGATGCCACGATAACCAGAAAAGGAGTTTTCCTTTTTTTAAATTTGGGAGCCGATAAGTTTTTGTTGTAGTAGTTGTAACATTATGCCATATCCGATCACACAACCACCGTATCAATGTTTCTTCGTGCAAAATTTTGTGCAATTATGTGACGTACTTTGAGGTCACAAAGTGACTAAATGACTAATAGACAAAACAATTGCATTATTATGATATAGATTATTATTAGATATTATATAAGTTAACAAGTATATTATGCATGACTGTTTCAATTCCAGTGGGAAAAAGACGTAATGTGACTTTTCAAATGAGTAAAGTTTTCTAAATCTTTAACGAAAGGTTGTTATTCAAGAGTGTTTGTTTTTTAAAAATTATCTTTCACAAATCTGTTTTCTTTTTTTTTTTTTTTTTTGCAAAATGGTTTGCTGTTTAACACAGCAAAATAAGTACTAAACGTATAAACCAATAGAATGTAACTCTCTTCATAAAAAAACAATCGGATTTTCTTTTCCTGATTTGAAAAGAAAACTGCGCTTTCAAAGAAAATGGTTTCTTCATGCAAAGGTTCGTGTATAACACAAGAAAGAATTCGTGTAATTTCACGGAAAGCTTTTTATTAATTTCAACTCCGCATTTTTCTCTTCAATCGATATTCAAGTCGTAACGATGCGTGGCCTTGACTAGCTTTCAGCATAGAGAAAAGAGGGGGAAGAACAAAAACTAAAATCCATATGACGGATTTCTCACTTATTCGTCAAGAATGCAGGTAAATAGATAAAATGTTTTAAAAATGTCTAAAATGTTTAAAATCAATCTTATCTTTTAAAACAATCGTTATTCGCTAGATTACGTCGCCTCGCTTATTAATCTAACTTGAATAGAAACATTTCATATATAAATGGCATTTTTTTCTCGATCACCAAGTGCAATTGAATATGTGCGCGCAAGCCTAGAAGCGTGTCATGGTCTGAAACATCAAAATTTATCGGAACGGCTGTCAGGAATTTGTTACGCCTTGTCGTATACCGTCGCGCTTCTTTTTTAGAGGTTTGATGTCAAGACTTATTTGAGACGATCTAATGAGTTGATGAGGTTAATAGATAAATACATATTCTGGTAGGTCGTATGTCTGGCTATCCTTGTCGGAACGTGCCCAGTGGCGAATCTCCATGGGGCTGCCTCGGGCTGAATAATTTATTCTCAAATTAAATCGCTACAAAGCTATTTATACCTTAAAATATATAAATCTTTATTATAGTCTAGTATTGGTTCAATATAGTCACGAGTTACGTCATTTGAATCAATTTCAAGTTATTTCCCCTGGCCTATACAAGACACGAGTGAGATATGAATCTTCAGTTTTGAAGTATAACAAAGAAAAGACTCGCGCGTGCGTAGTGCGAGATTTGAAATCGAGGCGCAGTCTCTTTCTAGAACCAGGTTGACCAGGCGTGACTAGTCTAGCTCTCTGCTTTTACATGATTACACACCATGAAGCAAGCCTCTCTTAGATGGGTTTAGCTTCTCGGCAGTTAAACGGGACTGCCAAACGGCTCGACATTTCAGCATTGCAATTTTCTTTACAAAGTATGTTATTTTACGTTGCCCAACACATTTTTAGTGCAACCCCAACAATCCATGTTTATTCTTAATTGCGTTCAAAAATTTATAACGCAGGCTTTTATGTAGACGTTACTTTGTTGATGTGTAGCCTCCCTTTTATTAATGTATGTTTATCTTTACCGCTTTCGTATCCGTTGTCTTTTTCCCGTTTATTTCCGACCTTCACGTGTATACAAGAAAATACTTGTCCAACGTGGGTCGCCATGAAAATTTGTAAAATGGAATATCCAATATTCTAATTTTATACTAGTTACAAGTTATGCGGAGAGAGAGAAAGGGAAAGAGAGAGAGAGAGAGAGGGGGGGCAGAGAACAGATAACTGTCATTTTTAAGGCCTTACATTTTAACGGATATCTCGTTCCGCTTCTAAACAGAATCTCCGTCTTCCAGAATGCTAATCGATCACATGGGTATTCACTTCCGTTTTAGGCACGAAGCTGTGCGTTATTAAGCTTGTCATTTTTTTTTATTCTAAAACTTTTTCCACTTATACTTCTGATATCCGTAATCTAGAAGGAGTAGGTAGCTTGTTTTAAAAGCGCCAGTATAAATGTGAGATTTGCGAATGAACAATGCTATCGTATTTGATTTGCTGAGTCAAACTGATCGTCGCTATGACACAAGTTGCACGAGACAATAGTTATAGTTAAAGCGAGTATAAAATTTTATTAAAGCAAAAATCAGATAAAAATAATTTTGCAGGAGTAAATTGAGATCATCTGAAACTGATAGGACGGCAATATGCTTCACGTGTAGAAGGTTTGGTTTGATTTGTTTTTGTAAGCGCCATATCAAAACATTTTGGGATTATTCAATTCCGAAACAGAATAACGACAGGAAATGCTTCGTTGTAAACGATTAATTGAAAACAAGTTGCCCTATTTTAGTACAATCTAAATAGATGCTATTGAGCCAACCATGCTTGAAATTGCCGTAATATGCATATGGATATGTCTCTATTTTTTCTTGTAAACAAACTAGATGAATTATAAATGCCTGGATTTGTTTTGGGGAAGTATGATGATGAAATATCAAAATATCAAATATATATGTTTGCTGTGTCAGTAGATTTCAAAATAAACCGTTTCTTTTTTGGATAAAGAAACATGTTTTGGTGGGGGGGGGAGGGGAATAATCATTGTTTTTGTTTGGATTACGGTTTTTGTTTGTATTAAGACCACTGGATAAACATGTTAAACATACCTTGATCTCGTCGTAAAGAAGAAATCTGTATGATTCAATAGGGTGAAAACGATCGTATGGAGAAAAATATAATAAATAAAAATGTGTTTTAAACAAAACAACTCTAACTGTTACCATGTATATATATATATATATATATATATATATATATTAATAAAATTGAAAATATAAGCCATGAACAATGCAAGATTAATTTTTTTTTTTACATTAATCTTATTAATTAATTAATCTTGCCTTGTTAATGGCTTATATTTTCAATGTTATCAACAAATCGAGCAATACTTCAAATGAACGACAAACCTATATTACTTTATCAACACGAGCGAGCCACGCTCTTCATTCGACACCGGAATTTGAATCATAACCGCCAACACCACCAGCGCGGAGAGACGTTTATCAAGTAACAAAAAAATAAGTTTTGTTATTCTCGTTTTTTTATGAAAAAAATGACTCAATACTGGTCACACCTCTGATGATGGAATTTTATTCCGAAATTAATAAGGTTAATGTAAAAAAAATAATTAATTAATATTGCATTGTTAATGGCTTATATTTTAAATTTTATTACCAAAGCAAGCAATTTTTTTTTTAAATTATAGTTTTAATGGTTAGGAAACAACCGAGACTATATATATATATATATATATATATATATATATATATATATATATATATATATATATATATATATATATATATATATATAATTCATGTATGTATATAAATCGCTTAAATGCTAGTCTTTTAAATTTCAAGAGCGAGTGTCCCTATCGCTACAAGATAGCTATTGTTAAATATCTATTAAACCGCGCCAAATTTATATCCTACTCTAAAAGATATTATTCATTGAATTAAAAAATATAAAACAAGTACGTATAAACAACGAATTCCCTAATTATATCGTTGATGAACAAATAAAATTAATGATTCGAAACTTAAAAACCACCAGTACAAATAATAATAATATCCAACATCACAACTCAAACAATATTAACATATACTATTGTAATCGAATGCAACCAAACTTCAGATTAGAAGAAAATAACATGAAAAATATTATACACAGATACATATCCTCAATTGATAATAACAATAAAATTAGACTCATTATTTACTATAAGAAATTTAAAACCCAAAATCTTGTAGTAAAAAAACAACTCCCCCAACCTCAAAAACTAACCAATGTTATTTATAAGTTTAAATGCTCTCCTAATAATAATAAAGCTAATATTTACCAACATCTACAAAAACATAACTGCCCTCCCTCTGATTTAAGACAAATTCTAGTTAATAACACTAAAATGATATATTCCGAAACCAATTTTAAATCATTTAAAATACTGGAAGCTATCTTCATAAAAACACAACAACCTAAAATCAACAACATCACATTTGAAACCAGTGGTAACTTTTTAAAATGCTTAACGTAATGCTATTTTGTTCTGTGATGCCATCCAGCGTTGCTGAATTTAAATCGTCAACGACTTCCTGTAACAATGCGAAAAACGTTCACTGTGAGTTTCTCCACTGTCTTTTTAAAAATTCTCTTCTTTCTGCAGCTTTTTGGTTCATTTGCTTTTGACACCTGAGGATGATCCAAGGAAGAATCGAAAACGTTCGTGAAACCTATAGAACAGTTATTAATTTGTTTGATTTTAATTAAAACAACATCAGAAAAATTGAAAAAATGAAAAAATATTTATTTTTAACAATATTAGCATAAATGAGAAAATGCTGCCTAAATACACTCACTATATATACATATATATATATATATATATATATATATATATATATATGGTGTTCATTTCTCTTTCTCTCTCACATACATATTTTCTTCAATCTTATATACGGATCGTTCTTGTCAGGAAACTCAGCTCCATGAACAAAAAGAAATGTTCGATATTTTTCTTTTCACGAACTCTACATTTTATTCTCAACTTCTTCCATATATGTCAGCCACATAAAGGATGACCTGATGTTCAATCTGTTCGAACCAACCTTGGCGTGTATGATCCAGGTATTCTAGAGGCGGGAGAGGTGATTAGCCGGGCTAAAAATGTCGACTTTTCACGAATGAGAAACATCGCGTTTTTCTTTAGCAGCAAATAAACTCCTGTGACTCGAGGCGAAATATTTGTTCCCTACTGCGCATGCAACAAAAATATCTCCGCTTTGACATGAGAAAAATGGACCCTTGGGTCTCAAGACGACTTCATATTTCTCTTGCACATCATCAACCCTTAAAATAGAATCCGAAAATCGCAATTAACTTCCAAGAATATATTAACACATGCACGACACCTTTTTTTCTCTCTCACTCTGATATATTTTAATATCTACGAATGTATATATATATATATATATATATATATATATATATATATATATATATATATTACTAGACCACCGTAACTCGTTGTGTCAGTATTGGTTTTATATATATATATTAAATTTAAATTTAACAATAGATGCTTTTTAAAAAAAAAATATGAACCTTAAACACTTATACAAATCACGTGCTGCATTCACGTTCTTCATATTTGATGATGGGAAACAACATCTTTCCCATTTGGCCCGGCTGTATAACAACAAGCTGGTAAAGAGATAAAAAATACAAATCCGATGACATCAGGATATATTACACACCGAGGATGCCAGGTTTTGGCGAAATATCTGTATCACTTTAAACTAACAAAAAAAAATGCTAGTTTTAATAAAGAAAATAAAAAAAAAATCGGTTTCGATTTATTATTTTTCTTTTTTATAAAAAAAAATTGATATCGCATCTTAATGCTTCAAAAGGTATTTATTTTACCTATTCCTTCTTATATTAAAATTTAAAAAAAAATAATATTCAGATCCGAAACGATATTCAAAATACTATCAACATACTAGTTCTTATGTATTTAGTAATATATATATATATATATATATTACTAAATACATCATTTCGTAAGTGACAAATTTGATAATTCTATTTGAGGGGAAAGTATTTACTTGAAAATAGATTACTTCATTATTGATGAATTCTAGCTTTTAGCAACTTTTAAAAAAGAAGTTAATTTGTAACGACATACACTTTTAATTAGGTCCAACCTTCCAGGCTTTACCTTTCTGTTTGAGAAGGAGTTAGTTGATTGCTAATCGCCTGAGGGAGCCATACCAGGAAATACCGACGGGACTGCTTAGGTATTTTTTGTAGGCCAGAGCACGCTTAAACTAGTGCGCTGGCTTTTCAAAACCACACCTGACCTTGTGTCTAACCTCATGAAGAGGAGGTAAATAAAATACTGTATATTTTCTTTCTCTTCCCATCCCTCTCTCCCCCTCTCTCTCTCTCTCTCTCTCTCTCTCTCTTTCTATTAATTATGTATGTCATTCGCTTCCTTCCACTAATTTGTTTATCCGCAGGCATATTAGCAAAGCATCAGATAAGGTATTTCACAAAGTATGTCATACTTAAACTGACAGTATCAGATATGCTGGTATTTTGTTGAAACCGCGAATGAACTGTGCAAAATGAAGGGAATTTGTTTGCAAGATATTTATTGTGTTATAAATTCAATACACATATCATTAATCAATAAATTCAATGTACATACCATTAATCTATGTTTTGTGTATCCTTTTTAATCATAGCTTGTCTTTACCACCCTCTTCAAACGAGAACAAAATTCACTACTGTTTTTGTATGTATCTACCTCTCACCGCGATAAGATGTGACACAAGATCGGGAAAGTGGGATTGAAAAGCCAGCGCCGTAGAGGAAGAGCTCTCTGACCTACAAAAAATGCCTGCGCAGCCTCGTCTACAATGCTCGGTAAGGGCGCCTCAGGCGACTAGCAATAAACTAACCCCTTCTCAAAGGGTGGACCTCCTAGAACGGCACAGGCCAATACCTCAGACCGGCGGAATCAAGGCCTGAAGGCGAAGTTATTTACCTCCAAGAGGCTAGATACAAGGTCAGGTGTGGTTAGCCAACGCAATAGGATTAGCGCGCTCTGGCCTACAAAAATGTTTAAACATTTCCGTCGGTATTCCTCGGTATGGGACGCCTCAGGCGATTAGCAATAAACTAACCCCTTCTCAAAGGGTGAGAAGGCAAAGCCTAGGAGGGTGCACCTTCTAGAACTGCACAGGACAATACCTCAGCCCGAAGGCAAAGACGGTACTGGTCTACAGAATGTAGCATCCATCAGAACAGATACTAGACTCTGATCTTAGTCAAAACGCCAAGGAGGACATTTTTATTTAACTATTTAATTCACTATTTTTTTACAAACGAAGAACAAGCCATTCATTCATTATCCGCTTTTTATTTACGTCATTCGCTCTTCCTCCTAACACTTAAAACATTCATGTAAAGATGAAAATTGTGCACGGTGACAAGCAGACAAAATAACAAACAGCATCAGAGTCGTGGTATATTCATATATCAAGAATGCGTAATAAAATGTGCATTGTTTTAACACGTCAGTGCAGTTATCCGATTCTGAGAAGTGTAACGATGTTTTTGGTGTCAAATGAGACCGGGAGAAATAAGAGTTATCTGCCCATATTTATTCATATAGTTTTTATTTATATATTCATGTATTGATAGTTTAAATTTTACTATTTGTTTTTCGATCATAATTATTAAGATTTTTATCTCCCATTCGCATATTTTTTTTTACTTTGGTTTTATATATTAATTGTTAATAATTCGTACACTAAAGAACAATTATTTTTTCTTGTTTCATATGTAACTAAAAGAATACTCGTCCCAGGATGGGTAAAATTATTTCCCCCCGAACAGTTTGCACCACTTTTATGTCCTCTTACAAAGATTAGAATCAAGATATAATGATACTAAATCTTATGACGAGAATCCTTATTCCTATTTTAATCAAAATGCTTTACATGATTTTAATTCTAGAAAATTACTAAAATTTAAAGCATAAGCTTAAGGGAAATTCAAGGAGTCTTGCTTAATTGGTGTTTAATGACGATAGATCAAATCCAATGTAAATCTGATATCTTTGCATTTTTAAATAAGATGTTGTGCCCATAGTATGTCGTGCTAAAACACTTTAAAATACTAAAAAGAAACTGAAATTCAGGGAATATTCATTGCACACCTATTGTTAAAATTTCATAAAAATAGGAGGTATCTGAATTTTCAACAAGGACTTCCATCTCCTCTGTATTCCCTTTGCGTAAAACTAAATTAAACTCAATGTAGCCCACATTGCGCACACTTACGCCTAGCAGCTGTGTTATAAATTTATAATGATCGGTTAATTAGTTCAGGGTGAATCCTGTACATACAAATATAGGCTTGGTTTTTCTTGAAGTAATTCTACCCTTCTCTCTCTTTTTTATTAGTATGCTTTCTACAAATCCACAACAAACACCTTACTATCTCCTATAGTAACATCAGAGGTCTCAGGTCAAACTTTCCTGATGTTCAGTCCTTTCTCTTGGGCAAATCTACTCAAATCCTTGCTCTTTGTGAGACTAATCTGGATGCTTCCATTGATAGCAACGATCTAGATGTGGATGGTTACTTGCCTCTTGTTTGCTTAGACTCTTCCACGTATTTGCATGGTCTTGCTTTTTTCTTCACAAGGAGCTCCCTATTACATGTGTCTCCAGCCTTCAATCCCATTGGTGTCCTTTTATCTGTATGAGGTTGTCTTTGCTGCACTCCACTTCCTATTTCTTCTTTTTATACCGTTTCCCTTCTGACAATAACTGCTCTGTTGTTGATGCTATATCCAGTAGTATTGATGAGGTACTGCAAATTCTATCCATCAAGCTCCATCTTTGTTTTTGGTGACTTCAACCGCACAGATCTAGCTGGTGAAAGCTGCCTTAACTTTTTTCTGTCTCATGACGTGTCCCAAATTGTCACCTTCTCCACGCATTTTCCTGATAATGATATTCATCAACCATCCTTACTTGATCCTTTTCTCACTTCTGTTCCTGACTCATGTTCTATTTCCTCTTCTCCTCCAATGGGTTCTTCTGATCATGCTGTTGTTGATGTTGATGTTGTTTTTTTGGTGAAGTCTTCTATTGATCGTCCCTTCCATAGGAAGACGTTCAACTACAGGAAGGCACATTCGGCTGAGCTTCGCAGCTTCCCATGTGACGTTTCATGGGGTCCTATCTTTCGTCTGTCTCTGAATGATGCTGCTAGGGAGGTTACTGACTGGCTTCTTGTTGGAATTGACACCTTCATTCCTCATCGTAAGTTTCAAACCAAACGTCATTCTCCTCCATGGTTTCTGTCTGTTTGTGCTTTTGCCATTGCCCATCGTAACAATTACTTTAATCAGTATCATTGGGATGGTTCTGAGACTTCTAGACAATCCTACATAAGAGCTAGCAATGCCTGCAAGAGAGAAATCTCTGATGCTAAGTCTAGCTATTCTCAAAGGATTCATGACTCTATTGCATCTCAAAGGGATGGTCCTCTTAATTTTTGGAGTATCTACAATAGTGTTATTAATAGTGGCAAGTCCACTATTCCTACTCTTTTTAATGGTCTTCAGGTTATTTCAGCTTCTAAGGATAAGCCTGATCTCTTTGCTCGTCTTTTTGCTGACAATTCTTCTCTTGATGATTCTGGTGCTGTTCTTCCCGATTTTCCTTTGAAAACTGATCAGTCTCATGATTTTGTCATAATCACTCAAATGATGGTTGCTAGGATTCTTTTTGATCTTGACCAGTCTATGGTTTATAGTCCGGATTCAATTTCTGCTGTCGTTCCCTCTAAATCATTAAATCTCTGTTTGTCTCAGTCCTATTTCCCTTCTTGTTTGAAGGAGTCCTCTGTTGTCCTTATCTTTAAAATGCTGGTTATCGGTTTGACCAAACAAAGTATCGCCCGGTTAGTCTCTTCTCTGTTATTAGCTAAGTTTTTGGAAGGTTGATCAACGGCAAGCTTGTTAATTTTCTGGGCCTCTGTAGTGATGTTTAGTATGACTTTCATGGTTTTCGTTCAACTGCTGATCTGTTAACTGTTGTAACTGAGCGGATCTGTTGGTTTATGGATAATTCAAGAAAGGGTAGAGCCATTGCACACAACATTTTCAAGGCGTTCAACAGAGTGTGGCATTCTAGTATTTTACACAAACTTAAGGGTTATGATATTACTGGTGACATTATAAGGTCTTTTCTTTCTGATCGAAGCTTGCAAGTAACTTTGAACGGTGTCTCCTCATTCTATTTCTTTATAAATGCTGGTGTTCGTCAGGGCTCTATTCTATGCCCAACACTGTTTCTTCTCTATATAAATGATCTTCCAGAGAATATTATTCAGGAAATACATCTATGCTGATGATACCACTATATATTCTGGTGTTGCTTCTCGCCCATCTCCCCTGGATCAGTAAAAATATGCAGCTGATCTAGAAGTTCATCTGAGTTCAGTTGTGGATTGGGATATAAAATGGATTGTTTCGTTTAATTCTGTTAAGACTCAGCTCGTGTCATTCAATCGTAGTTGTGTCTCTTTTCTTCCTGAGATTCTCATGGATGGCTCTGCTCTTGATAAATCGCTCTGAAACTTCTTGGTCTTTCTCTCTCATCAAATCTTTCTTGGAGTTCATACATTAGATCTATTGCTTTTTCTGCTTCTTGTAAAGTCGGTTCTCTCGATCGCTCCAAACACTTTCTCACATCTGAGGCTATTTTCTATCTCTACCAATCTATTATAAGACCATGTATGGAGTACTGTTGTCATAATTAAACTGGTGAATCTCTGTCCCATTGCATGGTTCTTGATAAGATGCAGAAACGTATCTGTAATTTGATTGGCCCCTACCCTTTCTTCTTCTCTGCACCCTCTCTCTCACAGACGTGATGTTGTTAGTCTCAGTCTTTTCTATAAATACTATTATGGCATGTGTTCTTCAGAATTATGTGATCTATTCCCTGCTTCTTTTGTTCCAGCTCGTTTGAATCGTTGGTCTAGTGGTCTCCATTAGTTCGCTTTCTTGATACCTCATTGTAATACAGCTTTCTATTTCAGTAGCTTATTTCCAAGAACTGCAGGCTTGTGGAACTCTTTTCCTACTGACTGTTTTTCTCCTTGGTCTTTTCAAGATTAAGGCCAATAGGCATCTCCTGTCTTTGCGACAATCATATTTCGTTCTTGTTAGCTGCTTACATCACGTGACTTCATCCCTTATTTGGAGCGATTTCCATTATATATATATATATATATATATATATATATATATATATACATGCCTAACCTTATATGAATAAAGATATTGATTGTTAATAACTTATCCGAATGTTTTCTATTTTTCAATTTTTTCATTTTTTTCGTGAGTATTTTTTTATTTGTCTGCATTAAGCTATACATTCTCGTTTTTTGTTTAATAAATTAATTTAGTTTTTGAAGTTTCTGATTTGACATTTTCGTCTAGAGTTTCTTCTATTTATATTGCAGGGTGGAGCATTTGAAATTATAGTTCGTGCTTCTTATGTATACTATTTGTTCATTGTTCATGTTATTATTTACTGTTGCTTTGCATATGACATTGGTTGTTACACTTTTAATAATTAGTGGGCAATTATTGTGTATTTTACAATTACATAAGCTTGTATTATTTTTATTATTGAAATTAATAGCATTAGTAACATAATTACTGTTAGTGTTAATTAGTTCTATTACACTTAGTTGTTATTAATTGCATTTCATCCATGCAACAATAACTAAAGTTAATTCTATTTCTATTGATATTTTTGATTACTTATTGTTTTCAGGGAAATGTTATTCTATTATCCGAAATAATGTTGCCAGTGTGTTTCTTCAATAAAGCTCATTTTTGTAATACTGGTTAGACCAGATTATATTTCGTCTTCTATTATTTGTGTTTTTCTTATCATTATTAAATGTTTATTCATAATAATATGCGCAATTTTATTATGTCGTCAATGGGAATATCTATATGTTATTTAGCAAATTCCAATGTGTTATATTGTAAATCGCTTGATGGAAGGGTAAAAATCCTGCATTTCGGATTGTGTAAATGTGTATTTTTTTATCAATATCGTTAAACTATTGATTCAAATTCAATCTATTTCTTTGTTTCATGTTTATTTGTCTAATATATGTTTGCTTAACTTCCTATATTATGTTTATATTATTTCATCATGTAAAAATCGTTTAATTGTGAAATTATCGTTGTGGTCTTGTAGCATAATAAATAGTTGGAATATAGATAACAGAATAAAGTGTAGAACAAATTTTGGTTTGGTTTATTTTTACTTCCTGAAAGGTGACGGTGGCTAACTGGTTAACAACATACACTCAAAACCTGCGCGTACCAAGTTCGAATCCAGTTCGTTCCACGAAAACACTTTCACTTTCAATGTTGGAAATCTTCACGTGGTTCCTCATTTAAGTACCCGATGTCTTTTCAGAAAGAATCCTGAGTGGAAAGATACAGGAGAAACAAATGCCAACAGTAGAATCATCTTAAATGAATTAATTTTTACTTCGTTATTTACAGTTAATTCTGCTTTGTTTTTTATATAGAATTTCATAATTTCGTCGTTGATTAGTTTATTACACTCACTCTTATTGAGTTTGTAAATCTTTTTAGATTTATCTGCCATTGCCAATATCTCTGAGTAGTTGTTTATCAATCTGATATATTTTTTTTTAATTTCTTTTGAAAATAGTTTTTTTTTTAATTGTAACTTGTTTATTCTATTCATAAGTCCGTTTTTGAATTCTACTAATTAATACATAACCAGGTGTTACAATGATACCAATTTTAGCTGTTCGTACCAGTCGAGTATACGTTCCCGACAATCAGGCCGACAATCTGAACCATGTTGAAGCTAGGTAGCCTTTTTTTCTACTGTGCAGTTCTTGGCGGTCAATTATCCTAGACTTTACCTTCGCTCTTTGTGAAGGAGTTGGTTTGTTGCTAATGGCATGAGGACCCCCCCCCCCCCACTGATGAATGCCAACCGTGCTGATCTGACCTGTTTGGTATGCCATAGTGCACTTCATTTTGTGAGCTGGCTTTTCAATCCCCACTTTCCGACCTTGTGTTACATATTCCCGCGGCGGGAGGTAGGTCAATGCAAGCAATTGTTTTTATTGTTTCATAGTTAAGCTCCAGCATAGTATATTTCTACCAGACTAAAACGAAAGTCAATAGAAATCCAGTTTATGTCGGTGCATCACGTTTATAAAGATGAACATTTTTTTTTTGCTTCTGGTTTTTTATTTTGTTTACTGTTTTGTGACAAATTCGTTTTCCATTTTCTACGATGCATTATTAAAATACGTTTAGTTTATTCCGTGCAAATGACACACTTGTGTGGCAACATTTTAGCTGTCACCTGTTTCCTCTATCGTCTGTAAGAATGAATCTAACAACTTCCTTTCACATGGGCCGTCCGGGCGTAATTGTAGACGTAAAAGGTGGTTAATAGAGAGTCAGCGAAATTAATAACTGGCATGATAAGCCTCTGCTTTGCCTTCTCTTGTCATGTTTTTTTCATTCTTTCTTCTGTGCTTTCTTTTTCCTTACTAATAACAATGCTTACAAAAAATGGAAATGGGAGTTACAGCAAAAAATTGTTTATAATTACGTTCACATAAACAGGTCACATGACTACATCCTTGGCCATTTCGCTAGGATAAAAGTGTACTATCAAAACAGATACTACACTTCATGTTTTCTGTCCTCGGCCAGTACAGGAAAGATCTTAGGCTGAGGCAATTTTTAAGTTTTTTCCCATAATCCAGAGGAATTTCGAGGAATTGAATTTTCCCGCTTAGCCTTTTTTGCTAAGAGAAAAGTGTAGTATCTGTTCTGATACTACACTTCATATTTTCTATCTTCGGTCACTGAAAAAGAAATCCTTTCAGATATATATATATATGTGTGTGTGTGTGTGTGTGTGTGTGTGTGTGTGTGTGTGTGTGTGTGTGTGTGTGTGTGTGTGTGTGTATTAATAGTATTTTAACCAATTATTTATAACTAGCGTAACCCGTCGCCCGGCGTTGCACGGGAGAAAGTACTACCTATTGCATGACGTCGAATAAAAAAAGGAAACGGCCTATTGTTTTCTCTCCTCCCCCCCCCCGTCTACCGTGTTGGCGAATGTTTTAATTTTAAAAAAAAAATGAAAAAAGTGGTAGAGTAGAAAGGGATCGAACGCTAAAACTGGCGATCATGAAACCTGCCTTCTTAACGTGAAAATAGGCCAATTAACTGAAGCTTGATTGTTGGCATGCGTGTTATGTTAACATTTAGCTTCTGCCGACCAAATATTAAGTTCAACACTGACTCGGTTTAGGTCATGGGCAAGTTTTCTATAATAAGCGTGTTAAAAGTGTATGATTTTGAAAATGTAAATGTATCGGGTCTACCAGTATCTGTTCGTTTATTGAATTAAATAGGATGTCGATTCGATCAAGAAATTGTAGCCGCCATGTTGAATGAATAAATGTTGCAGGAACTGTGTTCGTTAATTTCATTCGCTTAATTCCGGAATGAATATAAATGTAGAAGTCATAGGTAGAATTAGAAATAATGTAATCTGATATTCGCGGAAAATCATCGGAGTGAACGGGAGCGGTCATTAAGTTTTTGCGTATTGCTTTATATTATGTAGTAAATTAATACCAGGCAAATAATAAATAAGAACCGGTGTTTTGTGAAAATGAAACTGTGTGTATTAGTTCCCGGTGTCGATGAGTAGAGTGACAGTACAGGATTATTAGGGAGAAAAGTTTTTGCTACCACCTATATAGAGTGTTAGGTAGAAAAAATAATAACAAATTTACTAAAACACGCTCGAGTGAATAAGTGTAGTATAGTGGTGAGTTTAGTAGCCTGTGATGCATGTGGTTATTTTCCTATACTCCGAGAAGGTACAGGGGAAACATCGTCTCTACTTTATATATTAGATTAATGGTTTCTATATTGTATTATTCTATACTAGATCTACTTAGGAGGTCATTGTCGCCCAACATGCATTGCTTCTTTGAGTCGTCTTAATCTCCACCGTTTTTCTGTGTCTATAATTTTACTTCGTCCCATAAGGGTAGATGGTTTCCTTTTTCAATATGTTCACGTATTACGGCTATCCGAAGTGATTCTAGCCTTACTTTAAATGGGCAATATGTCTCACCTTTGTATACTGTTTCACACTTAGAGGGAATTGCATACATACAGTTCTTGGTCATGAAATTTTCTGAAGGGGCTTAACTCGCAGAAGATGTTTTCTGGGAGTTGAATCGTTCCTGAATACTGTCCTTATGTCATATGTATAGCATATTCTTCGAATATTTTCTGACAACCCCTTTATATGTGGTATACAAACTGTGGTGAGTTTTGGGTGTTGTCCTTTGATGTTTGATCCAGCTTTCTTGGGGCTGGTGTCATGTTATCTGGATAATTGTTTCGGTAGCGGGTTTCTCTTAAGCTGTCCATCTCATCTTGATATGTATTGCTGTTACTACATATTACCTTTGTTCGATGTTGTAGGCCATCGAACGATTCATTTCTTTACATTATATGGATGGTGGGAGTTGAAATTTAGAAGTTGGTTTTCGATATACGGATGACCTGAACTCCCGATCAGTGCGAGTTATCAACACATCGAGGAAGAACAAGTTGTTATTATGTTCCTTTTCCATGGTGAACTGAATAGATTGACGGAAGGAATTCACATTGTCCAGCAATGCTTGAGCATCCTTCTGATTAGGCCAGAGTATGAATGTGCCATTCACAGATCGCAGCTACATAGATGGCTTCAGTGGTGTTGACTCTAATGGGGGCAATAATGATTTAATAGCAAGACTTTCTTCCTTCCGATATATGTCAGATCGCATCACGAAATATGTATTTTCAACAGAGAAGTTCAACATCCCCATAAGATTATCTATTCGTATACAAGTGCGTTTCTCTAGTGTAGTTTCTTATCCAGTCAACTTATCCCATACCACCGCCAGAGTCTCGTCAGATGCACCGGAAAAAGGGTCGGAGGTTACTCTGGCAGAAATGTTGTGATAATAATATCTAAGATGAGAACAGTAGTCCGAATAATCCAAATACAAATTATGAAGCCTCATCTCGAAAATTCCGAAACCTAAAAACCAACAAGTTCGTTAACCGACAGAGAGTTTATCCAGCTGACAACAGAGCGTTAACACAACAGCATGCTCGAGACAACGACATACAAACAGAGCTTATTCAGAATGGCATAGCAAAATGTACATCTACACACGTTGAAATCTTACAGAACAATGAACATTAAACGGACATACATTTTTACAATTAATAATAAAAAAAATGAATTATATCCATGTTTCATTGGCCAACACCCTTTCAAATGAATGAATCTGTAAATGGGTTGGTATTAGAGATGAGAATAATTCTGAACAACAGATAAAGGGAAAGACGATGAATAAAAGAGAAAGGAAAGAGGTGAAAAAGAAAGAAATGTTTGCTTTGAATAAATGAACGCAGTATTAGACAAACTAAAGGATATTAAAGATTTTAAAAAACATAATAAAAAACAAATAAAACGTGGGAAAAGAGCGAGAATAAAATCTCAAAAGTCATATTTTGTATTTCTTTACTATGAACCCGACTTTACAAAACCCTCTCATTTTTGTTTAAATAGTCCAACTTTTGGCGTCGATATTCCAATAATCTTAGAATATCGGTTCATTTTAATAATCAACAAGTATTTGATTTGATTTTGTTTACTTACTATAAAAACGTAATAGATATCTGCCATGTTTGTGTGTTAACTACATCCGCACAAAACAGCGTTTCTTATTTAGATGCTGAAATGATGTGAAAATGTATTTTAGCCGTTTTTTGTTTTTGTTTTTTTTAGTTCTCTAACTTTGGAAAATACGGAATTTCGAAAATTAATAAAAGGAGATGCGCAGCGAAAATTCGAGACATTAAGGTTTCTCGAATTGTTCAATTTTCTATTTTTAATACCTTGCATTAGACTTTCTAATATCCTGTTATGATCACGTTTTAATTTTGAAATACTAGAAGTAAAACATTATACCGTGTGTGTGTGTGTGTGTGTGTGTGTGTGTGTGTTTTGAAAATTTCAAACAAAATGGAAAATTAGTTAGTGCATAAGCATGGCAACAGACTAGTAGAAATAAGGGCAAACACATTATTAAAGCAGAACGAAGATATTTCGGTTGACTCGTTTGAACATATTAATTTGGTAAAAATAAGCTTTATTAATTGGTAAAAATAAGCTTTATTAATCAGAACTCAACATTTTATACAATGAAGTGTGGAAGATGATGTAAAGAAGGAAGTGGATGTAATAGTGGTGGAGTAGAAAATGTATGAGTTGGTTGAGTACGTAAGGATAAGAGAATGTGGAGATGTAAGGCAAGGGCAAGGTATCAGACAAGTAGTAGGTTAGCCAAATGCATGTGGGGGGAGGGTAAGCAAATTAGGGGGGGGGTGATTTAAAGGTTGAGAGGAAATAAAAACACGTGGTGGAAAGAAAAATAGATAAAGTTCGAAATAAATATATAAGCATCAGCCGACAGTTGAAATCCTCACATAGTGTATTTTTATGTATGTATATAGACATATATATATGTCTAATTTAATGTTTAAAAATATGAAAATGTAAGTCACTTGGAGGCGAGAAACACGCACCCGCGTAAAAATGTCTCATAATTTTCTTAATTTGAATGTTGTGATCGGTCGGATTGTAAAAAAACAAAAACAGCTAAATCTCTAAATTGTATTTGTAAAAAGGCTAAAATTGTATAATTAATAAATTAATAAGTGAATCAAATTGTATTCGATGTGGAATTTACAAAAATGCATAGTTTTGTAGGTGTTAGTTACCATCACTTTTAGACGTTATCTAAGAATATGATTGAAGAAACGAACTTAAGACAGAAAACAATACAACTTATGCAATGAAGTAATTACATTAACAGAATATTTTTTGTTCGGTAAATAAAGTATAAATCGAACCGGATTCTTAACTAATTAAAAAACAATCGAATATTTATTTAAGTCAAATATGCAATAGCATGAAATATAACGAATTTTTAAAAGTAATATTTAAAAACAATCACGCATTTAAATCGACCAGAATGTATTTCGCTTTCATATCTTTTAATTATTATTCTCTAAGTCCTCCGCGTAGGAGCAGCTAGTATATATATATATATATATATATATATATATATATATATATATATATATATATATATATATATTCATGGATAAATATTAAATTATTTTTACCTGCATACGACGTTGTTACAAGCGTGTTCTCATCAGTGTGAGAGAGCAATAATTTCAGACAGTCACAGGGCGCCAACCCGGTTCACAGAATAAACCCAGACTCCGAACGCTTTCGCTCTATCCCCAAGGTAAGACGAAATTATCACATGATACGGGAGAAATTAAGTTATATTTATGCCTTAATACAGCAGGCCATATATATATATATATATATATATATATATATATATATATATATATATATATATATATATATATATATATGAGAGAGAGATGAAAAAAGTAAATGGACAGCCCCCCCCCCAAATTATTCATACATGTTTAAAGTTTCTGTTATCTTCGTCGATGGTCCGAGCTCGGAACCGTACAAAGTAGCAGTAAACATTTTATATTAATTTACATTTTTGTATGTTTTAGGTCACAATATACCTATTATATATCGCGATTTAAGTATGGCATTAATATTCTCAGTCTTGGTAGAGCATATTATATGTTAATCTGAAGGAGAACATGATCAGTTTCAAATCGCCACAAACTTTCGGATATCACACCTCATTGTTAACCGAGTGATTGTCAAATACTACCTCGCTTAGGTCTATCGAGGTCCTCTGAGATCACTTTTCATTATTAATAATAATAAGGTTGTTTATTTACTTTGTTATGTATGTATTTACTTTTTATGTCTGTATTTATATATATATATATATATATATATATATCAAGGGAGGCGCAAGAGCGTTCTATCCCTTAATAGACCTCACGAATGGCCTATGCTGGAAATCCCATTTCTTTGATCAATCATAACTCAAAAAACAATAAACCAAATTGGTTAAAACTTTGCACAACATTTTTATTTGATAGGTTCTATAAGTGTGTAGAATTTCAGCATCATTAGACAAGGTAATCCAGAGATCCAGAAAGTTCAATCATAAAATCATGTTATCTGTGTGTACGTACGTATGTACGTACGTATGTGCCACCCTGTATCTCATCAACTATTTGATGGATTCAGCTGGTTTTTGGCAGAGATAGAGGTTCTAGGGTCTAGCTGATCGCATTTTAATTTCAGTTTACCATATACCTTAGTTTTCCAGAAAATTTCAAAAAACCTTATAAGAAGGCATTGTATTGAGGCATAGCCTTTACAAAAGTAGTGACATTCCATGAAAAATGCCAGTATACTAGAAATCATATGCCCTTAATAGGGTTAAGATGAAAATTCATATACACTAAATGTACAAAAGCAGAGAAATTCCCAAATTTTTACACTTTTATTGTCATAATTTAAGGGTATGACTTCATATCAACCAAACCATTTCATTATCACATCACTACAGTATAAATCTCTATGCATGAGTGGATGAAGTGTGTGAGGTGCGCTGAAGAAAATTCCTACCAGTAAAATACATAGCCCTGTTGTGCTCGCCTACCCTTAATGACAATAAAAGTGTAAAAATTTGGAAATTTCCTTGCTTTTGTACAACCGTGTACATGAATTTTCATCTTAACCCTATTAAGGGCATATGATTTCAGTATACTGGTATTTTCATGGAATATATATATATATATATACTTCAATAACATTAATCGCTGCAACGCATTTACTTGTATTAAGAAATGGATCTTTTATAAAAGATTCAATGATGATTTTATCTGAAATAAAGGCATTCATAAAACGGTTTGGAATTTATTTTCATTAAGTCTCCTTTTAAATCACACGGTGAAATCAAGGTCGATTCTTCAATGCACCTTTTAATAGAATTGGCAAACTCTTTGAAAATGGCAAAGTCACCCGAACATTTTAAGGTTTATAAAGATTCCAGATTTGTGCCATGATTAACATTCAGGCGTGGTAAAATCATCGCGAAAATAAAAGGGAAACAGCAGTAGTTGACCTTTGACATTGTGGAATAAAATATTAAAAAAGGGAAACTGACGAAGAGAATCACAGGTTTTAATTAAAAAGAGAATGGCTATTCTAAGGAATTTAGTCTGTGCGTGATCGATCAACGAATATGTTATTCCGAACTTCTGTGTGATAGACCAACGAAAATACTTTTTCAATTTTCAGCGGTATAACCAAACGAAAATGCTATTTCGAACCTCAGCAAAAAAAAACCAGCGAAAATGACATTTCAAACTTTCAGACGTTTACATAATACTTTTTTTCTGTAGACGTTTTTACTTATGTGTGTATGTGCACCATAAGAGGATTTTCATTAAGTTATTAAGAAATACGAGTTGGAAATATTGTATACTAGCAGAAATAGCCGGCATACCCGGAGGCATGGATAACCCCAAAAGGTCTTTTAAAAAAAGGTTCGTGTAACATCTTTCTATTGAAACTTCTATATTTTTCTCTCTGCACATCCTCAGCCATGTAAGTTTTTTGTACATACCTCACTCCAGTCTACATCGTGTGTGTATATATATATATATATATATATATATATATATATATATATATATATATATATATATTATATATATATAATGAGAGAGAGAGAATTACATTGAACAAGATAGAAAATGAATAAAGAATGAAAACCAAGAAAAAAAGAAAAAGTCATCAACAGTTGACTATTAGACCTAGTTTCAGTATTATTTTTGAACAACTATCAGTAAGAAAGAAAGTAAAAGTATATTTTTTGTATGCTAATTTGCTTACGGTTATCCCAATAGAATGAACATTACAGTATTGTTTTACCATATCCAGCTCCGAGTCATACAGAATCTGATAAATTAAGGTTTATTTTTAGAAGTTTCTAAGTTTTAGCAGGACACACACGCCAACAGACGGAATTACGACTTTTCTTTATATATAATAGATGGTTGTCATTGTTATTAGCAAAGTTAGCCGCTTCACTCATGTCTTTAATAAAGACACATAAATCAGAAAAAAATACAGAGAGAGTAAAAATGATGGAAATCAACCGCATTATGCAGATCTATTTCAATTCTTCGTTTTATGAGAACGACAAATCGATATCATAATTCTCGTATCATATATCGTATTTAGATCGAATATTAGACAAAGATGATTCGAGGTGAAAATTCAGCGAAATATGATATGTCAAAATCTAGATTAATTTATCGATCTTCATAATTATACAAAACGATTTCCAGGTTTTGTGAGAATATATTAACCCAAAATTTGATTTGATTTGAAGTCAGTTCTCTAAGGTTAAATAACGTAGACATCGAATCAGCAACCAGTGGTAACTGGCAGATTCTCGGTTTTTCGTTAATTAGACCATTGAGACAAACTTCATCAACGATGTCTATAGCTCATTGTTGTCCAAATTTCAGAAGAATCAGTGGAAACTTCACGTTATATATATATCGAGTCGAATAACTGGTAATACCACTTTTTGTGATATTCTCCCAGCGTCAGACATTCCGCCTTCCACTAAAAGTGGATGTTTATGGAGAATACAAAATCACATGCGGTCCCCAGTCAGCATATATATCCTCGTTAGGGGAGATGACATACAGCGCCTAGCATTTCCAAATTGTCACCCATCTTGCACTGACCAGGATCAATGTCACTTAACTTCGGTGATCAAACGGGAACAGGAGTGTCAACGAGATTATGCCGTTAAATATATATATAAAAATAAATTGTATTTTATGTATACTACAAAATATGTACGTCCCCTGGGCTCATCATTTTACTAGTTGTATTTAACTATAGAGTCCATACATTTAGAGTAAATAATAATTTAAATTTAGTGTTAATCGCGCGAAAGTGTTTTACGTGAACTGTAAGAAACAAAACACGGCATAACAGAAATGTACACCGTTTTATGAACCCGTTCTTGTATTCATTTTTTTTTTAAGATTTAAACCAAGCAAATTGAACACCCGTACGACATAGTCACGTTGGCAAACCGGTTCTTGTTGAGCGACATTAAGCCTGGACAGTACCAGATGAGTTACAATTTAGAAATACCAAGCATTGTATGTGGGAAGCTGGTGACATCTCCCTGCAAAAACTAACGTCGTCATCTCCCCTGACCGGAATATACATGCGACTGGGGACCGCTTGTGAAGTTAATATTTCCAAGAAAAGAAAATAAGTTGGCTCAACTCGATCAGAGTGAATGGCACACCAGGTACTAGGTAACAGAACGCTACTCTAAAGATTTCGAAAACTGTGGAAAATACAAAAAATGGTTGATGTGAGGGGTGAGGGCTTCCTTGTTAAGTAAATTTAGCGTAAAAAATGGATTCTTCTAAAGTTGATATCCCCTGAAGAATTTTCACCCCTTCTAAAATTTTCATTAAAAAAACATATATTCCATGATAATTACATCGATTGCATTGAACCCCAAATAATAAAAATTATTTTGGAAACTTTACCAATTAACCTTAAGGCGTGGATTCCGTTTGTTATGTAGTGTTAACAAAAAATAAACCTCCCTAGTGTTGTTAACAAAAAATACCCCCTAGTGTTGTTAACAAAAAAATAAAAAACCCTAGTGTTGTTAACAAAAAATAAACCGCCCTAGTTTTGTTAACAAAAAATAAACCTCCCTAGTGTTGTTAACAAAAAATAAACCTCCCTAGTGTTGTTAACAAAAAATAAACCTCCCTAGTGTTGTTAACAAAAAATAAACCTCCCTAGTGTTGTTAACAAAAATTAAACCGCCCTAGTTTTGTTAACAAAAAATAAACCTCCCTACTTGCGAATACTGAAACGGTATTATTGTAAAAAAAAGTATGTTTCTTTTCTAAAGACTCGTCGATAAACCAAGAAGAAAAAAGATGCTATTTTTACGTTGAATTAAGGATCGATACTTGGATTTTTATTATTCCTGTTTTTCAAAACCGACTTCCCTGATGCAATCGGATCCGCGATAGGTATATTTGCTGATGACACCACGTTCTATTTTCGACATGTGGGCAAATTGGACACACATATCAAAGCCAATGGCGGAATCTTTAGAAAACGACTTCCAGTTTGTAGTGGAATCGGGTCATAAATGGATGGTTATATTGAATGCCACTAAGACAAAGCCCCTTTCGCTTAACAATTATAAGAAACATTTCCAACCACCGATTACCATGTTTGATAGCTCCCTACCCGGAAGTCCAAAATCTAAACTCTTCGACCTAACATTCACAGGTTACATAAATTGGAGCAAATACATAGGAGATACTGTCAAGTCTGCTGCAAAGAAAGTGGGATCCCTCTAGTCTAATGGCTTCTTTCCTCGAACCGCTTGCTTTTGGAATCCCCTCGCTGCTCCTTGTTTTCCTGACTGTACTAACATGCATAAATTTAAATGTAATGTGAACAAACATATCGCTGCAGAACTCCCCACTTAGATTGCCCCTATATAACTATGGCTCCTAATTGACGGTAGCCCCTTACGTTACAGTTACAATGTGCCTTGTTTGGGGTGAATAAAGGTATTTTTTAAGCAATTGTATGCCGAAAAAAAAGAAAAATTAAATCTCGCAATATAATAAAATACGTAGATGACGTTTTTTACCGATTGATTTAAGTAAATTGTTATTGGCTATTTTAATAATTATTATATACATTTAATTGTGTATACCATTTATTTGAGAAATCAAGATTCGTATCTGTTTTTTGTTTTTGTTTATTATTCATGATTCAGGCAATAAGTTCGGTTTGTACTCATAATTAGAACCCTTAAAAAGATTCATCTTAATAACAAAAACTAAAAAAGATTCAATCTAATCAAAGTTTTTATTAGCGTCTTTTTGTCCTATCTGTTATCTTTGCTTTCCGACACGTTCCAGAACGCATTTACTGGCATCTCATATTCAAAAATAAATAATAGTATTAATATACAAAAATAGATACAAAAAATTATTCGCCTTAAACTTATGTAAAATAAAACTGTGTGTAAGACATGGATTAATATCTTAATATCTTGGATTGAAACGCTTAGATCGGTATTCACTCTTATTCTATTGTAAAACGACATTCATTTAAATTATTGAATAATAAATTGCAAATCATTTCCATTTCTGTCTTTCAAGATTTATTCAATAAATAATGTTGAAATTATATATATATATATATATATATATATATATATATATATATATATATATATATATATATATATATATATATATCGTTAAAGTGACGTTCGGCTGCATATTTTTTCCTTGGTCTTTTCGAAATAACTAATTAATGTTAGTGTTTCGGAATGGAACTGGCAGATGGATTTGCCGTACTCATTGGGTACCTTAATACTTTCGGTTCCTTTCGGAGTCATCTCGATACCAACCATCTGAAGATGGCACAGAAATGAAATGGAAGTACTAGAGTACCCAACAAGTACCGCAAATTCATCTGCCAGTTCCAGTCTGAAATTCGAGCATCAATCAGGCATTTCTAAATGATCAAGGAAAACATATGCAGAAGAAAGGCATCTGTAATATTTGACGATATATATATATATATATATATATATATATATATATATATATATATATATATTAGTAAGTTATGAAAATATATTTATGGCAATTAAGATACACAGAGGCTTCCGCGTTCCTATCTATTTCTACTCACGTATTGAACACTGTTGAAGTAAATACTGAAAATTGATATATAAAAGAGTATATTTCCTTATAACATTTTATGTGGATACAAATATAATATATATATATATATATATATATAATGTATAATCCAAGAATTTGAACTCAATAATACTCGAGAATGGCAAGCAACAAAGTCAGATTATAATTGTCTCCAAAATTCGGATTCTTTAGTCTGACCGATTCTGGAACGCCAAGTTATGAGACCAGAAAGGATTCTTATCTGAAAAGATCAAATTAAAATATAAAAATAAACCTTTGCTTTTGTGGCCGTGATAAAAGATGATTGATTGTCGAATTATTGGTTTGAGTGAAATCTGGAAAAAATTCGAATGAAAAATTAACTGTTAGGGGTTGAGACAGCCATCTATTTCTACACGGTCTTGAAATAGGATTGTCGAAACTGACCAAGGCACTCGGTGAGCTACAGTGCACGCCTACACCATGCAATGGTGACAGATGCAGACAAAAGTCAGGAGAACATAACGAACAATCTGTTGTCTCGACAGCTTCCAACTCGACTCCATTCTAAAATATTCACAGAAAGCACATTACAAAGAAAACTCATCAAACAATTAAAAAATAAACGAATGTTTCACAATAGACGAAAAGGAAAATATTGCTGAAAACAATGACAAAACGTTTTGTAATGAATAAAAATGTTGTTTTGTAAAACCAAAACAATAGTTATCCTTTCTGTATTTTTAGCGTGGGTGTGATAAATTTATACAAAGACCTAAACAAAACCTTTCAAATTATACAGTACTACATTCCACAACAATATAAATATTGTACAAATTGAGAAAATAACTGACTTTAGGTCGATTGTTCCTAAAAACTTCCCCAAATACGCACTTTTTTCTCTTTAATGTGTTTTAACTAGTCCAACATACAGCGAAGACACCCTTTGTGCAAAATGTAATATTTTCACTTCTACATATCTTCGTTCAAATCTAATTATTATATCAACATTTTTTATAATATATTTTTATACGGATGCTAACGAAGATTTTAAGAATAAAATTAGTTTAATTCAGGTTTCATGCGTTTTTCATCATAAAGTGGGTGTCTGTTTCGGATTTTAGAAATGAAAAACAGTAAATTTCATTGAAGAGTTTTTGTGATTGCTAATCCTCGTTCTGCATTCAACAAAAATAGTCGATCGGCCTTGTGCCATATATTTTATTATTATTGTCAACAAATTAAGTTTTTTTTTAATTATTTGCATTGTTTTTCTTCGAACTATTGTCCTTGTCGTTTCTCTATATATTTTTAATTACGTTTCAGGGCTACGTAGCACTCGGTCTTCGCGTGTATTGTTCACCGCGGTTATAATTTTTGTTTTTGTATTCAATGTTGGTGAAACGACGTGACTTCTGAAAATAAGTATGGAAGAATATAAAATAGCAGTTATTAGGGGTGATACAAATAATTCTAGTGCCGCTTATCACGGATGGAAGGACGTCTCTTTGATGCTGATTTCGAAAGAAAAACATTAACCGATTAGCGTAGAAATGACCGAGATATTGGGTGTGCTTTAAAATTGCATAGAAGAGGACCTTGCGAAAGAAAACAGCCAAACCCACGTTCACATGGTGCGATCGGTTTTTATAGCTGGTCCACCACTGCCTTGCCGTCTAGGGGTCGGAGATCCAAAGGCTAAGGACGAGGTCTCTGAAAGAATCCTCCGGATGCCTTGCGATTCAAGGTACTTACCTAAAGGCGAAGGGTAGGGTAACTGAGAGAAACCTCCAAAGTCTCAACGTTATTCCTGGGCGGAAGGGCTTAATGAAGCGAACAGTCGGGTCAGTATATGAAGACTTGCAACTTACACATCTGATCCAGTTGTCGAGGGATCCTTGCCATTGGAAACTGCACATGGATTTGTGAAGGAAAGTGTGCGCTTTGGAGTACGACACTGCGTACATGTGAAAAAAATCCACGCACATGTATCTGTGTTCTAGCAATGGTATCGTACTACAACTATTCAAAAAGTAATTCAGCGAACGGCGACTGACGACGGGAACAAGTCATGTGATGGTTGGAAGCCTTTAGTACAGAAACCGACAGGGAAGCGGTGGATGTGTGATGGCTGCTCAACTTTTCCGGAAGAAGCAGGAAAAACGTTAGGCATTTGCATCCACGACTGAGCATCCTTTTAAGGGTCCGCTATGCTCACTCCCTAAGGAGAAAAGGCTATAAAAGGTGCCCTAAACCTAGACTGCTTCAAAATCTTATTTCTGAGATATCAGGCCTAGAAGGGTCACCTTCAGCGGTGGAAAACAAATGAAGAATACTAACATAAAATATAAAACTAGAAAATCCGAAGTAAAAATATGAAACTTTTAAAATTCTAGGCATGGAATATTAAGACGACAAAATCTGGCCGCATAGAATACGGACAACCGTAATTGCGAGAGAACTGCAAAAAATCTACTTTGACATTATGAGTTTGAGTGAAACGCGGCGTGCAGGATAAAAACAACATCATGCCAGGAAACACGTGGTTCTGATAAAAAAAATCTTGCTGTATTCATCTATCTGTATAATTTACTCTTAGTGATATTTCATTTGAAATAATGCATTCATGTAAGATTTAATATTAAGCAAATACTGTCTTTCTTCTCCCGTAAAAATAATTGTTATTTTCTGTTCAATATTCTTTAGATAAAAATAATTGTTATTTTCTGTTCAATATTCTTTAGATAAATAAAACGTATCTTCTTTATTTATTAAAATTTGTAAAAATTTATATATTTTTAAACCAATAGAAATTCTGTTTCTTCTTACCGGAAAAAAAAATAATTGTCGACTAAATATTTTCTTTAATTAAATAAAACGAAAGTTTTAACCGTTTAATTGAATTTATTTATTGTTACAATTTAAATCGTTTCAAAGTAAATAATCTCTTGCTTCTTAGCTTAGAACAATTGTCAGCTAAATATTATTTAAATAAATTAATCTTCGGCGATCGGGTGATCCCATCTTTAAAAAAAAAAAAAGGTGACGGGTGATAACGTACGTACGAAAATGAAATTGTTTTTGCGAATAAGACGAAAGAATGCTACGAACTATAGGAACAGTCGAAAGTAAAAGAAGAAATTTAATTACAAATGCGTAAATGAAACGAAAAATAAATTAATATAAAAAATAACAATTCTAAATTAGTCACAAATCAAAACAAAATCAACAAAAACAACAAAAATGTGTTTCTGAATTGATTTCTTCGTAAAGGAATGTAAACTTCTTCCTCCCCCCCCCCCAAAAAAAAAAATTAAGAACGGATATTCTTAATATACGTCCATGCAAATTCCACGTTTGGCGATGAAAATAATGCCTCCAATTTAAGCGTGACAGACAGATGATCTGATAGATCCTCCTATGGAGTTTCCAGGAATTATCTATAAATATATTTTCAAACTTAAGCCTGACAGACTAAAAAGAGCTATTTCACTTTAACGTAACAGACTGGCGAAAATGTTATTACAAATTTTAATGTGAAAAACAGACGGACAGCGCCGCCTATAAAGATGATTTGGCGCATATAAATTAGGGTATGTATATGCAGTCTTAACGTTTAGCGATTAAGGTGTTATTTAAAACTGAAATGTGACGAACAGACTGACGGAAGTAGTCTCTCACCAGGAGACGAAGACACGTCTAAAATCATATTCATAACCAATATTGAAAAAAAATTCTTATTAGAAATAAAAATATAAAAAATGTCTTATTTGACTCTTCATTGTAGTTTTATTCCCGAACGTCCGTCCGAGGAATGAGCATCGGGAAAGAATATTGTAATCTGACGGAGTTTTTTTAAATACATTTATGAAAGATTTTTCGACAGTAATGAAGAGAGGCGGCTATTTTCAATCGCCAGCCATGGAGCCATTAATGCAATCATTTGATTCCTCTCAAGCTGAATTAACAAAAAATAATAAATCATAATTCCAATTTTTATGATATATATATATATATATATATATATATATATATATATATATATATAGTGTTATAATGGAAAAATTCCAGGAAGAAATCCGGGTAAGAGAGCTCAATGTGGTAAACAGAGCAATAATACCTTAAAATATAATAACACGAAATTACATGATTGTCGATGCAATAATTTATTTCAACCTTGCGGTTTTATTCAAGCATCCACCTTGACAATTACATTTTTGATACTGATAGAAAACTGAATTATCCTCGGCACTTTGAACACAATCAGAGGGAGTGGTGGTAGCAGCCATTTTGAACACCCAACATAGAGCGAGTAGGAATTAACATCTTAAATTTAACTAAAGTAATCTAGGGAATCTTATGGTTTTTTTTTGTTTATTTTTATTAAATAATAACGTCTGGGTTAAGCGCACATATTCTTTCTACATATCCGACCTGGTGACATACGCCTCCATACATACGCACACATATACCTATTCTTAACATCACACACACACAATTTTTGGCTAGCCCGAAATTCAGCTTTCCGCCCGGCACACGGAACGAGAGGAAAGGGGATATGATAAGACCTGTTCTCGTGTCATCAGCGGGTTGACACTTCTCGTGCCCTCATTCTCTCTAGATTCGCGCGTAAAAATCAATTTGAAAATTAAAAATACTCTGATTTTCACAAGTTCATCTTACATTAGTTTATAATCTATGGAAGCCTATAATTAATTCTAATCTAATATTGTCTAGTGATAATATTATACACTTAATTTAATTCGCTATCTTATTTTAAGTAAATAACCGATTACATCTGCATACATCCCCACATATATACACACCTATCCCTACACACACATATATGTATACATACATATACACACACATACATATATACTTACATCTACACACAACATATATATATAAATGTATACACATACACACACACACATACATACATATACATATGCACACCCATACCTACTACCTTGAATTGAAAATTTTAAGACATCAAAGATAAATGTGTTTCGTCTTTAAGTATTCATTAAAGAACATCCCTACTAAATGAATGTATACCTACACACACACACACACAAACATATGTACATACACACACATACACATATACACACATATATACGCACATGCACACATAGCCACAGATGTGCAAAATAGAGATACACATACATGTATACATAGACATACACAAATGCACACATGTACACATACCTATATACATACTCAGTCATACGCATACGTACACACATATCTATACTCATATACTCGCACATGCCCATACATGCACACATACACCTGCACCCATGCATACACATATCTACATACATACACATACATATATACAAAATAATATATACGTCCTGGGAAGTCTTAAATTGCACATACATACCCATATGTAAAATAATACATACGTCCTGGAAAGTTTTAAATAACCGGGGTAAGAGTTTAATTAAATACAAGCATACATTGATAAGGCAAATATGCAGTACATACATACACACACATACACCCACACACACATACATGCTAGCACGTACACAAACACATGCATGCATGTACACATATATATACATACAAAACAAATGTACTTATATATACGCTCCTATTCTTACCATACATACATATACACTAATGCCCGCATACACGCGCATCCGCACGCGCATGCATACCTAGCAAATATAAGGCTATCTTATTTCAAGTAAGTACTCTGAATACACGAATATCTTAAGGTACAATCGTATATGCATACATCCGAAACACAACTATAACTAATGTCACCAGGTCAGTAATTACATGTTCATAACAGATATTAATGTAAATATTTATGGGGGTTTACCGTAACTGATCTATTTGGTATCTAACCGTTCTAAGTCTAGAGGTCTATCAGATTATTAGATATTGGTAATTTTAAATTTGCATTTATGTCTGCATTTCGCCATCAATTCATCGCGTTTGTTTAAAAGATTATTGCGGTCGTATTTTAGGATTCTTATTTTCTCCTCTAAACATAAATTGCATCTCTGCCTAAATCCATTTGGGATATCCGAAAAGCATAGTATTGACCACGAAACCACCGGGGACCGGTTCTCATTTTTCAGAAGCCACCATTGTTTCGCTAATTCTGTTTTGTTCTTGAGATCTGGGTTGTTAAAAGAGTGTTTGTGGTCATATATATATATATATATATATATATATATATATATATATTTCTTTTTTAGAAAAATCACTTCAAACTGTAAAAAAAATATTTTGTTTTCCTTTTTATTTGTTTGTTTTAGTGTTGATGAAGATAATCGAAGGAGACTGCGTCACGAGATGCACATAAAATAGGGATCAGTGCTATTGAATTTTCTTGACTGGAGCAGTTATGTTTCGGTTATTCTGTTTTATATTGTCTCCTATTACCGAAGTTAAGTCAATTTTGTACCCGATAGTTTTAAAATATTTATCTGGTAACAAAATCATGAAGACAGGAACACTTTCGATCAAATTTGCAATGTCATAGCTGCATTTCATCCTCCCCAATATATTTTTTTGTTTAAACATTTCAATAAATTATTTTTCAAAACATTTTTTTCAATAACTTATTTTTCAAAACATTTTTTTCCAATAAATTATTTTTCAAAACATTTTTTTTCCAACAAATTGTTTTTCAAAACAATTTTTTTTAATAAATCATTTTTCAAAACAGTTTTTTCAATAAATTATTTTTCAAAACATGTGTTACGGTCTTCTAAGCCAACCCAACCCTAAACTACCACTTAGTAGCAGCCAATAGGACTTAGGGTTAGTGCTAAAAAATGTGAACTTCCCTAACATACTAGAATGGCCCGGACATGGGGTTTTCTCGTTAAATTTACATACGAAACTGATCCCTCATTGTTAATTCTAAATTGATTGCCTTTTTTGTTGTTTTTCTCTTCTTCGTTCCACAATAGTTTTTCGGGTGTTCACACGTAATCGCTTTAAAAAAAGTAGAATCTCAATTTAAGGGAGGGAGTGGTGTGTAATTCAGCAGATGGTGTTAATCTATAAATGTACCAAACACATCTTTCTCGTTAAGGTCTTCTTTTTTTAAGTAAAGAAAATATTGTAACATCGTAGTAATAGGTAATACAAAAACCAAAATTCACCGAAACGAAATTGTTCCATTTCAGAAAATCATACACGTGGTAATGTTTGAAGGGCAGGTCTTTTATTTCACACTACATATAGCTCCCTCAAGAGGGGACAATCTGCACGGGTAAAAAGATAGCCTGGCCGGCTTTGTCAGAATTCCCTGATGAGGGGGTGGACGACGGGCGATAATCTAATCCCTCCTCTTTTCGGATGTAGTAATTTGAAGGAGGATGACTTGAAACTGAACAAATATTGCAATTTAAATTATTTAGTTGTTTGAAATAATATGATTATACAATTTTAACAAATTAGGCACAATGTTCTCGAAAATGGGGAGTGGAGGGTCGTTGCACAGCCTCTGTCAATCCTATTCTTAGCAAGATTCATTAGCAGGATGGGGACATCCTATTTAAAATATTCCCAATCGTTTGGAGTTTGGTGACCGGAAAATATAATTGAATTCCAGATACATAAAAAAAAACTATCACATTTGTTATGATTTTTTTGTAAGTGTAGGCATATGAATAAATATTAATTTGGCTTACCCATTAGAAAATGATTGAAATAACCCCAATGGTAAATGTTTAGTTCAAGAACACAAAGTGGGTAGCAATAGCGATCGAAAATACGGAGAAACTGGAAATTTGGAGTGACTTGTTGTCACTCAGGTCGCAGGGAACAACATCTGTTTTAACCAATAAGCGTTCACTGGTAATAATTTACGTCAGAACTTCGAGTGGGTAAAACATTGAAAAAACTATATTGAAATTACACTGTATTTTAATTAGAACATTGTTGATGAGTTTTCGTTTATTTTAATATTTCAGCGAAGGGAATTTTTTTTTGTATTTAAAATAATTGGAATTATCAGCTTGTGTTTTTAATTTTTCAGCGTTCCTTTTTTCCCCCTTATATGATTCCCTTCCTCATCGTTTTATCCTCTTCCTTCTACTTCATCGACAGCTCTCCATCTTCGCTTCCCACAACTGTCCCCTCCTGAAATGCGGAGAAATTCATCTACAACTATTCACCTATAATTACAATTTCTCTAAAAATATAGTTCAACTTCGCCAATTAATATACAAATGGAATTCATTTAAGAACTTTGTGTTGTTAGTTATAAATGTTATAGAATATATTATATATATATATTATTAAACAAATGTTGAATTAAGAAAATATTCTATAATAAATTTCTGATATGAAAGGCGTCAGTTCAATGGAGGAGTGATTGATGGATGGGAGGTCAGTATTTAACTTTTAGTTAATGGAAGTTGGAGAAATAACGTGACTTACGAAAGAAGAGAAATCTTCCCCTATCCTGGCGACACTTCAAACAGAGAAGACGTGAAAGTCGTCGTTCCCTATTTTAGTTCAACTGAGGACAGGGGGGCACATGACATTAACTAATGAGTGTACGACACTCGGGGGAAACCCATCAATGTTAATTCTATTTTTAATGTTTTATTTTCGTTAACAAAAAAATATCTAATAGTTGTCTTCGAATGAAATTGTGACATCAAATGAACTATTTGTGAAAAGTAATATTTTTGTAAAAAGGGAATTATTGTAGTTAAAAAAAATTAATTTTGCAAATGCAGGCGTTTTACTGAATGGGGGAATTGAAGACGCAATGTCTTAATTTCAATTATTTAGTGTTTGGCAATTATATTGGATTATTTCAGAATGGGATTGTAGCCAGCCAATCAAAGCGCCGTAAAAGTAGGAAGAATAAGCTCAAAGAAGCGGTCCGTATTTACATAGAGAGGTTATAATGGGTGGAAGATAATATCACGGAATTAAAAAATGAAACAATGAAGGTCGGAGCTGGAAAATTTATCTTATGAAGAAGTTCCGGTGTAAGATGGTTGTAGTGGTAGTAGATTTTTGCGTGTGGGTAAAAATTACTCCGACTTTCTGTATGCATGACTTGTTTTAGAGATTCAGATATGCCGGAATTAATGTAGGAAATTATGAAATCGAATGTAACTGACTGATAACTTCGGAAACCAGCATCAATTATTGGCATGAAGCGTGACCATATTAGAATTCTATATAGTACCTGTTTTTAAAGTCCTATGGTGACTGAAGTTTCAGAGGGAAAATCGCTTACTTTCTTAATATAGAGATTAACTTTATTGCGTCTTGTCATGACCAGTAATAAAAAAACGTTTACTCAGTTTCAGAATGGTCAAATTGATGTTATGTCTGCAAAAATTCCGATTATCATCGCGTTAGACTTTTACTTTCTGTATTTAACGCAAAACATGGTCAGTGCTTGACAGTGACTTCTTTCAATCGCCCTGATAAATTTTTACCTGAACTTCAACAATTATAAAGTTAGTCAATGGGATGAAGAGATCATCCTATTTTGATTATTAGAACCACGAAAGGTAGTTAAAATCGTAAAGTTCTTGTAACTTCTTTTATACCATTTATTTTTTTCATATTTTCTTATTTTTAATGTTTATTTAAGTAGTGCAATTTTTCTTCTTAACAATGGCTTTATTTCTATTTTACTTTTTATTATTTCTGTTTTTTAGTTTATTTTTTGGCTTTATTTTTTAGATCAAATTATTTGCTTAATTCATTTAATTTCTTTCTTTTTAAATGTCTTTACTTAGTTCGTTAATTTGAATCTAAGAAACTGACAAATTCTGGTTTAATTATTATATTTGACTTATTTACTTTTATTACATTTATTTTTAAATTTCGATTTTCTTCATTAAGATATCATTTTTCATGATCCCGTGCGAAACCAGTTAGAGACAGAACACACACTTGTGTGTGTGTGTGTGTGTGTGTGTGTGTGTGTTTGTGTCGTTCAGGTCTACAATAACAGAACAAGTAGTGGGGTAAAGAAAATATGTTCTATTCTGAGATTTTTAAAAGAGAAGTGTTGTCAGAATAGAAACAGAAACAGGATGTGTAAAATATAATTCAGACGACTAGAGAACAAAAAATGAAATGTTAATCGAGAAAGTAAAAAGAATAATCTTAACCGGCCATAGAAAATTAATGTGGCATAATTTAAAAAAAAACGAGAGGTTTTTCAAAAAGAAGTGTGTACAAAAGTAACCTACGTTGATTACTGCAGTTCGTCCGTAGATGCTTTGGAACGACAGAGCCCTCTGTTATGTGCATTGCACACCCGGGAAATAATGACCCCCATATTGCCAATTTTATAATTTTGCATTTAATTTAGATTTAATATACGACATAATCACGTTTACACACCGGTTCTCGTTAAATCACCAAAGTTAAACTACGTTGAACCTGGCTAATACAAGATGGTGACCATTTGAGAATATGTATGTGGGAGAACAACAAAACCTCCCTGAGCGAAAGTGGTACTGTGGAAGCGACTCAATTCGAACTTGGAACAGCCAGGTCGTCAGTCCGTGTCGTTATCCACTTAACCACCGCCATCTCCCAAGTTGTAAATAAAACGCAGACACTCGAACTTAATCGTAAACCCCCTAATACAATATTAAAACCCCCATACGCAGACAGACACCCTATTTATATTATGGATTATTCGCTTTTTCTTACAGATTTTCTTTTTAAGTTTATCTTGAAAAAAAATGTTTTTATTATTTTACAATTTATCACTTGGAAATGTTTCATTTATTCATTTTCTAGCGTTACTTACCCGATTCTGCACAGGAGTTTTTACTTTTCTTTTTTTTTTTCTTTTTTTCGCTTTTCTTTTTAAATCGCATAAATACTTTCGAGTTTTTTGTGTATAACTTTTAAATTCATGAATAATTTTGTTAAATTTCTTTTTACTTTACGCTATTGCATTTTTTATTTCAATAAGAATTTGATTAATAACGAGAAAAAAAGATATTTCAATGTGTGATTATCGAAGTTACGTTGACACGAGATAAACATATATATACTCACGTGAAGTTTTCTCATAATTTTATTAATATAGATTAAAATACTGCTTTCTATCATTTATCTAGCATTTAACTTGTTGTTTATATAGTAATAAAACTCTGGTAATCTTTCTTGGAACAGCAAGTTGTAAATAAAATAAAAACTCAAACCTTATTATCTATTAATATGTATTTTTCGTTTCATTATTTCGAGAATAGCATCTCTTTTTCAAGGTTCAATTAAGAATTGTCTTTATTGTTTGATTGTTTTTTTCATCTCCGAATCGGCTTTTATATAGTACCCGTCTTACTGTGAGAAATTAGAAATGTTAACAATTCTCAGCATTTGCACATGTCATGGCCAGCCATATCGTTAAAAAGTGTTGGTATTCATTTGAAAAATTGTACGTAAATTAGAAAGTATTGTATTATAGATTCTTTTACAATTCAAACCTAAAATAAAATAACACAACTCGGAGCTTATTGAGTCAGAAAGTTAGAGAGAGATTTTATTCTCGAAATATTAAAAAGAAAAATACATATATTTTATTAAGATCTGAGTTATGCTATTTTATTTTAAATTTGCATTGTAATAGCATCTATAGCATAATATCCCATATATATATATATATATATATATATATATATATATGTATATATAATGCTTACGGCAAATCTGATATTGTAATTCTTCTACTCTGTGCACGCAAAATGTTAATTAAACAAAACCAGAAATAAAACACGTTAAGAATCAATTGTAAATTTATCAATTGATTATTATTGATTATTGATCATACATTTTTGTGCACTTAATACTTGGAAAGAAATATCAAAATATGAAAAACTTGCATTTTTTCTGGTGAAAACTAAAGCATCAAACTATTCCACGTTCATCGAACATTCTTTAGCTCGTCAACGAATTTGACATTTATTGCATAAGCGTCCTTCCGTATTAAGGAAACGGTCATCAATTGCGTGACATTTCACGGCTCGAGTCTTTCAGAAATTTTCTTTCTGAATTTATTTTTTACAATTTCTTTCCTTTTTTTCCTTTCACTTTCAATGATGTTTTTTAATTATTTTTTGTGGGGAGGGGGATGCTTTTCAATAAAATACGTTTTTATTTTTATTTTATAATAACGGTTTTTTGGTTGCTTTTGTATCTGAAACATGGTGTCCATGTTAACTTGCCTGAATATTTTTCATGTGTTTCTTTATCTATATATCTATCTGCTTGTTGATCCAATACAATATATTGCTAAAAGATCAGCACAGGGTTAGAACCATATAAAGACAGGTTATAAAAGAGAGGAGAGGGTATGTGCATCCACAGATCAGTGGCCACGATACGTCAAGTGCCGCTGTGAAATGTTTGGCGTCTGCGGGCTGAAAACGGCTACCGGCAGCTTGTTTTACTGTCCAGTGCTTCGAAACGAAAAAGAAGTTTTCTGCAGATTCAGCCGAAGTTGTTCCAGGTACCGCTGCTGTGATTTTCTACGAAGCTAGCTCTGCAAAGCCGGCGTGAAGAAGAGGTCACACGGAACATTATAGTTGTCGTATAATATGTTAAAGGCGAGGATGAGGTCGCCACGCAGCCGCCTACGGTCCAGCAAATATAGCTTGAGGGCCTCCAGTCGTTGTTTGTATGACTGCGTTGAACCGTGGCCGTCGTAATACTAAACCAAGGCCAGTTAATTAACTCGCGACTCCCTGGTGACGTCATTGACTGGGGTTTGTACGACAGCCACGATATACTTCTTACACCCACTATAAATCAGCACCGGAAGTGAGTCGTAAGCTAATGCGCATGCGTGCGTCCATCTTTAATCAGATTCAGATACTCAGCTGCATGGGATTATTCATTCACTTGGAAATAATATTAAACTTGTTCCTGCTATTGTGACTTTATTCCTCTACCAAGAAAACGGCTACCCTCCTAAGGATCATTCATTCACTTGGAAATCATTGTTAACTTGTTTCTTTTTTCAAACGTATTTTCTTTTTTAAACGAAGGACTTTTTTTATCCATCATGGCGTTCAAAGATTAAGACATTGCATTACGACGCCAGTTAAAAATAAATTAGAATTTGATTTAGAGATAAAAAGTACAATTTTTGACTAATTTATAAGTTTCATCAAAAAAAAAGCATGACTGTTTTAATTTATTACAATTTTTACTATATTGTAGAAAACCTTCGTTTTGCAGAAAACAAACAAAAAAACACATTTTAATTTATTTCAATAAATGTTCTATTATTTATTTTTAATGATTGATTTTGTGTTACTTTAATGAATTCTTAATTTTTCATGTTTGATTTATTTTTAAGTTAAAAAAAACATTTGAAAAACACCATTTATTAAAACATTGTAATAAAATATAGTTTTATTACTATTATGTTCGTTTTATGACATTTTAAATTATGAAAAAAATCACTGTCAGTTTCAGAAACTATATTTCATTACAATGTTTTTGCCAAAATATTACTTTATTGAAAATACACTTTATTGTTTTTCTTTCAGAAACTACATTTTATCAAATAAATAAATCATTTATTTTTTGTCGGAAATAAGAACCATTCTTATCAAATAATTCAGCTAAAACTAATTATAATGAAATGTTCAATAAAGAATGAGACACCCTAATGAAAAGGGAGGTGTCTTCCTGTGTTTATTATAAACCAAGAGACATTTCCATACTAGTCTTCTCATTCGATGTAGACGAGGTTACCATAACAATCAACAAAAACATTAAAAATAATCCGGAAAGAATCAACCTATTCAAAGAATGAGTATTAAATCAGACAAATAATTTTTCTAAAGAAAAATGTTCATGTTTTAAAAATCTAAACATTTATGACGACACCATTTTATTATTAAGTATTAATTTAATGTTTGCTATCTAGCCTACGCCAATTACACGAAATAATACATTTACACTAAGATTTCTAATAAAGTAATAGGTTAATTATATTCAGTGATCGTTAATTAATAAATACTGAGGATTTCATTAAAATTGGTTGATTTCCTGAATTTGGGTGAATTTTAAGTGAAGGGAGGGGTCAAAATGCCCATAGTCTGACTGTTCGACAGATTTCTCTTGTTACTTTAGAGCATGACGTCATTTTCCAGTGAACAGGCCTTACTTTTACGACGGCCACGGTTGAACACGTGAACCATCCGCGTCGCCAACCTCTGAAATCGCTCCAGGTGTTAGATATTCCGGGGGAGACGTAGAGATGAAGTATAGATGGCATGTTCTAGAATGGGTCGCACCAGAGACATGTACAGCCGCATAAAGGTGTCAGCTGTCACGGTGGCAAAGGAGCGATAGATGGGAAAGTGAACACCGCGGACTTTATTTGCCGCCTGAATGCATTGAACAATAGGAGTAAAGGAGGAATCAACATCAACGCTCAAGTTTTTGAAATTCATCGTCTCGTCCAGGATCAATCAGCCAGGTTCGAAATCAAGTGGTATATTGGGTGAAGAATCGACTGGAAGGTGACTGCATTTGTTGGCAATTATAGATAATTTCTATAGGTTTTAGCATCTTTAGCCTCGGTGAAAGCAATAACGAAAATCTTCGAAGTAACTTCTGGGAGCAATGATCCTGACATCGTCGACATCCTTTTCCCTATTTACTCTCCAGTGCCCGCCAGTGTGCGCCAGTGTCCGCCATGTAAAGAAATCGCCAACTCATAATTAAGAACAGGAAATGAATCCGCATTTTTATCATTTTACAATTTTGTAGACGATGGCAACCACGACCTGCTAATATCTGCCACTTTCCGCTAATGCCAGCCACTATCCGCTTTGTAAAGAAATCGCCAACCCATAATTGCTATGAGTTCTTTTATATATCGGTTACATAAATAAACATGCTTTATGAGTTCTTTCATATGACAGAGGCGCTACATAAACGAACATGCTTTACGAGTTGAAATGGAGGAGGAGAAGAAATAAAGAATTGGCAGTGACTTTTTATGCTTTTCGGCGTTGTCTGGGATCAATAATTATATAAGTCATTGCATTTAAGTTCAATTTCCAAGTCTTTAAAAATAAAATGTAAAATGATAATAAACTGTATTGATGCAATCATTCTCACTGATTGTGGCAAAGGTGAAACTGTTGTTATTCCAGGGATACCAATTAGACCATCAAATATACCCTTTCACTTTAAGCGGTTGCAAGTTCCTGTATGACTTTGTATCGCTATGCCCATCAATAAAAGTCAAGGCTTTTCACATGGTCAGCTTTATGTAGGATCATCACGTGTGGGTGAAAAAACAAATCTTTTTGTGTATGCACGTCAAAATGAAACAAAAAACATTGTTTATAAAGAGATGTTCAATCTTAATGCCAGATGATTTTCTGATTATTATTAAATGATTGCAGTTTTTATTTCCTTAAACTTTCTTTAAAGTTTTGAAACTGTCCATATCAGTTTCAAACTTTAACTTATAAAATATTTTTTTCATAAACAGCATATGATAATTATGCATTTTAAACTGGATGCATATTTTAAAAATGTACACTATCATAAAAATTATAGAAATTATCTTCTGAAAGAGTAAAGCTGTAACACACCATGTGATGAAAATAAAATAATAAAATCGACAATTATGTTTTTGTGGTTTGTATTTAAAGAAAAGAAGCCAAAAAAAGTTATTTACTTAACCTGGTTTCATTCGTCTTGCGAAACCATGTATAAAAAATCCCCCATCTGTACATAGAACAAGCTATACTAATCTTACTATTGAGCTATGAGATTGTAATCTACTTGTTCATGTGTGCACTACCTCTGCTATTGCAAATATTAGGTGATAAGAGATTTTAAGAGTATAAAAGCAAGTGATGTGAGAACAGTGATCAAAGTGATAACTTAATCTGCCAACTAATTGAGTATACAAACATTGCTTTTTGATTCTGCACCCAGACATTGCCGGATAGCCCTGTTAGTATTTATTAAAATTTGAAAAGAAAGTATTAATGAAACAAAATGTTATTTTTAAATGGCTGGTCTGCAATAAAATTGATCGGACGTTTTACGAAATTTTGCAATTTAAATCTCAAATACTTTAGAGTTTGTTTTTTAACTCTTAAATGAATAAATAACTAAGTGTACTTACCCAGCGTAGTTCAGGGGTTGTTTTGCATTTTACTTTCATTTTTGTAATACTTTTGTAATGCATTTCGGGTTTGTTTGTTTATTATTTTAGCAAATTATTAAACTATTTTTTTATTATTTATCTTAGAATTTTTATTATTTATCTTAGTAGAATTTAAAAATTAAATGTAATTATTACAATATAATTAATTGTAATCTCTATTTTCAATTACCTATTTCAAATGAGTTAAGTAATGGATTTTTATTTTTTTAATTTTGTTACGTTTATTCGTATTTTCAAAAGCACATATTATCTGATCAGATATGTTTTGTTAATGTAGATTAAAAAACAATTTTAAAAGATGGATAAATTCAAGAACTGTATTCATTATTATTAGACATCTTCAATATGTAAACTGAATGTATAAAATAGAAATTCTTTTAAAATAGTTGGAACTTTTTACTTCTTTAATTGAAAAGGAAGTTTTCTTTATCAAATATTTTTTATAATAGATTCTATGAAAACGTATAGAACTGAGAAATAGTTAATAGATAAATTCTAGCAGTAGACTAATTCGTTTGATTTTATTTGTAGATGAATTTTACTTGTAGACCAATTATTGCAGATCAATTGCTGTAGGTGCATCTCCCTAGTACTGTGGAGTGGTGCAGGGTTGCCAGAGTGGCCTTTTTATGGCCAAATTTTAGGAATTTGGATTTTTAAAAGCAGTTTGGCCTTCGAATATTCTGTTTGGTCTTTTTTAAATTTGGCCTTAATTTTGGCCTTTTTCCTAGTACTGTAGAGTGGTGTAATTATTTCCAGTACAGGCTGCAAGCTGGCCATGGACATAGCATGTTCTAATTTTATTTGGGTTTTTGGAATTTTTTTTAATAATTCCCTGTTGGATGATATGCTTTTAAAGGTGAGTAATTATTTAATTACGTGATTTTAAATAATTAACATTTACCAAAAACTGTTTCAACTTTAATTTTGTTAAATAAATAATTCAGGCGAATATATTTTAAAAGAAAACAAAATATGACGTTCAATTGGACAAAAACACGACTCTCGAGCACATTTTGATGGATGCAAGGGTGTTTAATGTCAACAGGAAGGCGGGGATAATTTCTAACCTCTTAATTCCAAGGTTGTTACATTCATTTTCTAAGAACAGATGACATTTTTATTAGAGAATGTCAAGAAGTTACTTGCGCTAATTTTTCTTTGTTTTGTTTTTAAACTGAAAATCACTTTTTTCCTTTTTGTAATGGTGTATTATTTAAGATCACGAGGCGTTCACGAATTTTTTAATTTCTATTCTTGGTCATAATTGTTTCGTAATTTTTATTTTCTGCACAATTCTCAGATGGAAAAAACTTTCTTTTCTTTTTTGTTTTTGTTTGCTTGAATAAAAACAATTAAATGATGAATATATTTAACCTGGATAACACCTAGAAGCTACGGACTCTCACAACTGGATTAACCATTAAGCAAAATGCGATGTGTTATTGTTTTTAAACCGTCAAAATGAATATCTATATATTGTGTAGCATTGGTGTTTTTCTAGTGATTCAAGTGCAATCTATTTCTAAGTTTTATGTCTATTTTTTTCGGGCATTTTTTTTTTTTTTTGCTTACTTTTGCCTTTATTGGTTTTTGTGGGAGCTAATAATTTAAAAAAACCTTTTCTTATGACGTCATAATCTTTCAGCGTAATAAATGACTGAGATTCAGCAATACAAAAAAAGGAGGTGGTACTTACGGATTGTGTGCTCAGCGTTTGGGGGATATGTGGCCAACATTAGTAACTATGAAGGCATTACTTTTATAGTCAGGAATAGGTCGGGGGAATAGTGGGGGTAATTGCACCCATAAATACGGATGCAATTCTCCTGTTAAGGGTGACCATTTCAATTCTGGGTTCGATAGAGACCAGATCGACTGTAATTTACTCCCCACATTTGTTTCTTGCTTGATACCAGACCCTGTTAGCGTGGGTCGCTTAAAGAGAACTCTTTTTGCCACCCCAACAGCTGCAGACTCCATCCTGTTCGTAGCGCCATAAATATATTTTCAACATCATATAATTTTAGTTTATTATTTTCGCTTCCTTAATTCTTGATTCTGTTTTTGTTACGTGTTTGTTTTTCATAGAATTTCGTAACCTCATTGTTGATTAGTTCATTATACATTTTATTATCAAGTTTGTAAATCTTCCTAGATGTATCTGCCATAACTAATATCTTCGACGAGTTAGTGACAATCTTTATATCTTTTTAATTTGTTATAGGAAGAGTTCTTTGTGTTTTATAAATTCTAAATTATTTATTATGTTCATTATACGTTTTTGAATTCTTCTAATTCATTCATTTTTATGGGCAGTTCGTAGTTTGAAATCCGTATTAATGACTTTTTGAAGGACCCTTTTTAAGGTTCCAGTTTTGGGGCAAGATTTTTGGAAGAACCAGTTTTATAGAAACATTTTACAGAAAACAGTTTAAAGTAATATTCAAATGTGTGAGAGTGCGAGAGAAATGTTATATGATTGTAGTGGAAGTGATGATCTGGAGCCAGAATCAAGCGGTGGAGGTGGCCCCGACTTACTTCATCCCCGCAGTAAAAGGGTCCGCCTTTGCCTGGCTGGCAGATGGAAAAGGAAATCATATGGCTTCATAGTTTTCTAGTGAGGATCGAACTCGCGACCTCGAAGTAACAAATCCACTGGTTGCTGCACAATAATACGTGGATTCATCTTGACAACAAATAGTGAGCCAGCGAATTATGTTTCTTTTTGATTGATTAAACGGAATTAACTGAGAGGGGGAATCTGTTAATAAAACGGGAAGAAAAAAAAGGAGGAAAAGGGGGAGAGAGAATCTGAGGAAGATAGAAGTGAGTGTCGGAGTGAGATTTTTCTGTGAGCCGAATTATTTCCGTTTATTGGAGCTCGAAGTTATACAGAGGTTTTTGGTGCTTCTACGGGATTTGAACCGAACTGCGTTTTTTTTTCTTTAACGTTTGGAGTCTAGTAATAGACTTGCAAATTCCTGTTTGCAATGATAAACCAACAAAATAAAGAGTAAAAAAGCATAAGTTCACAAAAGAGATATTTGATATATGTTTAAAAATGTAAGTCTACACAGATATAAAAACATAGAATAATTTTTCACAATCCGAGTGTCCTTACAGAAAATTAGTTGAGATATAGGGGAAGCCTGAGTTGATAATTTAAGGGCTATGAATTATCCACGGGTCTAAACAATCTTTCAAGGCTTCCTCACTCAATTACATAAATAACATTAAATAAATAAATAACATATTGAAAGTTATTAACTATAGTCAATATTCATTTGTTTTCATAGTTGAGATTTTAGTGAGAAATGTATGAAGTATTAAAGTGGTTAAGTTTATACATTTGTTTCGAATACGCAGACGACATTGAAACGGGATTCAAGGTGTGTATTGTGTGTGTTGCCTTTAGTGTGCGTATGCGTAAGACGGTGAAAGAGTTAATGCATTGTGTATGTGTGTGCGTTGGTGTCAGTGTGGCTATGTGTGCGTAAGTTTTGACATGGTATTCTCAACTTTCCCAAATCCCGACAGCGAAGCAAGGGACTGAAGAAATGCTGATGTTAACTCTGTCGTGGATTTGGGCTAAAACATCTTTGTTAAAGGAAAAATCTGACTTTATATGCATTCCGAGTGGATAAAAACAGCAAATTTGATACGTAAATCAAGTCCGATACTACATAATCCACGCTTCCATAAAGTGCGGACATTTCATGCAGAACCCAAATTATTGTTTCTGTCGTTATTTTTACACATAAGTATCTCTAATCATAAAACCAGATCATAGAACTCGTCCAATGGCTCAGCAAAGTCAATATGGATTCTCGACCACGGTCGGTCCGTTTTAGGCCAGAGTTTGAATTTTGAAGGGAGGCATTTTTGTTGTTTATGCACACCCTTTACATGATTTAACTATATTCTCAAAATCTCGATCCATGTTCTCTCTAGTAGACGTAACCGCGCATAAGACTCTTCTTCCGTGATATGCCTGTATGCCTAACATGAAACCCTCGTAGAATACGTTTTTACAATATCGCCGGAATTACCACCAATCATTGTACATTAATACATCGTCGCAGTGTTTTGGTTCTTTTCTATTATGTTATTTTTATATATTTTTATAAAATCATCGTTCATCGCATTTGTCTTTATTTCTCCGAATGTTACTGGAAGTTCTCTTACGATAGTGCACAGCGTGTATTTTTACCTCACCTTCCGCCTGTAGAGAAGACATTACCCTGCCCTCAATGGATTCAACAGATTTCGGTATCAATTTAGACAGTCCGTCTGCATGACTGATCTTTTAAGATGGGAAATACTCCATTTTGTAGTTATAATTTAGGAGGACCATTCCCCATCTCTGTAATATGTTCGCCTTATGTGTAGGTGACCCCTTCTTCGATCCATAAATTGTTAATAATGGTGTATGGTCGGTTTATAATAAAAATCTTCTTCCGCGCACCAAAGATGATACCTTGTCATCGCAAAAATGATGCGCTTCTTTTTCTATTTTCTTTTCTGCTGGTAAAATTTATGAAACGTATGCGCTATTGGCTTCAGCGAACCGTCCTCAATTCTGTGTAAAATACAAGCTCCTATGCCGTATGAACTTGCACCAGAAGCTACAACTATTTCGCGTTCTTGATCATAATGAGTTAAAAATAAATCAGACGTGAAAATGTTCTTTATTTTCTCAAATGCTTCCTGTCATTCTGCTGTCTAAATCCAGTCTTTTTCTTCTTCAATAATTCGTTTAAAAACGATCGTACGTTGTGCATACTTAGGATAAATACGTTATAGTAATTCACTAAACCAAGGAAACTCTGCAAAGACCATATATTTTCTGTCGCTCGCATATTCTTTATTGTGTCGTCTCTCGCTGGCTCGGGTCTTCTCCCATTCTTGTCTATTATTTGTCCCAGATATTTAATATCTTCCTAAATAATTCACATTTCTCTTCTTTTAGTTTGAAACAATAATCTTGAATTATTTGGAAAATTTCATGTATGTGCGCTTTATGTTGCTCCATAGTTTTACTAATTATTAAAATATCATCCAGATAGGCCATCGCAAACTCTAGACCGCTAAGTAATGCACCCATTAGCTGCTGAGATATAGGCGGCGCCACTTTTACTCCAAACGGTAGTCTTTCAAATTTGTATAACCCTTTATGTGTATTTATACACAATAACTTCGAACATTCTTCGTCCACCGGTATCTGCAAATATGCGTCGCTTAAATCCACTTTCTAAAAAACTTTTCTTCATTAAGCTTCGCGAATATTTCCTCCGGACTAAGTAACGGATAATGATAATCTCTCAATGCCTGGTTCAATCCCGCGAAAAGGTCTGCGTATACACGAATTTCTTTATTCCTTTTCTATACGTAAACTATCGGCGAAGCCCATTCGCTATATTAAACCCTTGATAGCACTCCAATTTTTTTTTTCGAGTCTATCCACTTTCATGTTAATTTTTTTTTCTTCTGGCGCGAACAGAACATTTCGTTTGTTTTTGAAGATCGGTTATATACTCGGTTTCAACTCAAATTTTGCAATTACTTGCATCTGCAAAGTCCAGTAGAAAAAATCTTGTGAATAATTCTCTTTCAATTTTTTTTAAAATTTTTATTTTAAGATATTTCACCGCAAACAAGGCAGGTCGTCACTGTAGACGTTAGGGGCTACTGAGAATTAGGGAGTAAGTTTTGGATGTCATCCTACGTTGAGAGCTGTGCAGCTACATGTCTGTTTACATTAGTTTTAAAACTCTGCATGTCAGTACAGTCGGGGAAACAGGAAGCAGGGAGTGAGTTCCAGATGCCGGCATCACGAGGAAAGAAGCTGCTGGAGTAGAAGGCTCTCCAGCATCTGGGGGACCTCCACAGTGAATGGATGGGACCTAGTTGATTGTCGGGTTGTTCTAGTGTATTTGCGTCGAGGGGGCACTAGAGCATTTAGTTCATCGGAGCACAATCCATTCAAGTATTTGTAAAACAAGCACAAGGATGCAACATTGCGGCGATGGGACAGGGGCTGGAGCTTGGTGGATAGTGATGGACCTATTAAGTTAGCGACTCTTTTTTTAACCTTGTCTAAGAGGGAGAGAGTAGTAGATGACGCACCAGCTAAGATGTGACAAGAATACCCAATACATGGGCGGATTGTGGCTTTGTAGAGATACAGAATAATGTCAGGTGTGAGGAGTTTACTAGCACGGTAGAGGGAGCCAACCTTCTTTGCAGCAGCCTTGGCAATGTCTTCAATGTGGTTTTTCCAATTCATGTAACCTGTGAATAGTTTGAATGCTGAGCGCTCAGGTAAGGTGTTATTTGCAATGGCAATCGGTGGTTGAAGAGGTTTCTTGTAGTTATTGAAAGAAATGAGTTTTGTCTTTGCGACATTAAAAGTTACCAACCATTTATGACCCCAATCCACTACAACCTGGAGATCACTTTCTAAGGATTCAGCCATTGCCTCGGATATGTACGCGTCCGTTTTGCCCACATCGTCAGCAAATATACCTATCTCAGACTCGATGTCATCAGGGAAGTCGTTTATGAAAATCAGGAACAATAAAGGCTCGAGGATGGAACCATGAGGTCCATCCGCATTTATGTCATGTTGCTTAGATGACCGGTCATCAAGGACAACTTGGATCTTTTGGCTAGGAAGGATCTAATTATATTAAATATTCGTCCAGTAATACCATATGAGTTAATTTTTTTGGAGGAGCCCCTTATGCCATACCTTGTCAAAAGCCTTGGATATATCAAGCGCTACTGCCCTAGCTTTACCTGTCTTATCCAGTGTATGATATATGCGTTCAGAGACGACCGTTAAGATATCCGCAATAGATTGTGCTTGTCTAAATCTATACTGGCGGTCAGAAAAAAGTTTTGCATTAACTAGGTACCGGACTATCGTTAGATTGATTAAGGATTCAAAGATGTTAGAAAAGATCGGGAGTAGGCTGATTGGGCGATAGTTCTGAGGATTTGTTCTATCCCCAGAATTCTTGAAGACTTGTACTACAGGGGGCATTTTCCAGCTATCAGGTAAGCAAGATTCAGCAAGGCATTTATAAGCAAAAGATCGAGCCCACAAGCTTTGGAGGTGTCGAGGTTTTTATGATGTTCCTGACCTGAGATGGAGTGATGACCAGGTTTTCAAGTGTGGCTTCAGTCCGCAATGGGAATTTTGGGAGATGGTTGTTTGCCGAGTCCAAAGTGGAGTTTGAGGCGAAACGCTGGGCCAGTAGTTCAGCCTTATCAGCTGCCGTGCAAACGACATCATTGTGGTTTGATGGCGGGGGAATCGTTGATTGTCCATTGTTCACCACACTATTATATATTTTCCAGAAATCGCGAGGCCTAGTTTCTATGACTAGATCCGCTTTTTGGTTATCTCTGTATACTTTCTCTTTGCTTTAACTATCACTGCCTTACAATTATTTGTTAATTCTATAGATTTCTGTCTATTCGCAGTTGACTTATGGCGGACGAACTTTCTAAATAATTGCTGCCATTCAGCAATGGCAGCTAAACATTTCGAGGTGAACCATTGAGGAGAGTGGGGTTTGCTGAAGAATTTTCGCATAGAGGCATAGGCTTTGATGCCTGCTTTAACCCATTCGGTTAACTCATTTGCACACTGATCAGCAGGGAGTGAGAAGGGTTTAGTCCATGGGGCATCGCTAATGTGATCTCTGGTGGACTCAAAATCAACCTGCTCGTAGTATCTCGTTGTTTTGAGCAATGACTCATCAGCTTTTCGACGAGTTTTTAGGGTGATAGCAATCATAACCACGACGTGATCAGCGTTCCCGAGCAGGCTATGAGCTTTCGTCACACAAGCCTCGGACAGTGAGGTCAGGAACAGGTCTAGAAGTGAGGTTTGCTGGTCTACTCGATCAGGGAGACGGGTCGGGAAAGCGACAATCTGTGAGAGGGAGTGAGCTAAGGAGAAATTATACGTAGAGTTATCGGCTGCGTCAGTAATGCTGGAGAATGCCAGCTAGTCACGGTGGTGTGCATTAAAATTCCCAAATACGTGTAATTGGGCATTCGAGTCGAGTGATAGTGCTCTATCTATGCTTTCAGAAACAGAGTTTAGCAGGGTACAGTGCTGGGTCGAAGGTGAACGGTATAAGAATTATAAGTAACTAACGCTGTGATGTAAGGTCAATCTAAAGCATATGTAGGCTTGGTCATCTGATTCTAATCTATGTTCTCTAATCAGGGGGGTGTTCCGAACATAAACTCCTAGCCCGTACATATGTTTGGCATAGTCTTTACGGTACAAAATATTTTTAAAAATCAAAAAATCCAGTATTAACAAAATAACATCAGACAAGAAAAATACCAATTAACTTGAATAGGAAAATTATCTTGTCACCAAGCAGACAATTTGAAAAATGCTCTTCAAAAGAATGACCCAAATAATATTTTCCTTCTCATCCCCCAAAAAGTATACTGAAATCTGAAAATAAAATAAAAACGATCATACAGTAAGAATAGTCAAATCTTACACACTAAAAACAACAAAACTCCCTAAAGAAGAAACATTGCAAAAACTGTCTGAATCTCATAAAGGGGAAAAAGGTTGACCTGATATAGAATGGTTGAAAGATCGTTAAACACCAACAAAAAACAAACAAACGATATCTGTTAAGATCCGCTCAAATTTTCAGATTTACACAGACACAGTGTTCAATGCCTTATTCGAATAAGCTTTATAATAATTGAATAAAGTACGTGTTGTTAATCAGTGTGTGTTGCAATAGTTAAAAACCTGTTTTACTCCATTATGTTTAATATTCAAACACATCATTTCTCTTAGAGTATATTTGATAGTTTTATCTAGAAAAGCAAGTGCCTGGATTTAATAATAATTACTGTCATTGGATTTTTAGTAAAATCTTGAAAAAGTTGCGTTAAATTTTGTTAGATGACGTTGTTAACAATAAAATCATGAAAAACATCGTCTTTTTCTGCTTATAGACTCCAAGTAATGTGTAATATGTGACAGGTTAGACTTGAAAGTATTCTTTTGTGTTGCTATGTTAAAAGAACAACTTGTGCTTTTTCTTGGGGCCTTGACCCAGGGTGTAAACACAAAAGTACTCAACCGAGATATAGTGATAGTTTTGCTGTTTGGTTAGACCAACTTTTTCATCTTCCCAGACTTAATAACATCTACACGGATATGTGTACACTTATGGGAACAAACAGATAGAAGTGCAGTACTTGTCATAAGTATTTAAACTGGCAGACATCTTGTTTGGAAGCGATTGATCGTTAGGTTTTAAAAGTGACCATTTTATGCAATTTGAACCTGATCTAATTGAAATCAATTCGTTTCGATATATTTTCTATTCATGAAAGCTACAGGTTTTCCAAAATATGTCTACATACCTCTAGCAAAAATGCGTGCCCTCCAGAAGCAAATATCTAATAGGATGATTATTCATAGAATAAGATTACTTTTTTTCTATCAATTTTAATGGATTTATGATAGGATTAATACACATGGTGGTTGTTAATATGTATGACGCCTTCTCTGCAAACTACAACATTGTTGTCTAATGTCAACAAATACTTGTCGAGCTGACTTGTTAAATCGCTCTTTAAATAAAGATAATAAAGCTTTCTTTTTAATAATACACATTAAAGCCGTCAAGTGCTGAGCGAATCTTCTTAAAACTTAGACCTTGTTACTAGAATACTATCCTCCCATGCACTACCTTTCCCATTTAGGAACAGGGCTGGTTGATTGCCTAGGTCACTGTTACTTGTTAGAATATTGTGAGGACTATGATAAATTTTACATCGGGCCATGGGCACCCTTGGGGACGCTTTGGCCACCCCACGACCCTCACATCATTTTCGTGAGAAGGCGAGTAAATGCAAATAGTCATTAAAGTCTTTTGATATTAATGCTTACTTCTGAAAAATTAAACCCAGTTCTAGGTGGCCTTCAGCTAGTGGAGGAATGCTTGGTCACGCTGTACGTTTGTATTAGCTAATAAAAATGATTACGTAATCTACGCAGGCATTTATTTATGAAAATTAAACTATAATAGTGTACGTTTATCTAATTCTCAGAAAATGTTCTACTCTAATATCTTCTTTCATTTGATCTCTTGCCTTTCAAATCTTCTCCTTGCTCTGTTTCCCCGACCGCACTAACATGCAGAAATTTAAATGTAATTTGAACAACTATATTGCTGTGTAATAATTTGGCCCTTATCACCGTAGCCACTTACGTTTCAGTGACAATATGCCTTGTATGGGGTGAACAAAAATAAAAATGAAAAAAGATGACGCATAATAACCCGGTACACAACTCAATAGTTGTCAACTTAAAGCTACTTTCCCCCAGCATTCCCACACGATCAAAGTTAGTAATGGTCACTTGAGATTAGGACAAAAATTTAAATTGTCTCAGTCTAAAAGAATTTCTCTTCATTTTACCTATGACAGAACAGATACTACACTTTATCCGAACAAGGCCGGATAGTTTCTAACTAATGTGAAATAGGGTACATAATTAAATCTATTGTTTGTACTCCCAACACAAAAAAATGTGAACTTTTCAGACTATAACTTAATTCACTAGACAATTTAATACAGTGTCTTGCGTTTATACACCTGATCTCACTTCTATAATAATTTTCCGTTACTTATATTACAATTACTTAGTTTCATTTATACTTATGCATTATCTATACTTATATTGTGATTGATTAGTTATTATTATTATTATTATCTGTCCGTATTTTATTAATATTAGTTCGCAGAGTTTATGCATATCTATACTTAACCGGCTAAGGAGGTCGCTGTAGCCTAGCATATGCGCTGCTTATTTGAGTTTCTCGATCTTCCAGTGTTGATGTTGTCTATTATTTTAAAATCATTCCAAAGGAGTTGGTGACTTCCCTTTTCTCTTTATACATGATTAGCTATACCTGGTTTTAATGTCTCTCTTCTGACTACGATTATCCACTCGAATTTCTAGTCCGTAAGTGATTCAAATCTATAACTTTGATTAAACTATGTGACGGTAAATCTTATCAACCGCTTTTATCAACCTACTTTTTCTTCTAGCCTCAATTGAATGTTGAGTTAAATGCTTGTCATTTCAATTCTATAGCGCCATTAATCATTCCCCAAAATATATTACGACTAACTCAATACGTGAGCTAATGCCCCCTGCCGTTTAACAAACAAGTGTTTTACTTGTTTACATTTTTTATGAGAGTCGCTCCAGACAAGACATGAAGCCACTTAATGTAAGTAGCTTAAAAAAACTAATTCAAGGTCAAACACTAGCCAGCGATAAGTGTTAGATGGATAGATTCCTACCCAGAAAACACCTATTCCCCCCTTTGTCAGAAACATCGCTTATGTAATGTGAGGACTAAAGGACAAAATAAAGGAAGCGAGAGTTTTAAGCTGCCGAAAGTAAACCCAAGCTCCACTCCATTTTGGCTAAGATCAAAGTGTAGTATCTGTTCTGATGGATACTGCACCCCATACTGGTGTTGTCTTGGCCTTCGGGTCTTAATTTACGCCGGTCAATGGGTCTGTCCTGTGCAGTTCTGGGAGGTCCACCTTCCCAGGCTTTGCCTTCCCTCTTTGGGGAGGAGTAAGTTTATTGCTTACTGCCTGAGGCGCCCCTACCGGGGAATGCCGACGGGGCTGCCCAGGCAATTTTTAAACCCCACTTTCCCGACCAGACCTTGGGTCACATCTTACTTGTGGGAGTAAGATAAAAACTGGCCTTGTGCCTAACTCCTGGAGAGGAGTAAATCAATACTCTCATAAAAATGTATATCACCGGCATTTCTATAGAATGTATTTAAATTTTAAAAATTATTTAGTTTCCTTAATACTTATTTTAAATGAATAATTGTGAAATGAGACAGACGGGCAAAATTGTAACATCAAAGAACGAATACACATCACACGTTTTAATTAAGTTTTAGTGACACGAGTTGATTGTTTGATGTATTAAAGGCATGAACATAAATAGTGCGATTACACAGCTAATGTTTGTTCTAATGTCTTCAGAAATTGGTCATAATACGAATGGAACGCATGAAAATGAACGAACATATTCCATTGCAAATGTCTTCAATGGTTGTAAAGGATGTTAAAATTAGATGAGTTGGGAACATATAAGCGAACCAATGGAATCAACTGCAATTAGACCACTTTTTCGATTGCTGCATGATAATTTTGTGTGACTGATGTTTTATCAACGCATGAATAACGTAAATTGTCTTCTGTTGCGGATGTTACATTTCTAAATAGTGTTAAATTGGTCATACGCAGTTCAAATTTTATTGGATCTCCTGCGGTTATGTACAATCTGCTACAATTAGGAAACGTATTAACCTACTATTTCCTTCCAGTTATGGAGCACTAGTTAATTATGTTAAACCAATCGTGTACATTAATCGTTAACATTGAGGATTGTATTTCGGCAGTAAATGACACACGAAAATGCGATAAAACAGAAAGCAAACTAAAGCTGAAAAGTGTTTCACAAAATATTCAATTGTTAAACCAAAAGAAAGAAATGGATTTCTTTACATTCTGAGATGTTGTTTATCTGTTTCCGTCATATATGCGTTGTGTTTGTCATATTTATGACATGTCGACCATTGAATCCATTGGCTTTTTCTAGGTGCATTTTGTCATATTCGCAAACCTTTCGGGAATTTCCAACTGAATTCCTTTTCCATTCCGCAAGGGTAGATTATCGTCTGTTTGGAAAAGGGGTAAAAAAGTAAATGCAGTAGACAGAGATTAATAATATAGATGAGTACACATTTGGTCATGTCTAGCCACACCGAAGAGCCGTAGTACGGCGAAACAAGTGTATGTGGATAAATATCTTTCACCCCCTCTCTCTCTCTCTCTCTCTCTCTCTCTCTCTCACACACACACTCTCTCGATGTAGATATAATTCCAAATAGAAGACAAAAGCCTGTACAGAGATGATGGTCCGCTAATAGTTCGAGATACTATTATAGTTAAACGTGACAAAATTATAAAGATAATATATGATGATAGGGAAAATAAGTTCAAAAATGAAAGTAACTGTAAATATTAAACAAGTTAATTTCTTAGATATCACGTTTAATGTATATAAGGGGCTATATAAACCATATATGACAGAAAATACCAAACATATATATTTACATTCACTCCAAAATATATCTAAAGTCAGATTAGCGATAATTCTTCTAATGGAGACATTTTTAACGATCATAAAAATATTTATATACAAAATAATGGATATAAAAATATTGATATTAACTAAGATAAACTAAAAATAACTGCAAAAAACATGGAGAAAAATAATTTGGTTTACACCCCCATTAAACTAAATGATGAAAACCAAACTTGGGCAAAAATTCTTAAACCTAATCAAATCACACTTACTCCCACATAACAGTTCATAAAGAATATTCAATAATTATATGTAGCGATAATTTAGAAAAATATAATAAAACACAAAAATACAATATAAAAACAATAGAACGAATAACGTAAACAATAATAATTGTAACTGTAAAAGAAATGTCTCAACTTTTGTGGTAATCATGCAACAATATCCACTATAGAAAACCTTACAGAAAATTATTTTACATTTAAGCACAACAATCACATTTAAAAACAGATTTTACAACCATAAATCTTTCAACAATGAGAAATACAAAATCGACACATTATTATACAAATATGTCTGTACTTTAATTGAAAAAAATACAAATAGTAAAGTGGGAAATAATTTTAAAAATTTAGTCATTTACATTATTTATGTGCTATTTATGTTTGCATGAGACATTAGATATTATTAGGTTTAGTGATAGAGTAAAGTTGCTTAGTATACTATCAGTGATATCTAGTAACTGCAGACATAACAAAATATATAGCTAAAAAATATGCCATATGTGTTGTAAATTTGAAAAACGTGGAATCTGAAGCATAAGATAATTTAAAATTTTCTGTAATTTCAATTTGGAAAGATATATATGCTCAAAGTATTAGTTGTGAGTCTGAATGAAGAGCGCATGCACGTATTTTTATTAATTGTATGTGTGGGCATCTGTCTTGATATTTATGTATGTACTTTCGTAGGGGTATACGCGTATTAACATCAGTGTTTTGTTGATATGAGTTCTATAAAAGGGTTACGACTGAAGCTTGCGCATGTAGTTTTCTGACATGAAAGTATTGTATACAATTACAAAAAAGATATCTATACATTTACCTGATAGTCTCTCTCTCTCTCTCTCTCTCTCTCTCTCTCTCTCTATATATATATATATATATATATATATATATATATATATATATATATATATATATGGGAAAATGAAAAAGGAAAATATGTATACATCAAAGTTTCGTCTTTATTTATAAGACTTCATCAGAATGATAATATAAAGAAAAATGTCATGCAAGTACGTACACATATAGGGTTGACATTATGGGAAGAAGAGAGGAAAGTAGTAGCCACTACTAGAGAAAACAGTAGGGTTGACGTCCGGAATCAGTGGAGTCAGTAGTGAGGAATGAAAGTAAATGATTATGAAACAGAGTTGAGAAGAGTTGAAAGGGGGTGAGCAGGGATACTGTGGCTGGTTGTAAGAGAAAAAGGTGAGGGGATGAGCGGGAATAATGTGGATGGCAGTGAGTGAGGGAGTTAGGGAAGAAGGAGGCTAGAATATTTCCTCAAGTAGTGGCTACTACTTTCCCCCCTTCTTCCCATAATGTCAATCCTATATGTGTACGTACTCGCGTGACATTTTTCTTTATATTATCATCCTGATGAAGTCTTATAAATAAAGATGAAACGTTGATGTATACATAAAAAACATCCCTTTTTGGTTTTCCTTTTTCATTTTCCCATAACGTCGGATTACCTTCATCCTTCTTTTCCCATATATATATATATATATATATATATATATATATATATATATATATATATATATATATATATAATATTAATTTTGTTCGTTGTTTCGAGCTTACCGCTCTCATCAGCGCAGGGAAATAACAATCTCAGACAGTTACAGGGCGCGAACCCGGTTCACATAGACACCATGAATCTGTAAGCGTTCACTTAGTCTTACGGCTCTCATCAGTGCAAGGAAATAACAATCTCAGACACTTACCGGTTCACAGAGACACTGTGAATTTGTAAGCGTTCACTTAGTCTTTAGGCCACGAGAGATTGTCACGTGATTACGGAGAAATTAAGTGATATTTACACTGAAAGCGGCGAGTATAATTATTTAGACATACGATAGAACTCAACGACAATATCGGAGTATTGCACTAGGACTTCAGATGATTGTCTATTTTTAATCTCTCTGATAGTGCTCTACTTTCAATTTTACTTGAAAGGGGCTTCTTATAATATTAAATTATATTTTTTAATATTTTTACGTTTCGAGCTTACGGCTCTCATCGGCGCAGGGAAATAACAATATCATACGGTCATAGGGCTCGAAAGTTTAGCATGTTAATATGTTTATATATTTCTATTTATAAGATTCACTCCTATACTGATTAACTGATCATCATGAATTTTTTAACACAGATGTTATGCGTAAGGCGTCCAAATGTGCGCTATATTTAATTTAATTTAGATTTATACAAAAGGGCAGAGAGGGCCGGAAGCCTATGTGAAATTTCAAATACCTCTGATATTTGTAAAATTTTAACAATAGGTATTAAAAATCAATTAATATATATGCAAAAGGTATAGAGCACTCTCCATTTAATTTCATCATATCTAAATTTTTATCAGTATGTCTCAATTAAATGGTACCGAATATTTATCGTTTGATAAGGAAGCCCCCATTAAATTTGCTGCAGCATAATTGCGGTCGTGATTACGCAACACTTGCTTAACTATAAATTCCTCATACAATAAGGAATGATATATTCTTGTTTACTCCACGACTAAATGATGCGCGAGACGCGCTTTGATAACCAAGTCTAATTACAATTAAATTATTTGCATCTTAAAATCAATATTGCCACTTGATGAATCAGCTTTTCAAATCCTTCATTGGAAATCTCAGAAATCAATACTTACAAAAGACAAATGCAATTAGATCTTCCCTGTCGTTGTACATGTCGGTCGTCTTTGAGGAAACAAATTCCTAATTTCGCATTATTTAATTGTAATCACCTCTTGCATTATTCAATTGATTAAAGGAATTCTTTCTTTAAAATAATTGAACATTCTCGACAGGTTCAGAAATAAATAAAAATGACAAAAATGAACAAATTTCATTTTATCTTCACCAGAGAATTTATTTAATGTTCATTTGTCAATTAAAACATTTCAAATTTCATTTTATCTTCACCAGAGAATTTATTTAATGTTCATTTGTCAATTAAAACATTTCAGATTTCTCACGATGTGTACAACGACAAAAGAAAATAGTCGTCACCACCTCGTAAACAAGAATTTAATCAAAATAAGTGTATTATTGAATCTAACATATGAGGTGGAACTGTTAAAAAAAGAACACACATTTTAAATAGCACATACACACACAGCGACTCACATATACACATATCTATAAGTCCTTCATGAAAGAATTGAGCACTATCGGTATTCGATGACGCAAATGTAAAAATATATAAGAAACCAATTTCCATTGCTCCATAGAGAGGATTTCCCGACTGCTGACAAAGTGGTTGGGTTTCGAATATCATCTAGTTAGACTGAAGAGCCATGTTATAACGAAACAGCTCTCTGTGGATTATATATATAAATATATATATATATATATATATATATATATATATATATATATTTATTTATTTATTTTGGTACAGAAAAATGAGTACAACATTCGTACCGTCGGTTTCAAGCACAGAAGGGATTAGCCATCCGGCTCTCTTCAGCTTCTGTTGTCAGCTCTTAATTTTTATTTTTTAACTTTAATTCTCAATTAATCGAGCACTCTGCTGGGATTTTTTCTGCTATATTACAAAGAAGTTATTATATATATATATATATATATATATATATATATATATATATATATATATATATATATATATATATATATATTACTAGAGGAATACCCGTCCCAAGACGGTTAAAATTAATTCTCCGAACAGAACAGTTTTGTACAACGTTTATGCCCCCTTACGGAGATCAAAGTCAAGATATAATTATACTAAATATTCAAATTCATTGGAGAGTGCTCCATATTTTCATAATTCTTATTTCAATTTTGATAAACAAAATCTGTGATATGATCTTGATTCTAAAAAATGACCCCAATTTAAGGCGTATGCTTAAAATTTCAAACAAATCAGTAGTATCTGAATTTTAACGACAGGCTTCCACCCCCTTTTTGCCCCTTTATATGTAACTAAATTAAACTAAATATAGCCCATACTACCAATCTTTACACATAGCTGCTGTGTTCCAAAATTCACAATAATAGGTTCATCAGTTTAGGAGTTTATCCTGTACAACGAAATGTATGTACTGTAAGGGAGATAATTACGACGATGAGTCACAGTGGCGTGTAGAGGGAGGGGGCGACGGGGTGGTGGCTCCGGGCATCTAAGCTGTGGTGAGGGGGGCATCAAAATCATTTCTTTACTTTTTTTAAATTTATTTTTTAATCCGACCAACCTGTCGACTGCTAAAGTTTGTTAAATAGTAATTATTTTTAGATATTAAAATCATAAATTATATAAATAAAAACTTGAAGTAAAAAAAATACAGTCATTAATATTTAGTGCAAAATGTTGTATATTAACCAATTATATTAAGGGCTGTTTAATATGTGTGAAGCTATACTGCTATACAATCCTCACAAATAGTTTACTTAAATTTGTTAATATTTTGTATTTGTATTTGTATGCATGTCACCGATGAAGAAAGTCCAATCGAGTGGAGCACAGAACAAGAAAACAAAGAGGATCAGAGTCGAAGAAGAATCCCATCAAAGAGGGGCATTAGATACCGAGATTAAAAGAAGTAAAGAAGAAGTAGAAGAATCTGGATAAGTAAAAGATGGTGTGGCTGCAGAGAAGAGGCTCAGCTCAGTCAGAACATGATATTCCCTCTCGTCTGTCATGTGGAAAAAAAACAAGGAAAAATTTAGCATGTTTTGCAAAGAAACAAATTTGGTTATATGAAGAGACCAATTCTCGAACATTCGAAGATAACAATAGTACAACATGGCTCTGAAATATATGAGAATAAAAATTGTCCATTGGCTGAGAAGGATGGGAGATTCTTTTTCTATACATTGGTTTCATAAAGTTTTCACAAACGGAGAAAATGTGGAGGGGAAATGGTGGTTATACTCTCCATATCGGAAAGCATGTTTGTTTGTTTTGTGTTTTCAAAGGAGCAGTTGCCGTTTATGTCAAACTTTGAAAAGGAAGACGGTTTCTCCACTTGGAGATAATTAGATCCATGAATATCTGACCATGAGAAAAGCCTAGATATCTTACTCACCGAGCTATTTGGATATATGTTAATACTCTTAAACTAACGCTAATAAATAGATTAATTTCATTGTGTAACATGTTTGAAAATTGCTATTAGCTTCTTTAAGGGGCAGCCAGAGACGCGAAATTACTTCCATTATGTTCACATGCAAATAGTGCATGTGAATACAATTATATAAAAAGTACACTTCCTAGTATGTCTTCGTTTTTAGGGACAGACATACACAGACAGAGAGGTGTTCTCCTTGATATATATATATATATATATATATATATATATATATATATATATATATATATATATATATATATATTTGAATCAAAGGAAAAACAGTTTTCAGCAGAGGGATTGTGACCTCGAAGACCTTATTAATATTATCAAAATTTGCTGAAATTTTGGGAATAAACATAATTTTTGGTCATTTACCTATGGTTTAAATTTCATTTGAATCGAAGGGAAAACAGTTCAAATGGCATATTAGTTATATCGCCTATGACCTTCACTGAGAGGTCAGTAGTTCACATGTCAATTTTCAAGCAATTCTGCCCAGCGGTTTGGGTGAACATAAGACACAAAGATCAGGCGAACACACAGACACACAAAGTAAATTTCGCGTACAACAAAATCGTAGGATAAATTTCAGACGAAACATTATTTTAATCAATGAAACGGGCGGGTGGAAAAAAATAAAATTGCTAAAATTTCCATTTAAGGCCTTATCGTCTGACCCTCTAAGAGGAAACGTCAGAATGATAAATTAACAAATAAGAAAATCGAATGAGATATGAGAAATTTGTTTCAGTTGGAGAAAACGATTGAGAGAGGGGAAAAAAGTAACTCTTAACGTTCTGGTGGCTTTGGATCATTAAAGATCTCATACTTATGCTTCAAAATCTTTTGTCTACACAGGCAAGGTCGAGAATTGTTAATAACTAACGCCTCAATAATATTGAGATGGTAGTTCGACCTGGCACTGTGTAAAACAGAAAACCACCCATCAGAATACTTGTTAGAACAACTATTTGTACAAACGAGGTGATTACCGATGGCTGATTCCTGTGCCTGAAAGCTCCCGATGATCTCGAAACCTTGTGTAAGCGAATATCACGTGGTATGTGTTGGGATATTCTAAATTCTAATCTTTGGGATGTCTTGCCAACGTAGTCAGCTCCACACTGACACATGACTTTATAAACAACGGAATTCTTTTGAATGGTTGGCAAAACATTCTTACGAAAAGAAGAGAAAAAGGTTCGAGTCGTGTAAAGTTTACACTGTAAACTACTCTCAGCATGGTTGCTGGAAAACAACGTTGAGTAGAAGAAGAAATCCTTTTGACAATGTCAAGGCCGTCAGAACCTAACCATGGGAGTTTCAAATAAATAGGGCAACGTGACGGGCCAATAAATTTAGCACCATTAATTCTTTTTTCCTCTCTCAATCGTTTTCTCCAACTGAAACAATTTTCTCATATCTCATTCGATTTTCTTAGTTTTTAATGTATCATTCTGACGTTTCCTCTTAGAGGGTCAGACGATAAGGCCTTAAAGGGAAATTTTAGCAATTTTCTTTCTTTTCCACCCGCCCGTTTCATTGATTTAAAAAATGTTTCCTCTGAAATATATATATATATATATATATATATATATATATATATATATATATATATATCGTACATGTATTGTATTAGTTTCTGCAAATGTAAATCCGTAGAAACTCAAGTGTTTATAAAAAGGGCTCAATAACAAGTAGAGCTGTTTATAAGTATAAATTTTTATTTATACAAACATTATTGGTTACATATGTGCATACATGTTTCGGCTTGATCTGATGAGGTTGACTTTCTGGGAAAAGTGCAACCGAAACATGTATGCACATATGTAACCAATAATGTTTGTATAAATAAAAATTTATACTTATATATATATATACATATATATATATATATATATATATATATATATATATATATATATATATATACATTACTATTATTCACCACAAACGGGGCACGTAGGGGCCTACTGTGAATTAAGGATCATGCCTAGAGCGGCACTCTAAGTAGAGAATTACATTTACATGTTAGTACAGTCAAGGAAGTAGAAATGGGATTCCAAAGTCTAGCAGTTTAAGGGAAGAGACTATTAGAGTAGAAGGCTTTCCAGCATCTGGGGACCTCTAAAGTAGACAGGTAGGATTTTTTTGCTTGTCGGATTAGTCAGGAATATTTACGGCGAGGGGGCGCCAGTGCAACGAGTTCTTCGGAGCACATTCCATTGAAGTACTTGTAAAACAAGACACAGATGTAACATTGTGGCGATAGGACAGGAGTTAGAGATTTGTTGACAGTGCGGGATTTATTAGATTGGACTCTTTTTAGGACCTTATCTAATAGGGAGAGACTAGTGGTTGATGCACCAGCCGAGATGTTGTAACAATACTCCATACATGGCAAATGGTGGCTTTGTTGAGATATAGGATACTGGCAGGTGTGAATAGTTTTCTAACGCAGTAGAGGGAGTTCGCCTTCTTTGCAGCAGCCTTGGCAATGCCTTCTATGCATTCGTTTCAATTCGTGTAGCCTGTGAATGTTACGCCGAGGAGTTTGAATGATGAACTTTTAGGTAATGTGCTATTAGCGATGACGATATGTGGTTGAAAAGGTTTTTTTTATAATTATTAAAGGAAAGGAGCTTTGTCTTTGTAGCATTATATGTTACCTTCCATTTACGTTTGCATTCCACTACAGACTAGAGGGCATTTTCTAAGATTTCAGACATTGTATGTGTGCATTCGTTTTTCCCACATGTCTGGAATAGATCGTGGTGCTATCAGCAATTATACCCACCTCGGACATTATTTCATCAGGTAGGTCGTTTATGAATATCAGGAATAATAAAGGTCCAAAGATCGAGCCCTAGGGCACACTTGCATTAATGTCATGCTGTTTAGGGGTACGGCCATCGAGATTTTTTTTGTAGCTAAGAAGGATTTGTCCAGTAATACCGTACAATTTAATTTTCATGAGAATACTTTCATATCAGACTTTGTCAAAGGCTTTGGATATATCAAGGACTACAGCACTAGATTCCTCTGCCTTGTCTAGTGCATGTTATATACGTTTAAACATGATCGTTAATAGAATGGAATGGCCTAAATCGATACTGTCGGTCAGAAAGAAGTTTAGCATTTACAGGGTGGAAAACTAGTGCTAGATTGATTAACGATTTAAAAGTTTTAGCAGAGAGAGGGAAGAGATGATTGGGCGATAATTTTGCGGGTCAGTTCTTTCACCAGAATTCTTGAATACTGGTTATCTAGTAGATTTCTTGTCGACAGAACTGCACAGGATTTCATCTGCCAATTCTTTGATTCTTCCTGATCACTGATTTAAGAAATTTGTCATTCCGCGTTATTCACAACGGAATTCCGATCTATTTCGACGATTATATACTATATCCGAGCATATATTTTCTTCCAGTAAGAGAAATTTCACACTAAATACTGCTATTTTTCCATGAACAGTCATTTACGTTCGTTAGCCAATCACATTGCTTTATTCGTTACAAATAAACACAACCAAATTTTCCTGAGCGTTGGAGAGAGGGAGAGCATAGCCGGATGAATTTAGTAGTAGTAGTCGTAGTAGTAGTAGTAGTAGTATTACTACTAGTACTGCTATTTATTAGTCTTTTAAAAAGTGTCTGTTTACGCGTTTTTTTCTATTAGTAAAGTAAAATGAATAAACATAAAGTATTACGTGTGTCCGTTTGTCTTGTTGTTTAACGTAAGGTTAAGGATTTCCTTACCTCAAAAAACGTATTACTTTGTTGGCGATTGTGCAGTATAGTTTTTTTAAAAAGAGTGAAAAAATATTGAACAAGTAATTGTTACCAAACGCAAGATAAGTAACTTTTCTATCTATCTGCATAATTCTTTCAATGGCATAAACTGCTGGAAATTTGCCATTTATTTTCTATTATAAAAGCAACAGATTCGATTAACCAACGATATCGTTTCGTTTGCACGTTTTTTTCTAAATGGCTGCTAAAAATTAATTTTCTAGTTATGCAATTATTCATGTATTTCGCTTTATTTAAAACGATAACTTGATCTACGGTTGTATCTAATAATACAGAATATACTACATATGGTAGTGAAACATGGGAAGCAATAGAAAAGCTAAGAGTAGCATGACGCAAAATGGAAGGCATTATGCTCGGCATCAGTCTACGTGAAAGAAAAAGAAACACCTGGATCGGAAAGCAAACTGGAGTTAAGGAAATCATCACCACAATTCAAGATCTACAGATAATACGTGGGCATTAAGAGCGACAGAATGGACCCGAAGCAATGACAAAGATACTAAGAAGAAAAGCAAAAAATCCGGTGAAGAGACGACCTTGATCGCCAACTGGCTCCTACGTGGCCACACTTAGCCAGAGACAAAACAAGGTGGAAGAAAACCAGGAAGGGATTCCTCTTCCAGAAATGATCACAAGCCTTGATCATGATGATGATGATTATAAGACTACTTAATTTCTAATAATTACTACAAATACTATTTACTATAACATAGTACTGTTAATATAGCAAAATGAACAATTTCCGTGCGACTGGCCTTTGCGTTTGGGTGTGTGCGCTACAAGTTATACAACAAATAGAAAACGAAAAACTAACGTTTCATCCGAATAACTTCGCACAAATATTTACGTTACAGTGTGAAATTTGATAACAAATATTAAGTCTTTAAACTATTTTATACTCTTCTACACTAAGTTAAAACGATGTCTATTTTGGACAAGTTAAGCTTTTTCAGATGAGGATGGGTCTGCTATTAGATTTTTGTGACCGGTCGATATTGTAATAAATAAACTTAAATTTGAAAATCATTTTTAAAATAAAGCGCTTTGTTGCAAATAATCGCCTTAGTTAAATATGATAGACGTTTCATTCCACTTATTTTCTAACTTGCAAGATTTTTTTTATTTGAAATTAATACATTGAGAGCAATACTTACTGGAAGAAAGAAAAAGAGCGAGAGAGAAGAGAGAGAGAGGGGGGGAGAGAAAGCGAGAGAGAAAATTCGTTTTGCACTTGGTTACGTTGCTTTACAGTGCGAAATTGAACGATAACTTTTAGGTGTTTAAACTGACAATTTTTATACTATTCTACAAAAATTAAGCAAGGTCTTTTTAGAACAAAGTAATTTATTACAAATAATCGACTTATTTAAAATTTATATTTTTTATATTTAATCAAACAATTGAAATTAAAAATATAAAAATACTTCCGGGAAACGTCGGGTAAATATAACTATATATATATATATATATATATATATATATATATATATATAGTCATCCACATACAGACTGTTTCGCTGTTTCATAGCTCATCAGTGCGGCTAGACCAGTTAGTGTCTCAAGCCGGGATCGAAACGCAACCGTCGAGCTCACAGTCGGCGATGCTAACCCCTACGCCATCATGCGACACTGACTGAATGTAAGTGATATCTCAATCTAACGAAATGTAAACATTGCAAATGCCTGAGCTCGAAAATTAGTTTTACCTAATGAGCATGGGGTGAGGTACACGATAAGTCATGAAAATGAATTGCTGTGGTAGACAAAATGTTTTTAAAAAGAGACAAACAGAAAAACAGGTTAAAATGCAGGAGAAAAACAAAAACAAGAGAGTTGACCGGTTTCGTTCGTATTATCTTTTTCTGAAGACTTTCGATAATACGAACAAAACCGGTCAAATCTCTTGTTTTTGTTTTTCTCCTACATTCTAACCTGTTTTCCGTTTGTCTCTTTTTTTAAACATACATATATATATATATATATATATATATATATATATATATATATATATATATATATATATGTATGTGTGTGTGTGTGTGAGAGAGAGAGAGAGATTGAACTGCTTGTGAACCGTAACATTGCTATTTTTACTCGTCAAGTTTCTGCTTTCTCTCTATTTTCCGTGATTTTCTTTATTAAAATGTTCTGCCTGCGCATTTGTGGAAAAAGCCTTCATTATCCAACTTCTCACACGTCTCACTTTTGACCCTTGAATTCGGTTACCGCCATTTCCGATACGTGACCTCTAGTAACCAATTTAAGTGTAAAGTCTATAAGACCCAATTATAATTTAACAGTAGTATCTACACCCACACGATGTGACACGAAATTGCTTTCATCTGCGGGGTGTCCGGCGCTTTTCCCACGCCAAGAACATAGTTAAAAAGTACCTCTGCTTCATGGCATTCCTCTACGAACAAAGCCCCCAACAGAGACTAAACACTGTTGTACTAAACTACACTGCATAGCGAAATCGACGTACAGTCGTAGGAGATAGTGTATCCTGTATTATAGGCGGACAGGTGGCCCATCCTCCACTCTATAATAAAGACCCATGCGTATTTATTTGAATATAATATAAATCCGGCCCGTCACACAAATAGTTAGCGATAGGTACGTATATTGTATGTGCACCGGGGCGGCGATATGTACGTATATAGTATGCGTACCGGGGAGGAGATAAGTACCTATATAGAAGGCGCAGACAGAGGTGGTACTTTTTATAGAAATATGTCATACTTTTGCGCTGGGCAACGGAAGAGGAATGGTGGGGAATAAACAGCTTTCGCAAAAGGCAACATGAGAAAGTAGCGGTGAAATGGGGCGACCCGGAAAAAGAAAAGTAGAAAGATAAAGAGACGGCTATAGAGAGAGAAGGAGAAATAGAAGTTTGAATATAAATATGTTACACACGATTTTTCTTCAATTATATGTTTTTTATGATCCCGAGCATGCCGGGTAGCCCTGCTAGTATAATATAAATCCGTCCCGTCACACAAATAGTTTGCGAGTAAAAGCGTGCCTTCTTCTAGGCTCCGAAACCAACCATTTCAAGTGGTGAGATAAAGCGAGAAAGCAAAGTTAGACAACCCGCGCCTCCTGAAATGAATTTGGAAAAAAAACCTTCACTCTAAATAAAAAGTTAACATTTGTGTGTTTCTTTAGGTCATCAGAAATGATAATTTATATATGAAAAATTCAATTACTGACGTAATTCTATGATTTTATATGAATAGAAGTGCAAACACTGGCGAAGCATAATTATTTTATGGAAGGTGTACACTAGTTACAATGTGTTCTGTTTCTGATTTTTATTTCTGTTTTTGTATTTTTCTGAAGTAGGCGTTGTCTTTAGACCTCGTGAATCGTTTCACCTGTTTTCCTGTACGAAACACGTAGATGACGTAAATATCGAGTCGTGCTCAAGCCTTTGTCATTGTCATGCTTAATGCCGCCTTATATTTAAATGCAGCGACGAAGATAACACACCCGAATAAACTAGTCTGTTCTAATTTATTCAGTGACCCACCCATGAAAAATATTCTCAAGAATGTTTACTTTATTTTCACATTTCTTAAGATTATTTTTTTCAATTTGTTTTATTCAAGGTAAACATTTTCAATTTTTTTTTAAATTTGAGATTAACATTCTTTCGACGAGAAAAAAAAACAGGGAAGGCAATTAATGTATACTTCACTGCTTTCGGGCTAGGATTTTGCCTAGTTTGTAAAAATTGTATTTGCTTCCTTTTCAAAGTGTACTATCTGTTCTGTCCGCAGTCATGGGAACATAAATGCTTCTCGACTGGGTAAATTTTTATTTTTGGCTCATCATGGAGACGTGGAAGTCCTCCCCATTAAAAACCGACCTTGTGTCTCACTTTGCCTTCGGAGCAAATAAGGGACAATTAATATATTCTGGAAACTAATTCGCTAGGCAAGTAAGTTCTGTACTCACCGAGCACAACAGAAAAGTGGACTTACGCTCTCAGCTAAGATATGCTTTGATGGTTCCTGTAAGTACTTGCCCCCTTGGAGCGACCCATAGAAAGACAGTTAACGTCAGTTTTCATAAACAGACTTATAGAAATAAAATTGTTTGGAAAAGGAAATAAAAAAATTAAGAATGTTTAAAAATATATTTACTAAGTGGAACAGACATTTCGTCCTCTGAAGAGAGGGGTAAAGTGAGTTGTGTCAATCTCCGTGGGCGGATCTTTGTCGTCGCTGATTATTACAACACGTATACTATTGTATACGAATATACATATATATACTTATTATACTTAACATGCATCTCTGTCCGTACTGTTTCGAGAAGAGAGGGAATAAAATAATAACGTAACTTGCAAAAGGGCCCATCATCTCCCTCCCCAACTCCTCACCTAATACTTGTAACAATTACACATGCTGTTAGATAATGGCTTGGACGCATCTGTTTGAGATGGGTTTAACTTGCGCGAATTGTGGCGGAGTCATTCCGTGCGGTTTGGTTCGATGTGTTTTCCCACGATCACGATGACAACTGGCGTGGCCTTGGGGTTACGAGAGGTCAGAGGTTGATATCACACCTGCGTGTTGGCCGCGAGATTTGATAGCGAGAGTTCGGCGTGGGAGAATTAAAATCGAGATTGAATCAGATTTGACTTGGAAGCGAGAGAGTCAACACCACCAAAAATATAACTGTACGAGAAAGATTCCGAATGACGAAAATCTAAGAGCCAATTAGTAAATATCTATACTTCTCTCTCTCAGGCAATTAAGAATATTAACTAGTGAAGTTAGTTAGCGTAAACTTTCTCTCAATCAACGAACTCGTTCAGGTCGGCCAACTAGGGTAATAAAATAAAGCGGCTCTTTAAAACAGAAAAAGGCTTGTTATACTTTAAGAAATTGATTTCAGAGAGCGAGGACAACAGTCCGTTAAGAATGAGACAGCGGCGCCTGCGGGGACGACGACGAGCGGCGAACGGTAGCAGTCGTGACAACAAAAAGTTGCAGAAGAAAAGGGAGCGCAAATAGTATCACCGACAGCGACAAGCATGCGACAAATAGCTGCCGGAGACCACGTGAAAAGAGAGAGAGAAGAAACCAGTACTAATGGCAGCGACGACGGCGATTCGAGAATCGGATCTGAGTAAATACGACATATCGTCCCCTTTGAGTCAACAGTGAAGTTCAACGAGAACCAAAAGAGTCGGTGAACTTAATAGCCAGTAATAACCAGTAATACAACAATGCCACTTTAAGAATCAAATTATTCCCATTCCACTCATCATTTTTAATCCTCTCATGCTGTTGTTCATCGTCAACTGACAATCTAATTAACCCTTACCTTTCGGCCTTGATAAGTGGTAACTCATTAGTACAAAAATATGCCTCTCTTTGAACGCTAATTATCCTAATATAAGACGTACTTGTGAATCTTATCAAATTCGGAAATGTCTCACCAATGAGTTACTTCTTCAATTATTCTACTCGTAACCTGTTTGACTCTCAGGATACCAAACTTATTGTAATCTAAATGTTTCGCTATTATATGTTAATTGAAAATATCCACTTACTGTTGTGACATTGAAGGGCCGATAATAAATAAGACAACAGGGTGGTATATTTACAAGAGTGTGTATTTACAGAATACTATGTTACAGAAAGACTGTTGATCCTTCATCGTAGGTTGCTCTATACATGATGTTTAGAAGAATCTATATAGTCACGACTCACGAAATAGGGTAGTTCATCATAAAAGGACTTTTAGCCTTGCTCAGTATGGAGTCAATACTTTTTCCTTTCATGGTTTCAGAACCTGTTTGCGGGATTGATATCTGAAATGTATCATACACGACAGCCATTAGTTCGTCCTCTGGAGTATTATTCTTGACAGCATCTTATTAACGTTTCCTCATCTGGTTCATGTTTTTTTGTGGGTAAACTTGGGTCCCTTTACCATGTAAATCCTGTTCCCAATCCGTTTATCCACTATCCCTGTTCCCCAGTAAGAGTTATTGTTTTTGAACATCCGAAGGAAAACTTTTTCTCCAACTTTGAAGCGTCCCTTCGTGACATTTTTCTCACGTCCTGGCTATAATCTATCAGACACTGTTTTAATCTTTTTTGCAAACATTGGTTCTGCTGGCGTCATGGAAGATAGAACATTGCTATTTTGGGTTATCTTATATGCCTTCAAAAATTATTGCATGGCCTTTTCTGTAAGTGTACCCTTTGCTTTCTTAAGCGCTATTTTGAACGTCTCCACGAACCGTTCTGCATGACCATTGCTTCTCGCATTGTAAGACACGATCGTGATATGCTCAAATAGAAATGTTAGACGGAATAGTTTAAATTTAGTAGACCTGAATTGCGTTCTGTTGTCTGATACCATGGAATCAACGACCGCAAACTGGGCGAACAATTCATGCAAAATCTAATGGTTATTTCCGTGATTGGTTTCTTACATTTTAATATATCCGGCCGTTCGAGAAAATGTCCACCACTATAAGGTAATAGAAACCATCCAGTGGGCCAGCAAAATCTATGTGCACTCTAGACCACAGTCGGTCAGTTTTCGGCCATAGTATGAACTCTATAGGAGGTTTCTCCGCTGACAACTTTTGCATAGTATTACCGCATTTCTAATGTCTTTGTCCATACTTGTCCAATACACATAGCTTCTCATGAGACTTTTCATTCTCGAAATTCCTGGGTGACGAACATGAAATTCATTTAGTATTTTTTATTACGTAGACTCAAGGCGAAGCCCACTCGCTATACTCTACATTCGATAATACTCTCATTTCCCCGAGTCTATTTCATTCCGTGTTAATCTCATTTAATGACGCGAATGGAACTTTTCATTTATTTTCAAAAACTGGTTGAATATTTAGTTTTAATTTAAACTTAGCAGTCATTTTACATCTTCTCAATCCGCCAGAGAAAACTTCTGAAAAGGTTTCTTTAAATTCTTTCTTTAGTCTCTCTGATTCGGCATTTATAATTTCAATATTTTGACAGAAAAATTTAATGGACATATTTCATAATTGAATGTTTTCCATCTAGTCATAATCAAGAGATTGTTTGAATTGTTCATTTAGAACATTCGTAATTTCAAAGTATTTCCTTTTAATATAACGTTAGAGATTAGCTCGCCTTCAAATGTTATTTATTCACCAGTGACGCTTTTAGCTATTTTGCTCGTTCTCATCATTTTAAGAAAGCTTTTTTCTTTTCTTTTGAACTCTACAATGTGTACTTTTGTGTCCCATGCGACCGCAATTTAAACACTTTTTTATTTTATATATACAAAAACTACTTGTTTCCTTGTGAGATTCATACATTTCCACCTTTTGTGAAAAAGAGACGTTTTAGGGCTAAACAGTTTAGTAAATAGTTGTACTGCTTCAACACATGTGAGGTTGCTATTTTTTATGCCAATATATAATTGACGAATTTTGTATGTTCTACACTACCCAACTTTCGTAATAGCAAACAAACCTTTTTAAATATCGGTCTAATTCGCACAGTCTGTAGGAAGGGCGTATGAAGCGGATTCCAAAGGCAATCTGTCTGAGGGAAGAAGCTATTTGAGTAAACAGTTTTTCAGCATCTAAGGCCTCTAAAGTGAAGGATAGGGATTTTGCTGCTAGTGAAGTTTTTCGGGGGTATTTATGTTGAAAGGGTACTAGTGCCGTAACTTCGTCGGAGAACAGTCCGTGGAAGTTCTTATAGAACAAGCACAGAGATGCAATATTTCGGCGATAGAACAGGAACTGGATTTTGTTGGACAGTGCGGGGTCTATTAAGTTAGAGACTCTTCTTTATACCCTGTCCAAGAGTGAGAAATTAATGGTTGGTGCACTAGTCCACATGTAGCAACAATACTACATGCATTGGCGAATGGTGGCTTTATAGAGATATAAAATACTTGCAGGCGTGAAATGTTTACTAGCTTGGTAGAAGGACCCCACCTTATTTGCAGTAGACTTGGCAGTATCTTCTATGTATTTATTCCAATTCATGTTGCTTGTGAACTATAGGCTGAAGAGTTTTAACGTTGGACTCTCGGGGGGGGGGGGGGTATTAGTGATTTCAATCGGTGGTTGTAAAGTTTTCTTATAATTGTTAAAGGTCAGGAGCTTTGTCTTGGCATGATTGAATGCAACAATCCATGTTTCGCCCCATTCTACTACAGACTAGGGTCATTTTCTAAGGATTCAGCCATTGTCTTGCATATGTGTGCATTCGATTTGCCTACATGTCGAGAATAAAGGCGTTATCATCAGCAAATATACCCATCTCGGGTGCGATTACATGTTGGAGGTCGTTTATGAATATCAAAAATATTGAAAGTTGAATTATCTATCCATGGGGCACACTCACATAATTCTGGTTTGGATGTATGACCATCGAGAACGACCTGTATTTTTCTTTTTTGAGTAATGTTGGAGAAAACTTTAATTTTATTTTTTCTAATTATCCGTAATTTGCAAATAACACTTAACAATGAATTATTAAAAAAATAAATTCGGACAATCGGTAGATAAGAAAAACCTAGAAATCAGAACAAAAACAAAAAAACAACAAAACAGCATGTTACAAACCACGCTTTCAAATCCACGACTGAACGATGTCGTTTAAACAGTGTCCGTTAAAAACAGCATTAAAAGGATGTAAGAAACAGTAATACTGAAGAAATAAGGAAGAGTGTAAATGACTTTTGAACGTGTCACTTTTGGCTTGATTGGAGAAAGTTCATTAACTTACATTTCTTTTCCTTATTCTTTTTTCCTCTTCACATCCATTTTTTTTTATTCTTTAATATTTTAATAATAGGATTAATATCTTTCCAGTAAGCAGAAATACAAGTTTATATTTTTGTTTCCTTACAAATAGACAGATTTGATAAGTGATTAACTAATGCTATTAATTCATTGCCGATATATACACACATATAGATATACATATATATATATACACACATATAGATATACATATATATACACATATATAGATAGATATACACACACATATAGATATACATATATAAACACATATAGATACACATATATACACAGACATAGAGATATACATACATATATACACACATATAGATATACATACATATACACACACATATAGATATACATACATATATATACACATATAGATGTACATACATATACACATACATATATATACACATATAGATATACATACATATACACACACATATAGATATACATACATATATATATACATATAGATGTACATACATATACACATACATATATATGCACATATATATACATATATATACACACAGATATAGATATACATATATACACACCTATAGATATACATATATATACACACATATATATACATATATACACACACATATAGATATACATACATATATAGATATATGTGCATATATATAGACATATATATATATTCAGATATATCTATATATGTCTATATATATGTACATACATTTATATATATATATATGTATATATATGCCCATATATCTATATATGTCTATATATGTCTATATATATATGCACATATGTCTATATATGTCTCTCTCTATATATATATGCACATATATCTATATATGTCTATATATATGCATATATAGCTATATATGTCTATGTATATATGCACACATATCTCTGTATGTCTATATATATACACATATATATATATGTCTATATATATGGACATATATCTATATATGTCTATATATATGCATATATATATGTCTCTCTATATATATATGCACATATATCTATATATGTCTATATACATATACATGCACATATATCTATATATGTATATATATATGCACATATATCTATATAGGTGCCTATATATACAAACATATATATATACATATATATATATATAGATAGATATATGTACATATATAGAGAGAGATATATGTACATATATATAGATATAGATATATGTGCATGTATATAGAGATATAGATATATGAACACATATATATATATGTACATATATATATGTACATATATCTATATCTATATGTATATCCATATATATGTACATATATCTATATATATATGCGTATCTTAATATGCACATAAACTTGTATATATATATATGTACGTATATCTATATATATATATGTACATATATCTATATATATATATATATGTACATATGTATATATGAACATATATCTATATCTATATATATGTACATATATCTATATCTATATATATGTACATATATATGCATAAATATAGACATAGATATATGTACATATATATAGATATACATATAGATACACACATATATATACATATATATACAGACATATATACACATATATATAGACATATTTATACACATATGCATATACATATATATATATATATACACTTATAGATATATATAGATATACACACATATACATACACAAATAGAGATATACATATATATATATATATATATAATATATATATATATATACATAAATTATTAAAAACAGAAAAATGGAAGATTGCGCTTTTATCAAAGTTTTTTTTTTTAGCTTTTTTATTTATCATTGTATCTACTCTCAATCGCTAACATATAAAGGAGGTAATATTAGTTGATATATTGGAAGCCAGTTACAATTAATTTTTCACGCAATATATACAGCATTTAAAATCCATAGTTACTATTTAATGATATTACTTGTGTGTTATTTATTGTTTTAATTATCATCCGTCTTTATAGAAAGGCTAATAATAGTCTGAAAGTTGTTTTTACTTACGATTACGTTGTGTCCTATTCGGTTAATTATCATTAGAGTTAACATCATATATTGTACTAAAATTACGATACCTTAATTAAATACGAAATTTAATTTAATTTAATCAATATGACTTCATTTATTTACATTAGCGATTAAATATTTTAACCGAAGATACCATAAAGAATCCTTACTAACTAACTGCAATTGATAATAGCTTGATATTAATTTTTTTATTGATATATTGGAATTTTTATTGTTTGTGTTAAGGATAATTTTTCGCAACATGTTTACAGTATCTAATGGTGTTTATTACATTTATCATATTCATAATTACAATTCCTTCATAGGATGTCATAATATCATCTATCTACTTCTATATGAATCCAAGATAATTTGTTTTAGGTGCTTACAGCTAATTCCTATTACTCCCATTTGGTTCAATAGTCTATCTATCTATCTATCTCTGGGAATCTAAAGATTGATAATTTTTCATCGAAACAAAGAGATCACGTAGGGTTGTGTACCGTAAGTGTCGGAGCGTTCTTTAAAATGATTCACTTAACGATGGGTACCCTATGATTAGTCTTCAGTTACCATATGTATTGAGATAATGAAGTGTCGATCATCTTATTTTAGGTTGTTAAATGCTTTTTTATGGTTTTAAAAGCTGTGCTAGTAACCCCCCCACACACACACACACACAGACACACGTAGAATCTTTTATGATTAGGATTATCTTCTGGATACACTGTTCAAATGTAGACTATATTCTTAGTTGTACATGTTTGGGGAGTTGACGGTTATGTGCTTTCCGCAATTACAGTCCTTACTATTATATTTACTGTTTTGGGTCTTATTAAGTTTACTGTTGTTTGTATATCTATTCTACTGGTTTAGAATATGTTCATCATCGCTTTTAATTATTTTTTCCAGATTTCTTGCGCAACTATAGCTAAGTTTTATGGTATTTCTATTAAATATTTTAGGCAGTGGATTATTAGTAGGAAAATTTTAATTTAAAAGGTTGAGAAACGTATGATCTATTTTGGATTTAATATATAAGTTAAACGAGGGGGGTCAAATAATTTACTCAAAATTTCTATTTCAGAACATGGGATGGGATGATAAGATAATCAAGTGTGGTTTTCATCCGTAGTGGAGAATTAGGTAGGGAGTGGTTTGTGGAGTTTGAGGCAGACCACTGGGGAAGCTATTCAGCCTTTATTCGTTGCCGTGTAAGTGACATTATGTTGGTTAGATAGTGGGAGAATTGCTGATTGTTCAGCACACTACTATAGATTTTCTAGAAATCGCGAGTTCCTAAATTCTGCGACTCGATGTGTTTTCTGGTCATCTCTGTAAACCTACTCTTAGCTGCGGCTATTACACTCTTACAGTGGTTTCTTGGTGTTATAATTTTTGTCTATTTGTAGCTGAATTACGGTGGAATGCTTGCTGCCTGTGCGCAATAGTCGCTGCACAGATTGAAGTGAACCATTGGGGAGAGTGGGGGCTTACTATAGAATTTCCGCGTTAAACAAATGCTTCTATGCCTGCTTTGACCCATTCGGTTACCTTATTCGTGCATTGTTCAACAGAAAGAGAAAAGGTTTTACTCCGAGTGGTAACTGGCTTTGCAGATTCACTTGTTCTCGATTCAAACAATTTTACTTGAGCTTCATAGGTGACCAAACGGATCGCATTTTTCTAGTGCGTTACTAAATACACACTTTAATGATAACACAATATTTTACAAAAATCATTTTTTTTTTTACTAGAAGCCTTTCTTGACACCAGTTTCAAAAACAAAAGACTATGGTTAATTTTGAATGGTTCATATGAAAATTAGAAAGATCAGCGATTTGATTCACGGAAATATGGATATAGTCAGATTGGGTTCTCGGTAAGGATGAATTTATAACCAGAGAATGGTGACAGGTCCAGCAAGACAATTTTTATAGATAATTCGTTTCCGCGTTTAAGATGTTCAGAAATGGCCACACCCCATACTAAGCTCGACCTCGTCGTGGAGAGATAGCCTGGACGCGCACGAGTGTCGTAGCGGCGGTTATTTGTTAAGAATCACCGTGTCTAGGGCACAGCATATGGAAGGCGGAGCTTATCCCTCTCCTTCCGCTGCCTTGAACCTTCCCTGAATTTTAGTTAGGTACCCATTTACTGCTGGGTGGACAGAGGGAGTTTTCAGACGTGAGTGGGATCGAACCCGGATCGTCCAGCCCAAAGACAAGTGCTATAACAACTCGTGAATAGATAGGTAAATCCACGAATTACGTTTTCATAATAAGAATGACAATAATAATCTCTATTATTAAAAGTATGAGACAAGATCCCGTGTGTCTCGTCTATATATAACTTTGATAAATAACCATTGAATTATTTTTATTACTATTAATCGAATATTCATTAAAATAAAATAAAAATGAGAAAAAACTTAAACAAATTTCTAGAAATCCTATTTTTAAAAGATTGGAAGCATGACTAGCTTATGTAGAATTGAACGCACGCTTTTTATTCGTTTCGGCTATATTATTGAACGCGGCTCTCAAGAAACATTTCATCATCTCTCTTTTAATAAAACTATCAGACGAGATATCGTGTGTCTTTGTGCTTCTGGGGGTATAAAATAGTTGCTTATCCGTCCAAGTTGCGCGGAGGAAAAAGGACAACTATCTCCCCACTTTAAGGGAATGCGATGAGTAATACTTTTTAAAGGTGGGTAGAGAGAAACTCTACAAAAGTAGAAACAAACATGTTTAACATTAATAAATTCATATTTATTTAGCATGTTGTGCACAGATAATATATGCACATGTCTCAAAGAGAATTGGAGGTGGAAGCTTATCCTTGTATTTTGTTGTCTTGCTGAGTCTGTTCGTGAGAAAATGTATGCGTATAACAGAATGGATACGAAGAGATGGCCGAGCATGAATAAGATAATCCGGCACTTCTTTAGTTATGCTGTGAATTAGAATTTATTTGTTTTCAATTTAGAAAACAGGGGCAGACAATCAACCGGAAGTAATATAGAACTAGAAGGTGTTATCCAAAGCAATCAATAAAGCGAACAATAATAACAGTAAACAGTATTTTTTTTTATTTAATAATGTAACATTTTATGAAACGAATAGTCAATTGTGATTTCTTTTGTATAATTTAAAACTTTATAAAAACGAAGAGTGATGTGGAGTAAGCTAGTACCCCTTCCTGGGGTTGGAGAATGAGATGCTCCAAGGGAATAAAAGAGAGGCAACTCTCGTCACGACATTTTTACCCCACCTAATAAACCAGTATCGTCCGAGCCTTTGGGTCTGGATTTACGCCGGTCTATTGGGGGTTGTCTGGTCCTGTGCAGTTCTAGGAGGTGCACCCTCCCAGGCTTTTCCTCCCCTCTTTGGGGGAGGAGTAAGTTTATTGCTTACTGCCTGAGGCGCCCTACCGGGAATGCCGACGGGGCTGCCCAGGCAATTTTTAAATGGCCAGAATACTCACCTCGAGCCCTGGCTTATCTAATCCCACTTTCCCGACCTTGTGTCACATTTTACCTTGTGGGAGGTAGATAAATAGTAACTCTCGTCACGACAGACGTGAGATGTTATCCAAGTCACCGTTTGAACTGTGTACGACTCTCGATATATTCTATTATATGTTACCCGACTTTTTCCCAAAAGAGGTCTAGTCAACATCATAATAAAAAGTTTGTCTGATTTTTTTGTCAAACAAACAGTCAAAGTTAATTTTTATTTTGTATAATTTAAAACTTTATAAAACGAAAAGTTATCATTTAAAATTAGTGGTAAAAATATTTTTTCCTTCCGGTTGATTGGGTTAGGAATGGATGATTTCCGATTCACAGCTGAGCTAAAGAAGTGCCGATAATCTATCTCCCTATAATGGAGTTAATACCTTTATGTGAGAGTTTTTATTTTGTGACCGCCTGCTGCGTTTGTGCGGATGTCGAAGTAAGCCGTTGATTTGAGTACATCCCCTTTTAATCCAGTGAAAGGTGAAAGAAAATAGAAGAGGAAAGAGAGTAGCTTAGGCAAGCTGGAAACTTTCTGACGTTCGTTCGTATCGCATTTCTGTGTACACTACATGTGTCTCGCCTATACGTAACTTTGATAAATACACATTGTCTTTGTTGTTTTTATTTACTATTAATAAAATTTTTATTGAAATTCAAAATAAGATATATGCAAACTAAAATAAATTTCTATTTAAATTTTCTATTTTCAATTTTTTTTTCTTTTGTTAAATTCTAAACATGACTACATTTTGAATCATTTTTCTCTGGGCTTTCAATCCGACAATATGTCGCCACTCGGGCAACGCCGATTAAATATCGGTAGTAAAAAATACATTGTTAAGATGAGGATTGATAATTTGTATTGTTTGGATTATTCGGACTTCTGTTCTCTCTTGGATGTTATTCTCACAGCTTTTCGGTCGATGTAACCTCCGACCTTCAACGGGTGAGTCTTGTCAAACGGAACCCTTTATTTAATCCACGGGGGGGGGGGTATTTTGCTTTCGTTCTGTCAGCCATAACACGGTAATACTCTTAAGAAATTCGTACGTGCCATACTAAAAATACAGTTACGAATTAAGATTTCTACCCGGTCATGGCCGACGGAACGAGAGAAAAGTAGCCCGTAGATTAAATAAAAGGTTTCGTTCCAAATTCCGTATGGATTCTCGAGTTCGACAAGACCCACCTGTTGTAAGGCGGAGGTTACATCAGCCGAAACGTAGTGAGAATAACATCCAAGATGATAACAGTCGTTCGAATAATTCAAATACAAAATACAAAATAAAATAATTATAAATAAGTTAAATTTAACTGCTAAAATTCTGTGAGGTTTAGAACATCACGTTCTTAAAATTATCGCAAATAACAATATGTTATGTACAAATGAATCACCACTTATGAAGGCCAAAGGCCACTCGAGGATAAGTGTTGATGAGTGTTTTATGATTAGATGTGAGACGATTCGTAACGATGGGTGAAACTGGGTAAATTTTGATTATTTAACAGGACGGCTCAACAAGAATTTGTAAACATTGGACTTGAAAACGACCATGTTGTGGTCAGCTGGGAAACAACTCCTTGGTATCGTGTTCCACAGACGGGTAGTTTTGGGAAATAAACTTTTCTTGTGGAAGTTCCGTTTAGTTTTAGGTACACAGAGGAAGAAAGGAACATTATTTACAGTGGTTGTTTTTTACAGGGTGTAACCAGAATTGGAGCTCAGTCAAGCAACCACCATGAAAATAACGATAGAGTAGAGAAAGACTAGCAAGGTATCTTCTTTGAGAAAGAGGCTGTAAGGAAGACAAGATGACATCCCTACTACGTTTTGTACTCTGCCAAGACTGGAAAGAGTGCTCTGAGTGGCATCTCCCCGGATGTGGCAACAGTCCTCCATCTTAGGACGTATTTAACTCTTATACAGGTAAAAAAAAAATTGCGTCAGGAGTGAGATTATATTGTGTAGCGGTAGAATGATCCAACCATTTTCCCAGCAACCTTAGCAACAGATTTGATGAAAGTGTTCAATTTCAGGAGTGAAAGTCAGCCATAGAAGCTTATCGAAGCAGGGAACTTTCTCAGGGACAGAGCCATTCATTTAAATTGCGGTAAAGTGAGGAGCCTAGCGTTGGTTGTGAAAGGAGAGAAGCTTGGTTTTAGATGTATTAAAAGTAACCAGCCACCTTTTCCTCCATTTTACAATGTGCTTCGGGTCGGAAGAGAGAGAATAAGAAAGATCTTGACCATTAATACTCTTCGAAGTGTTGCTACAGATTGTTGTGTCATCCACACAAATGTCAACGAATGATCCTAGAATATGACACGTTTCACTTTAAAAAATGTTTTGTAGGGATGAGTAATTAATCACTCCCACAAGATAAGTACAAAGTGTTGTATCCAAGTATTTACTTGTGATATACACCGCATACATCTCACCTAGAAGTTACAGTATTAGTTGGAGATCGTCATTTGGGCCGTAATAATATATACTAGCAAGACCCCGTGGAAATTACACGGTGCTTTCTATATCAATCAATATAATTTACTGATACTACTACTACTACTACTACTACTAATAATAATAATAATAATGATGATGATGATGATGATGATGATGATGATGATGATGATGATGAAACCACACGAAGAACACCACAACACGAACCAAGAAACAGAAACTGCAAGAAACATCACTTCATAATCTCCCCCCCCCCAATAAGTTACACCGGCCTCAGCTATCACCACACAAAAATGAACCAAGGAACAGAAATTACAAGAAACACTATAAGCTCCTCCTTTCTTCCCCCCCCCCAAAAAAAAATAATAATTAATTTTTTTTTTTTTTAGTGACACCAGACAAAATGTTTGTAGAAGACCGAGAAGAGACAGCACAAACCAAACCTCCACTGGAAAAGTGCAGAGAATGCTGGGACCTTGGGAAGGCTTATAGCCACTCAAATCCCAGAGAACACCAATTGTCCTTACCAGCGAGAAATTAATGGTAAGTGGCGATATCGCATCGTTATTGAAAAGAGGTGAAGAATACTGGAAATCTGGAGAGGCTTGTTGTCACTTAGACTCCAGGAAATACCACTGGTTGTTGTCGGTGAGCAATCACTGACGATGATAAGTGTGAGAACTCCTAGTGAGTACAAATAATATTCCTTTTGAAATAATAAATGTCTGTTCTATTAAGAAATTACGTTCTTCCGTAAAAATAATTGTCATTGTCAGCTAAATATTCTTTAAATAAATAGAACGACTGTGTCTCTTTCTTTCTTTAGTTATTTAATATTGTAGCAATTTAATTCGTCTTAAAACATTAAATATGTTCTGCCTTATTGCCGTAAAAATAATTATCAGCTAAACATTCTTCAAATTAATTAAACGAATATCACTTTTTGGAATGTATTTATTTAAAATTATATCGTTTTGGTCGACAAGACGACAGTTTTGATTTGGGAACAATTCATTTTAAAATGGATAAAATCGGAATTATTAGAGACATCAGATTAATCACCAGTCACCATCTTTGCTGATCGGACGACTTCATTATTTTTAAATGTGTGTGAAAGGTGATAACGTACGTACAAACATGAAATGCTTTAGCGTATTATTATATAAATGACTTTTTAGATTACTAGCTTTTATTGCGTGATAATTACGACGGAATATAAATAAATGGCTTACATTCTCAAAGTTATAAGTCGGGTTATTTACCTCCCCGGGAGGCTAGGCACAAGGCTAGTTTTATCTTACTCCCACAAGGTTAGATATGACCCAAGGTCGGGTCGGGAAAGTGGGACTTGAAAAGCCAGCGCCCGAGAAGGTGAGCACTCTGGCCATTAAAAATTGCCTGGGCAGCCCCGTCAGCATTCCCCGGTAGGGGCGCCTCAGGCAGTAAGCAATAAACTTACTCCTCCCCAAAGAGGAGAGGCAAAGCCTGGGAGGGTGGACCTCCTAGAACTGCACAGGACCGTCCCATAGACCGGCGTAAATCAAGCCCCGAAGGCCAAGATGATACCAGTCTATGGAGTGCAGTATCCATCGGAACAGATACTACACTTTGATCTTGCCCCCAAAAGTTATAAGTTATTTATCTACCTCCCACAGCGGTAAGATGTGACACAAGGTCGGGAAAGTAGGGTTTGATAAACCAGCGCCCGAGAAGGTGAGCACTCTGGCCATTAAAAATTGCCTGGGCAGCCTCGTCGGCATACCCTAGTAGGGGCGCCTCAGACAGTAAGCAATAAACTTACTCCTCCTCAAAGAGGGGAGGCAAAGCCTGGGAGAATGGACCTCCTAGAACTGCACAGGACAAACCCACAGACCGGCGTAAATCAAGCCCCGAAGGCCAAGACAATACCGGTCTATAGGGTGTAGTGTCCATCGGAACAGATACTACACTTTGATCTCGGCCAAAAAAGTTATAAGTCGGACAAGCAAACTAGCGTCAATTATGTGCAGTATCAGTACTATCTATGGCATGGGACTCTCACAATAAGTCTATTCTTTATTATGTCTTTAATTGCCAAAATTCCTAGAATTATCCAATTTTAATGCAATTTTCAATACTTAGTAATAAATTATATTTTTTCTAAAAAGTAGAAGCTTTTAAATGTAACATTAAAGCAATTTTCAAGAAAATGTATGTGTTAAAGAAATCATGATTGAGCCATATTGAAGTATGTTTTGTGTTGCTTTATATAAATATAATTTTACAGTTAAAAGCGACTCTATATAATATTTTCAAGTTATTTTAAGAAACCAGAAAATAAAACCAAGGAGGCCTCCAAAGTGCTGTGGAAACAATCTCTTCGTCACCCTAGTAGGACAAGTGACTTTAAGTGGATAGCGCTAGCTCTGAATGCAAAACACGTGTGAGAGAAAGAAGAGCATGAAAGTACAGAAAAGAGAAAGGGGAAGAAAGAAAGAGGAAAGATAGGAAAGAGAGAAAGAGAAGAAGAAGAAGAAGAAGAAGAAGAAGAAGAAGAAGAAGAAGAAGAAGAAGAAGAAGAAAAGAGAGAAATGAAGAATAGCAAAATAAAGATAGAAAGAAAGAGATAGACAAAAGAAGGGGAGGAAAATAGGAAGAAAAAAGATAAAAACAAAGAAAAGCAAAATAGAATCAGAAAGAAAGCAAAAAAGAGAGAGAGAGAGAAATCAAGACAGAAAAGTTTAATTTCAATACTATAAAAACAATTTGAATCGTTCGGTTAGTCGACAAATGCACCGGAATGCGTGTCAAAACGTGAAATAATTTCATTTCTCTTTAACAAATGAAAATCGTTTTCAGCAAAGATGCTTGCAGCATTCTTAATAAAGTGAGCTATCAAAATCTTAATCCAATTTTCCAGCATCATTTTCAAAATTCTTCGGATAAAACTGATGGCAGACGACAACTTCAATTCTCCTAAATTAAATCCGAAGCGAGAGTCAAATCTTCTTTTATCAAAATGTGAACATTTTAAATTGCAACAAAGGAAAATTTTCCCTTTTTTTTTTTGATTGAAGATTTTTTTTCGCATTTTTTTTTAAAATCCTTTATGTTAATATTTTGTCGTAACATTGTATTTGAGGCCACATTAAGCGACATCTTAAAAATTAAAACTCGCTAAAAGCTCCACTTTCACGTGAAATCTATAGCATGCAAAATAAACGGATATAATATATATGTATGTATGTATGTCGCTCACCATCTCGGGCATCACATTAGTAAAGGAAAAGTTATTCCCAACTAGCATTAAGGTAAAATAATTGAATTCGTTCAAAAGTATCTCAAACAAAATAAACATATAAATGAAATATATATATATATATATATATATATATATATATATATATATATATACGTATATATATATAGGTTTTTAATGTTTGTTGGTTCAAAGATATTCAAATTTAAATAAAGTTACAGCTGAAAAATATACAATGCACATATATAGCACAGAATGTTCGTATAAATAACAATTTATACTAACATATATATATATATATATATATATATATATATATATATATATATATATATATATATATATATATATATATATATATATATATTAGTAAGATACCCGTTCCAGGACGATATATGCAAGGCTCCGATTAAGTTCGTTGAACCCTCTAGAATGTCTGGTGTTTACAGCCCGTTCTATTTGGCATAAATATAAATTAATTTCTCCCTATCACGTGACAATTTCTTGTGGCCTTGAGGATAGAGCGAACACGTGTGGAGTCGTAGTTGACTGCAAAGTTGGTGCGTGCCTTGTGACCGTCTGAAATTGTCATTTTCCTAAACTGATAAGAGCGTAAGCTGAAACGACATCGTATGTAGGTATAAAAAATTTAATATTTATTCATGAATAAATATATATATATATATATATATATATATATATATATATATATATATATATATTTAGGTAGCATTTTCTCTGTAATACAAGTGTTGTTGAATATGACAGACAACTTATGTCTGGATATTTTTGTGTGGATCCTTTCTATTTTCCGAATCAGAGTCTTTGTTTCGGTGAGGAATTGGTTGATGAAACTGCTATAACTGTAAGTGTCCCAAGTACTTTCAAGCCGATCCGGGTCCATCTTCAGGGAAATCAGGTAAAACCATGATGCTAATATTAATAGGTAGTTTTGACGGGAATTATAATATTAATATGGAACTTAAGTTAAAACTATAAACATTTTAGAATGTTATCACTAGTGTTAAAATTAATACTGTTAATGGCTGTTTTTTGTTGGTTTTCATGTATAACGTTTCTAATATATAGAGTTTTTGTTTATTATTGGTATGTTCTAATATTGTTGTGTTTTCTACTAAGAGTTTTCAAATTGGGAGCAGCGGCAGGAATACTGATTAGTAATGTGCGAAAAAAAAACAGCACTTTACCAAATTAATTTTAATACCAAACGTTTTAAATATAGGTTTAATAACCATATGGTAAACATTAAAAAAGCTTGTAAGATTGGAATAGATAAATCTGCACCTCTTTTAGCTACATATATTAAGGAACTTATAGATAAAAACGCTAAATTCTCTATGGAATGGTCAATATATATTAAGGCCAATAAACATTTACCAAATAAGCGGAATAGATGCAATTTATGTTTTACCGAAGCAGTGGAAATATTGTCATATAAACGCAACATATTAAATAAAAGAAATGAGATAATTGGCGCATGCTTACATAAAACTAAGTATAAATATAGTAAATATAATTGTCATAAAATGAATAAGTTAATAGATTATACGTAACGTAGAAATAATATCAGTACTGATGGCTGAATAAAAGGTAATGTATAACACAATACAGTCGGACTAAAGAAAATATCTATAATTAAACAATAAATAAGAATGGATTAGCTAGGTAGATATATAAAATATATATAAAATAATATAATGTATAACTGAGAACGGTCAATAAATAATAAAAGATAAAAAAATAATAAATACAGGATATAGATCCCCCCCCCCAAAAAAAAAATGTAAATGTAATATTAGGAACAAACTAGATTCTAATGTAAAAATAAATAAATAAATAAATAAATAAATAAACCCATATATATATATATATATATATATATATATATATATATATATATGTGTGTGTGTGTGTGTGTGTGTGTGTGTATGGTATATATATATATATATATATATATATATATATATATATATATATATATATATGTATATATATGTATATATATGTGTGAGAAAAGAAGGATGAAGGTAATCCGACGTAATGGGAAAATGAAAAAGGAAAACCAAAAAGGGATGTTTTTTATGTATACATCAACGTTTCGTCTTTATTTATAAGACTTCATCAGGATGATAATATAAAGAAAAATGTCATGCAAGTACGTGCACATATAGGGTTGACATTATGGGAAGAAGGGAGGAAAGTAGTAGCCACTACTGGAGGAACTTTTTCATTTTCCCATATGTATATATATATATATATATATATATATATATATATATATATATATATATAGTCTCGGAAGTTTCTCAACCATTAAAACTATATAAAAAAAAAAAAAAAACAACAAAAAAAAACTTATAGTCTCAAGTCTTCCAGTGGAAAATCACTCATGTAAGTCAATTTATTTTTTACAGTTATTATATTAGTTAGTTTCTAACACTATTTTAAGGGATCATCAGTTGTTTACCATGAGAAACTGTTTCGGGAATTTAAAAACAAGACAGTATTTAATTTCATGGCTTCCCAGCAGAGTTGATCAGACCCCACTTCCCTTAAAAGACAAAAACATAAACGTTCCTTATACTAAATCTACGTTTTGTTCCATATAAATGTTTTGCTAACTTATATTAGTTATTTAAAACATTAAAAAAAAAAAAAAAAAAAAATGTTTACCTGCGCTGTTCGTCTGTCTAATAAAATTTATCCGTTACTCACAAAAATGTTGTTGCATTTTAAAGTGTTTGGACGAATCCATGACACTATTATTTAAGTGATTAATGTATTATTTTTAGTTTTATATTATAAATATAAAAAACATCAACACATCAAAAAATAAAAGATAAATAAATAAATATGTATATACATATATATATATATATATATATATATATATATATATATATATATATATTACATACACACATACATATATATACCTTTAGTTCCTTCTTTTCTCCCTCGTCCTACTTTGTTGTCCATCTCCCCGTTGCAAATAAATATTAATCTTCCTTGTTCACTATAGTTTTACTAATCTGCGTTCACAACTGTCGACTTTTTTCTTTTCTCATTGTTTCAAATCTGCGTCTGTAAGTTAACCGTTAATTTGTTCTCTTTTTCTTCTTCTTATTTACCAACTCCCGGTGTTTAAAAATCAGCGTTCATAGTTATGAACGGTTTTCTTCTTCTTCTTCTTCTTTTTTAACATTTCTTTCTTTCTTTCTACTGTATTTTTATTGTTTTTCTTATTATAATTAGCAGATGTGTTATATATACGTTTATTCATATTATATAATTTCTATTTATATATACTATGATTTGTTCTATCAGTTTATTTTGATTAATTTGATAAGATTTAAAAGCATCAGGATGGCGAGTAATTGCCTTATTTAATTGTCCAAATATTTTATTTTGATCGCCACCTTGGTTAATCATTCTTATTATTAGATCAGAAATTGGGGGCATGAAATCTACTAATTTTAAGGTAACACGAGCAATTCTCAGAAATTCAGACATAATACTCCCGTAAAATATATACACAGGGCTAGTACTATTTTTATATGGCATTCGCACGATACGAAAAGGGAATGAATTTCTTTTATCAAACAGTTTATAGATAAATATTTTATCTTCAATTTTTATATCCAAATCAAGAAAAGTAGCTTGTGTTCCCTTATGTTCACAGTTTAATTTTAACTCTTTAGGATATATTAAATGTTTAGTATTTGCAAACTCTTCGCTATCATTAATGCAAACAAGGTCGTCAATATATCGCCTACATCCATGATAACTATACGCTCTAGATATATCATTTTTTATTAGTGATGACATATATATATATTCCAGTCTATGTAAATATAGATCTGCCCAAAATGGAGACGGGTCCAAACCCATTGGAATACCTATTGTTTGGAGCAATAATTTATTCCCTATTTGAAAGTAACTCTCTTTTATAAGGTGACTTATAAGCATTATCAGACCAGTTTTGGATACACTCGTCTTACCATTTTTATTTTTACACCAAAAGGCTTTAGATTTTGCAAAGTCTATGTATTTACCTTTTCCTCCTGCAAAAGCTAAATCTACAGTATTACCTAATTCTTTAATAAGTTCTTTATGGGGTATTTTTGTATATAATGTACTAAAATCGTATGTCGAGATTGATTTAGCCTGTTTACGAGAATTAATACGATCTAATTTTTCTTTTACTAGATCGGAATTATTTACCACCCAAAATAGGTTTATATTACTATAGAATTTACTTTTTTTATGGAAATTATTTATTTGGTTTATAATTAATTTAAAGATTTTAGACACAGCCTTACTTAAGGGTTTAGTGATGCACATTTTTGAGGCAACAATGAAACGGGCGCCAACTGGTGTTTTATGCATTTTAGGTATCCAATACATACATGGAAGTTTTTTGTATTTTTCTTCTAATTTTAATCCTAATTTTTCACAAATAACAGTATTGCTTTTATTATTACTTAATTTATAAGTATCTGAAACTTCACCTATTATTCCTACTTCTAGCAATAAGCGTTGTATATAATACTTTTTACAGATAAAAGCTATGTTATTTGTCGCCTTATCAATAGGAACTATTACAAACCTATTTTGAAGCATTTCAAGCTCCGTCGTTATTTGTGGATTTCTAAGGAAGGGATTCGTTCTTTTAGGGTGTTTAAATTCTTTTAAACGTTCTACTTTTTTATTTACGAATCTAAGTACATTATTTTTCCATGCGTCAAATGTAGAGTGTAATAGTTTATGTTTTTTAGACATGGATGCAGTGAAATTATCTAACGCTTTATTTATTTCCTTAACACATTTCGCATAATTTAAACATTTAGGTTCTCTATAGTTTGGGCCTTTACTTAAGAGTTTTCTTAATTTAGAATTTTTAACTATCGCTAGATTACCGGTAATTATATGCCCTATGTCAGTATTACATAAAGGGGAGGATTCACATTCACATGATGGTATATACATTTCATCATTATCATTAATATTTAAATTCTCTACAGTTTGTTTATAGTTAAAAACCTTATTCCGGATAGTTTGCCCTAGTTTATATGTTACTATTGGTTTCTGTTCCTCTTTTTTAAGTTAATTGGGCAGTGACTGAATGATTTCTGGATTATTAAATATTTTAGGCAGATTTATATCATCAAATCCTTTATTTTCATATAGGACTACACAAACATTTCGAGGTTTATTTTTTATACCCTCAGCAGGTGGCTTGTATAATTTTGTATCGATTATATCCATGATATACTCATACCATTGAGGAAGTTCTTCTATCCTATATATCATATCCGGGTTTAATAATATCTTAGATGCTATGTCTTTTAATACCTTTTTCTTGGTTTTATTAAGAAGTTTTCTAATGTAATTAAAAGACTCGGAAATATTATTCATGATATATATATATATATATTATATGATATATCATTAGAAAAGAAAGTAAATAATATATATATATAAATATATAAATAAATAAGAGTCACTTTAACCACTAATTTAAAAGTAAGTCTATTTGTTTATCGCTAACTGCCTGGGGCGCCCCTAAGAGGAAATGTCGACGGGGCTTCTCAGGCATTTTTGTAGGCCAGAGTGCGATAATTATTGTGCATTACTTTTTCATCTGGAGAGGTAAATAAGAAAAGGTAAAGAGTTATAGAACAAATGAGATAACTAACGATTACTTATTACACTTGTAACCCCTCGACGTAAATACCCCCGACCAATTTGACTAGTAGCAAAATCCCACCCCTTCATTATAGAGGTCCCCAGATGCTGAACAACTTGTTACTCTAATAGCTTCTTTCCTTGGACTGCTTGCTTATGGAATTCCTCTCCTGCTCTATGTTTTCCCGACTATACCAATATGCAGAAATTTAAATGTAATGTGCGGCAAAACTCTCCATTTAGGATACCACTTTTAAAATTTGGTCCCTAATCACAGAAGCCCATTACGTCTTATTGGCAATATGCCCCCTTGTTCGGGATGAATAAATGTAAATTAAACGTAAAAACAAACATTTAAAAACACTTGGTACTGGTTTACGTAATATTTTGTTAATGTTATCTTAATAGTTATAATTTGATTAACAATGTATTTAATTAACTAGTTTTACTATTGAAATCAATATGTTAAGCTAAGAAAATGTGTTCTTTCCGATAAAAGAGTAGTGTGCAAAGATAATTCAATTAATTACAGGATTTGAAAGAAGCTCTTTATCATGTGTGCCTTTCATGCCACATGAAATATCTCCATTAGGAATCCTGCAGACATCTCCATCATCCTAGCATTTAACTAATGAAGTGTTCTGGCGATTCCGATAACTTTCCATTGTTTGTGTGTATAAATTACGTTTTAGTTTGATCAAGTGTACGATGTGATCAAATCTATATATCAATACGCGTGTGTATTTTCCGTTCGTTTGTTACCGTTTAGTTAGCTAGTTTACATAGCAACAACAATGCCACAGCAATCAGCAGTAGCAAACAACATCAGACATATATTTTCAAATGAGGAGGAGATTATTGAATTATACGGGGGGGGGGGTCAAAGAGTATTGATTTACTCCTCTCCAGGAGTTAGGCACAAAGCCAGTTTTTTATCTTACTCCCACAAGTAAGATGTGACCCAAGGTCGGGTCGGGAAAGTGGGGTTTAAAAATTGCCTGGGCAGCCCCGTCGGCATTCCCCGGTAGGGGCGCCTCAGACAGTAAGCAATAAACTTACTCCTCCCCAAAGAGGGGAGGCGAAGCCTGGGAGGGTGGACCGCCAAGAACTGCACAGGACAGCCCCATAGACCGGCGTAAATCAAGCCCCGAAGGCAAAGACAATACCAGTCTATGGGGTGCAGTATCCATCGGAACAGATACTACATTTTGATTCTAGCCAAAAGGCCAAGATGTGTTGAATTCTCGGGGGGGGGTCAAAGAGTAATTTACAAGTGTTGATATATGTGAAAGAGCGTGTCGTATCAGTTTAGAGAGGGAAGACAAACATAAGTTGGCAGTAAGACAGACAATGATATTGGGATGACATCAGATATGTGCATGTTTTGAAAGTAACCTATTCAATGTATGTTTCCTTACTTACTGATTAAATTTAAGTTACATTGCCTCCTCTCATTAAGTAGATAAAATGATGATATTAAAATCTATTTTTTTAAATAGCCGTGGAATTTCCACAGGCCATGCTGATTAATTAATTACAGAATTGCATGACTTCTTTCAAATAAGAATTCTATAGAGATCTCCGACATGCGAATAGTAAATTGGGGAACGTTTTTCACGATTCCCATCATTCTCTTGGTTTGTGTGAGCAAAGTACATCCTAATCTGCACACGTGTTGAAAGTTAATATTTAAAAGAAAATATTTGCTAAAAATATAAGTTTTCAAAAGTTTTGTAAAATTTGTGATGTTAAATAATTACAACATTGGTATTGCTTCTGAAAGCATCACATTTCTGTGTAAACATATGGCGGTTGAATGACTTGTGTAACGGATATCATCGCGGCATATGGAATCGGATATGTCGGGTTCGAATCCTATCAAATCCGTTGTGATCGTATTTTACACAAAGGATTTGAATCGCATCTATGAATAAAATAATTTGTTTTCAATTAATCGCAGACAATGTGTCGGTTACAATAGGCATTGTGTTTTGACAGTTAATAACTTGTAAAAGGAGTCGATATGTTGTAAGTTAAAATATAATTTTAACTGTCTTTCCGTAGGGATATTAGAAACATTTGTCTTTTTTTTCTTTTTTTTTTCGAATGAACTGTGTAAAACTAAAAATGCTACCTCTAGTCAATCGGGGGTGCTTCATAATAACGTAATTTTTTAGAAGGGTATGTGAAAGTTTACGCATAATTAATTGATAGCATTTTCCCACGGTGTAAGCTGATTTTATGTGAAAAAAAAATGTCACTCGTCCGAAAAGATATGATACAAGGATTCACCAGTTTAAAAATGACTGAAATCATATATCCTCCACTCTATAAAAAAGAGCAATGTGTAGGCATATGCATAGATATATATAGAGAGAGATAGAGAGATAGATAGATAGAAATACATAGATATAGATAAGTATATATAGATATATAGATATATAGATATAGATATATAGATATAGATAGGTTTAGATAGATATAGATATAGATAGATATATAGATAGAGATAGGTATAGATAGATATATAGATATAGATAGGTATAGATAGATATATAGATATAGATAGGTATAGATTGATATATATATATATATATATATATATATATATATATATATATATTGTCACACAAAAAGTAGCGAGTGAAAAACTGCCGGATGAATCCATTTCAAATATTTAGAGGAATTGAGAAAATAAATAGCAAGTAAACCAAGTCCCCCACCTTTAATCTATTTCCATAATGAGAAGTTTTTTCTGCTTTTCATACGATTTATACGTTTTACTTTAGTTTTTCTTTAGTTTTTTCATTCTTTTTTATAATCATCACCAATTTAGACGTTATTTAATATGAATATTAGTGCTATATAATTAGGTATGTCTATATGTTTGTTTATGTTTATATATTTGTTTACATATATATTTATAGAAATCGCCCCAGACAAAGCATGGAGCCACTTAATGTAAAGAACTATAAAAAATACCACTTCAAGGTAAAAATCCAGCCAACGATAAGTGTTATATGGATAGATTCTTATCCAGAAAACGGCAATTATTCCCCCTTTGTCAGAAACATCGTTCATGGAATGTGAGGACTAAAGGACAAAATAAGGGAAGCGAGAGTTGCAAGACTGCCGAAAGTAAACCCAAGGTCTAGCTTCTACTCTCCTTTGTTTATGTGTTCATATATTTGTATTACATGATTCACGCCTAAACCAATCAATCATTATGAATTTTGGAACACAGCTGCTGGATGTAAGGGGTCGTAATGTGGTCTATATTTAGTTCAATGCACAGGGGTAAAAATGTGCGGAAGTACTTCGTAAAATTTAAGATAGCTCCGATTTTTGTGAAATTTTTACAATAGATATAAAGCATCAATTAATAAATATTCTGCAAATGCAAGTTTTTTAGGGTATTTTCAAGGGTTTTAAGGGCCATAATATGGACACAACTTCCCATTTGAAAATTAAAAAAATTCACATTTGCATTAAATTTGACCCAAAGTCATTCGACACAAATTAAGATTATCTGAATTTCAACCTCTTCTTAAGATCTGTTAAGCTTACATCTTAGACATTTTCTAGAATTAAAATCATGGAGTTTAATCAAAATTGGAGTAAAGATTATAGACATAAGGTTTAGTAGCATTATATTTTGATTTTAATCTTCGTAAGGGGATATAAAAGTGGTACAGAACTGTTCCTGGAACGGGTATTCTTTTAGTAATATATATATATATATATATATATATATATATATATATATATATATATATATATGAGTATATGAAAGGATAAAAATAATCCGACGGTATGAAATTAAAAATGGAAAAGCGGAAGACCTTTTCGCTCAACGTTTCGCCCAAATTTCACGTGGGCTTTGTCAAGAGCGGACGAAGAATACAAAAATGACAAAAGACGTCTTTTGTCATTTTTGTATTCTTCGTCCGCTCTTGACAAAGCCCACGTGAAATTTGGGCGAAACGTTGAGCGAAAAGGTCTTCCGCTTTTCCATTTTTAATTTCATATATATATATATTAGGCTATCCGTGACCCGTTATGTTACAACGCTACCATTTTATTTGTTCCACTTTCATTTCATTCGAAAATTAATAAACTTATATATCTTTGAAGAAATTCTCCTTGCATAACAAACATTAATAAGTTTCTTTATTTATGTTATCATTATGGATAATATAGAAGTAAAAACTCCTATTATTTTGGTATCTAATTTACATACGTGTTCAAAGTGTGTACGACCGTACTATGTAGGCGAGTTGAAAAGATAAAGTTATCCTTTCTCTTAATGTTCAGAGAGACATTAAACAAGTAGAAACTCATTGAATCAACACCCAGTGAGAGAAGGCGAGAGAAATACATAGATCTCTAAGTGAGAGATAGTTGACTTGTTTAATTAATTACCAATTACGACTAATTATCAGAATTCAAATGGTATTTTTTCACACATAACTCAATCCCAGAACTAAAGACTATTTTAACATATATTACGTGACATTAAAATGTATATTTAAAAAAGCCTTTAGAAAACAAACGTTTCTTAATTCAGCTTTAAATAATAAATATATCTAAAAGACAAGATTTTAGACAAAATCTTTTGGTTGAGATCAAAGTGTAGTATCTGTTCCGATGGATACTGCACCCCATAGACTGGCATTGTCTTGGCCTTCGGGGCTTGATTTACACCGGTCTATGAGACGGTCCTGTGCAGTTCTAGGAGGTCCACCCTCCCAGGCTTTGCCTCCCCTCTTTTGGGAGGAGTAAGTTTATTGCTTACTGCCTGAGGCGCCCCTACCGGGGAATGCCGACGGGGCTGCCCAGGCATTTTTTGTAGGCTAGAGTGCTCACCTTCTCGGGCGCTGGCTTTTCAAGTCCCACTTTCCTGACCCAATCTTGGGTCACATCTTACCTTGTGGAAGTAAGATAAAACTAGCCTTGTGCCTAACCTCCTGGGGAGGTAAATAAATAGAAAGCAACTTTAAGAGCTTAACCTATTTTGTTTGTTTTTTTAGAACTTCGTTAATAGGCAATAAGAGAAACTGTTATTGCGCATACAAAAAGAGTGCGTTTTTTATGCTAAGACAAGTGAGCAGCCAGATCTCACGAAAAGTCTTCGACATAAAGGTTTGTGACGCAGTACGAACTCGGGCAGTCCATGCGATGGAACAAGTGAAGAGGGGGTGGAGAAACAAATAAGAAAATAAAGAAAAGAGATACAAGTAAGAGGGACACCCGTTCATATAAGCATATATGTATATAAATACTTATGTTGGTGTGTTCAAAGATTGTTGTATTACGCTTTGAAAGCAATTGGTTCGAGCCATGGTTAATTCAAGAAAAAAGGTTTAAATATTATGTTATCTACGTATATTGGTCAATTTAACTTGAATTTAATTAATAAATAAGGAAAAATGATTTTACTAACGCATGAATATTTGATGTAATCTTTCTTTTAGTGTCAACTCCTGTACCCCTCTCTCTCTCTCTTTCTCTATCTCTCCCAACTGATATAACACCTTCTTTCTCATCCTTTGCTATATATATGAATTAGTTTCATCTCCCATCCTCCACTCTTTTTTAATCTATCTGTAGTTGGCTGCCACTAAACGGGCCAAGCGTGATCTTTTAGTTGGTAAGTACTTATATATAGTCATAGTTTTTACGCCTTTTAATATAAAAGCGATGTTGCAAAAAGCTGTTATTTTTCGATAGGCAGAATTTGAATCGATGCAATTATGATCTGTTCTCAAGGCAAAATGTTAAATGCTTTAAGATGGCTGATCAACATCATTTTCTTTAGTGTGTGGGCGACTCTTATTCTACTTGTGTTTTACCTCAAAAGTCTGAACTGAGTATTCGAATTGCATAATTGACGGTTGTCTACAATAATTTGCATCGTTTACGTATGGCATTTTCAAGCAAAAAGGTAAACGGATCCATGAAGACAAAATGGCAGCGCTGTATCTCTCTCGCTCTTCATGCGTCGCAGACAATGGGTATTTGAACTACATAGAATTCGCAGATTTGTTGTTTGGAATCAAAAAAGAATTACACATAGGCAAATTGAATGATAGTTAAAGTAGCGACAAATCAGCGCGTGAATCGAATATTATATTCAGCATCAGAGCTGGTAGAATATTTAGTATTGTTTCAACCATTGAAATATTTGCTTCGGTTTCGGAATTGATGTTTGAACGACCATTGTTAGAAAGCCATTATTATGTTGTTTTTATTAAATATTTAAAAAATATAGTCATCCACAGACAGCTGTTTCGTCATTCACAACTCGTCAGTGTTTCTAGACGTAACAAGTGTATCCATGCTGAGTTTCGAAACGTAAACGGCCGGTCACATCCAAATGCGATCAGTAGTCAAGTAACCAATCCATTGCGCCAACAAACGTCGCCAATGACAGTAAAAGGAATCCTAGCACTATATATGCTCTTTGTTTACATTTTTGTTGCCATCGGTAACCTGAGAAATCTATTTTTACAGAAAATTATTGCTTTTTTACGTTAAGTGGAAACCGTTGTTTCCTCTACCGACCTATTAATCGGAGGCATAAATATTTTATTTATACAGACATTAGTTGGCTACACACATGCAAACATATTTCACTCAGAGCTATGAACAGACAGACCTCTTCGGACCATTGACCTGAAATGGTCTTGCTATCCATAGCTCTAACCGAAACATGTTTGCATGTGTGTAGCCATATAAAGTTTGTATGAATAAAAAATCTTTATACCTATTAAACAGCTCTATTGGGCACTTTTATATAAACTCAGTAAGGAATCTCTGGAATTTTTCTGTGTGGATGTAAATTTAAGTAAATTAATATATAGATTGCTCCCCTTAACCATTGTTGATATGCAGAGGACCGACCTCTGAAATCCGATTATAGAATAACTGACTTAAGATAATTTTCGAAGGAGTTTTTAATTATTATCTTTATTTTTCATGAAGAAGAACTTGAAAAAGTATTTAGCAAGTATACCTGGTGAACCAAGTGCAAGAGAAATCCAAACAACTGCACTCATAGGAACAGCCAGAATTCTGAAAAGAGCTCTCGGTTGGAGTCTGTAAATAGCGGGTGATCGTATGGTATTTGGAAGAATGCCCCGTCTCCAGCAAATGAATGAAAATAAAAATAAAAATATAAGTAGGTGGAATATAGAAAGAAAAAAAAAGATTTTAACACAAAAAAGCAAATAACGTTTTCTCAAATCACACGGAGCCACATAATTGTTTTTCTTGCAACAGTATCAACAAAAGCTGATGAAGGTTTGGAAGGTCGAACCCATTCCAAACTCGAAACCGACGGTACTGATGTAGTACATAGTTTATGTATTAAATAAATATATATATATATATATATACATAGTATAAATTTTTATATATACAAACATTATTCAATTGCTTACTCGAAGAAGGCTTTAGTAATAGATGGGTAATATTCCATGATGTCAAATTGAATACAGAAGGCTTTAGTAATAGATGGGTAATATTCCATGATGTCAAATTAGATACAGAAGGCTTTAGTAATAGATGGGTAATATTCCATGATATCAAATTGAATACAGAAGGCTTTAGTAATAGATGGGTAATATTCCATGATGTCAAATTGAATACAGAAGGCTTTAGTAATAGATGGGGAAGGGTCCATGATGTCAAGTTGAATAAAAGCACATCCACCTTTGCCATTGATCCCTGAAAACCAATGTATCGTGTCCATGGTGTTAATCCATTGGTTAGCTTATATTTATCATTGATTTTCAGATTAATCCTTTCCAGAATTCTTTTGCATATCCTTCAAATTTCTGGTCAGGTTTGGTTGATAAATCTAGTTGATGACCGTTAAAATATTTGGCCTTGTTATGGGTTAAATTGGTACTTTTATGAGCTCACACACGCACGCATATGATTATACTTAGGCGACGTTGATGATTTTCTCGGGTAGGGTAATAAAATGTATAAAAGGATTTGAAAGTGGTCAAACATACTAAATAAACTTAAATGATAAAAACTTAAAAACAGGGGGTGGCGCGAATGTGTAATTGGATATGAATCTTGCCTGTTTGATTATACACCCATCCCTTCCCAACCGAGATAATACACAGAATAACGAAGTTTGTTATTTCACATTTCATTTTTCTAAAGGTCTGAAGAAGGTGGCTCTCGAGAGAGATGGCAGCAGAAACATGTATGCACATATGTAACCAATAATGTTTGTATAAATAAAAATGTATACTAAAAAACAGCTCTACTTTTTATTGATCACTTTTTATAAACATTAATGTTTTATTGGATTAATATTTAGGAAACAAAAATAATATGTACTATATGTGTGTGTGTCATCCACAGACAGCTGTTTCGTCGTCTACTACTGATCAGTATGGCTAGACGTAGCAAATGTATTTACGTCAAGATTCGAAACCCGAACGACCGGTCAAATAAAAATGTGATCAGCAGTACAGGTAACGATCAACTGCGCCATCATATTTTGCCACTGACAGTATAAGAAATGCATGTTATATGGACTCTCGCTATTTATATATATTTTACCACGCTATCGTTAACCTGATAAATCTATTCTTTACAGACGGTTATGGCTTTTTAGTGAGGTGGAAACCTTTATTTCCTGTACCAGAAAGTTAAACTTATAAATAGGGGCTATATATATATATATATATATATATATATATATATATATATATATATATATATATATATATATCAAATAAAGTTCATATTTAATTGGAATTTGGGAATAAGGAATGAGGTATAAACCTTCAAAGCATGTTTAAGATGCGATATTAATTTTAGAAGAAAAATTGTAACAGATGTTTTTTTTATATAAATTTTCATTTTTAGTTTATAGTAATTACAAATATTTCGCCAAATAAAATTGGCTTTTTCAATGTATCTGGAAATCCTGATCTTATGGGATTGTCCCGTCCTTGCTGGTGTAAACGGACGTGTGAGTTGGATGTTGTTGTTTTTTTCACTTTCAAATATGAAGACGCGCATGCTCACGGGATAGTTATCAAATAAAGTTCATTTTTTTTTTGTAAACATCTAATTGAAATTTAAGAAAAATTTTAAGAATAAGAATATATATATATATACATATATATATATACATATATATATACATATATATATATAAATATATATATATATATATATATGAAATATATATATATGAAATATATATATATATATGAAATATATATATATATATATATATATATATATATATATATATATATATATATATATATATATATGAAATATAATAATTCACAGACGGCTGTTTTCTTATCTTCGCAGCAGTCTGACTGGACGTAACAAGTGTATTCACGCTGAGATTCGTAATCCGAATGACCTGTCACATCCAAATACGACCAGCAGTCGAGTACTAAATCCAATACGTCAACAAACATTTCCAATGACGCTCTGTACGACATCCAATAGATTTTATTAACAAACAGATTTTTTCTTTCCAAATATGTATATATATATATATATATATATATATATATATATATATATATATATATATATATATATATGTATATATATTTTTTTTACTTTTCTTCACTCCAAACAAGGCATATTGCAACTGAAACATAAGAGTCTGATGTGATAGGGGTCGGATTTATAAGTAGGCAACCTGGGTGAGCAGTTGTACAGTAAGATGTTTGTTCACATTACATTTAGATTTCTGCGTGTTAATACGGTCGAGGAAACAGGAAACTAATTCCAAAGGCAAGCGGTTCAAGCAAAAAAGCTATCAGAGTAAGAACTCTTCCCGCATCTAGGAACCTCTACAGTGAAAGTATTTAAATAATAAGTGTGTGGGGGTAAACAAAAATAGAAAGTAAAGACTCCTGGGCAACGCCGGGTTCGTACAACTTTTTAAGTAATCAGATCATAGAATATCTTGTAATTACTAAGTAGTTTTACTATTTATGCCGACACAACAGCTGAAATTTTCTTGAGGTATTATTTGAAATAAAAAAATAAAACGAATTTAGTCAGAACCTTCAGCCGTAAACATTATATGGAATCCATACATGGATCTTAAAAGATATTTACCAAAATAAATTCTCCATTGTTTTTTAAAATATTTTACCTTAAGTCTGAAAAAATAACAGTTTTAAAAAAATTGTATTTCAGATCTCTTAACTGATAATTTAAAAGAGTTACGAAAATGAGAAAATCTTAAATAAAAACAAACGACTGTTTTCCCTATGATATCAGTTAATTTTCAAATGGTGGAATTTAAATTTAAAATATATTTATATATTTCTCCTTCGATAATTGTGTAAAATTATTTATTTTAACATATTTTTTCTTCTAAATGAAACGCACACATTTTATTTTTTATTGAACGTTTGGTTTTTGTGATTGTATTATTGGTAAAAAATACCTTTTTTGATCCCAATACCTTTTTTGATCGATTGTTTTCGTAGAACGCGTTACGAAGAATAACGATCTTCTTCCTGGAATCTCCGATGTATGAAATAATGCAGACAATATCTAAAATGACGTTGCTCAAATATGAAAGAAAAATAAATTTGCACTTTTTGTTGCTATAGAATGTGTAATTAAATATAAACATATTTATGTGTAGAATCTGTTAGTGATTTGTAAGCTAAACAAATCACTAACAGATTCTACACATAAAAAATATATTTGCTAAATTTTTTAAGCTGTTTTCAGCGCAAGAATTTTAATTAAAGAGTATTTCTAACATTTTATGGAATTATAAATTTCAATGAACTTAATTGTTACAACTTCAACAATAAGTAATATAATGACATTGAATTAAGACTTTGAATTAAATGAATCCGTAAAAGCTTCCGACCGTGATGACTCATGCTTTTTAATGTATATATGTAAGTGTTACTTTTTGTATTCATTTTAATTCAGTCTTTCAAAATTAAAATAAATTTTAATTATAAAGAAAGAAATAGCTGATCTTCTCGCTTTATCATTTTGGGAGCAAGGTGTTGGGAATATATCATTCTCTTAGCACGCGGCAACCTTTATTCGTGTCGTGTTATCGTTGATAACACACACATGTGTCGGATGAGAAAAATATAAGGGGAAGTAGTTCAATATAATGAAATTTAATTAATTTAGTTTGTCAAGGACGAATATTAAAAAAGGTTAGGACACATGTAATATATTGAGAGTCTGTCCGGTGATGATGCACTATTCGACGGAATATGTACGACAAAGTTGTTTGCTATTTTGATCAAGATCTGGGAGTCGATGAATTTGGAGCATTTTTGACCCCCCTTTGACCCCCTGGGGGTGCGAACCAGATTTTTTCTGAGGTCAAGTATGCTCATTTTATATCCAGAACAATTGTCTCTACAGTTTGGCCAAGTTTCAGAAAGATTGAATGGATGGATCAAACGTTATGGGAGAAAAGGGTCATTTTTTGCCATTTAGGGAGCTTTTGACCCAGATTGGTTTCAAGGTCAGCTATACTTATTTTCTATTAGGAACAATTGCCTCCACATTTTGGCCAAATTTCAGAGAAATTGAATGGATGGATGAAAAGTTATGGGGCAAAAAATGTCATTTTTCGCCATTTCGAGGCCTTTTGACACCCTGGAGGGCTAACCAGATTTTTTTTCAAAAATCGGAGAATTTCGCTTTCTAACCTGACCAAAGTTACAACTTCATGCAAAATTTCAGAGAAATCCAATGGATGGTTGCGGAGAAAAATCCGGACGGACACGCCTCAAAACATAAGTCCCCCGATTTTATAAATCGGGGGACCAACTATACGACATGTTACTTATATAACAAAAATATCAGAATCGTTTGCAATTCTAATACAATCTTTAATATTTATTCAATAATTTTTTTTTTTTTTAATTTATTTATGAAATATGACTTTTAAAATTTAACATCATCGGGATTTTCAAAAGGGCCCTACGTTGACGGAATTTAAGTTTTATCTTTTTTATCTTGTTAATGTTAAAATAAAACTAAGGTGGTCTCCAGAGCGCTGCGGAAACCATCACTTCCGAGTGCATCTAATGAGAAATTGGTCCTCTCTGGTCCGGAGCGGACTTCGGTCCAGCAGCTTGTTTAATATAATATTAAGTTACTGAGTCCGTTTGTAAAAAGAGTTATTTAGGCACAACCGGTGGTGAACACACACGCACACAGTAAACGCAATCATCAATATGCGATACGTGTTTATGAACAATGTGGGCGTGTTAGAATTTTTGCTCGTACTTGGATGCTCTCAGCCTTCAAGCTTTTACCGGTAAACAAATATGATTAATGAATGCAAGAAAAAAGGTGCACGCACGAATGCAGCCAGCGCACATGCACGTGCACAGCTCACGGCATTTATATCTATTTTTACATACACAATAAATATTCATGCACACATATGCACATTTTCTTCTGTATATTCTTCTATCTCTTTTGTATATTTAAAAGGTTAAGCCATTTGTCGCACTGATAGTGAGACTAAAAGGCCAATTTCCTATTTACGATAGAAGAACATCTCTTATATATAAACTCGTGTTTGTGCGATCGATTTCCGAAAGATTAACTATTTTACATATTACGTTGCGAAATGTAATGTTGCTGCCCAACTTCCCACTTAGGCTGCCCCCTATAAACAATAGCTCTTTATGTCTCAGTGAAAATGTGCTTTGTTTGGGGTGAAAAAAGTTTGTTTTTTTATTCAAGCATTAATCGCTATCTGGAAAAATTAGACCACTTTCTGTGCGATCGGATAAAACAATGTCTTATCCTCTCGAATGAAACAAAAACAACAGCCTGTTTACCAAAAGTAGAGTTTCCCACCAAACACGTTGTCACAGTAGAACGCTGATCAATTTACACGCATAACTCTATATAAATTCTTCCATTCTATAATAAAGAGCAATGTGTATTTATTTGTATACATATATATATATATATATATATATATATATATAGAGAGAGAGAGAGAGAGAAAATATAATTATCCACGGGCACGTGTTTCGCCGTCTACGGCTCATCAGCGTGTCTAGACCCAGTGAGATTCGAAACTGAGACCCCAGTGACTAAAGCCGGCGCATTACCACTGGGCGACGTGGAGGAGGTATATCGCAAATGCTAGTAATAATTATATTATTGATTTATCGATATTGATAATTGTACCTTTTCTAAATATCTTCTTACGGGAAAGCATTCACCTAAATTCTACGTTGAAACATTGTTCCCTTTCACAAGACAGCGAGAGTTTTTTTTTCAGCCGATATCCCAACATTACGACTACAGAATTCTTGATATGACCATAACGAGTTTCAATAACATTAATCCAATTACTATTCCACCAAGGTAGGACACATGTGAACATTTCAAAAATATCTAAATATTCACAACACAATACAATTGAAAGTTGTAAATGAATGTATTTGTTGTTCCGTTCTTTTTGAGTACGTGTAGTTGTACATATAAAAAGAGTGAATTCGCATTGCTGCTGATGATGACGCAACACAAACCATCATCATAATCATCATCATCGCTTCACTTTCACTTTCGAGTGAAAGGATTTGTTTGGGTGTTTGTTTAATGGCATATCAACCCTTTTCGGGTTATTTTGGTAAAAGTTTTACGCTTCAAGTTCTTTATATCTACAAATATTTATTCATAGTGTTTGGTTTAGTTGCTTTGTTTTACGGCATGTCAACACTTTTCGAGTTATTTAATGTCGAATCAGGTATTTTGGTAAATGTATCATGCTTCAAGTTCTTTATATCTTCAAATATTTATTTATGGTGTTTGGTTTTGTAAAGGAAAATGTTTTTGTTTTTAGCTTTGCAGAATATGATTGAGTTTTGAAAAGGGAAAGGAGAAAACAATAACATCAATGTTTGGTGCATTTTCAGTCAGAAAGCCGATATCTTCAGAAAGTCTGATCTGGTAGCACCAGACGAATGAAAGGAAGTAGTGTTAATAAATCTCAGATACGCTGGATATCCAACTGAATCTAATCCGCTGTTACATTTGACCCAACCTTACTCTAGTATTTTTTTATTTACGATAAATAAACATAAAAAATAAAATTGATTCAAATAGTAATTTTAAATAAAATAAATGTGTTTTTTTTTACTTTCCATAAATTAATCGCTGACATTTTTCTTCACATAAATTAATCGCTGACATTTTTCTTCACATAAATTAATCGCTGACATTTTTCTTCACATCAATTAATCGCTGACATTTTTCTTCACATAAATATATTATTGTTTTTAGCTTCCTGTTTTAGTTCGATGGCCTTTTTTGTCGAGTTTTAATTTCATCAGCAGGCAATTTTTTTATTGTATTGTCCAATGCGAATTTAAGCTGAGATCTTCCAGCAAAGACCTCATAGTTAGCTTTACATCTTTTAACGTAGTTGTGACACCTTGATACTTCCAACCAACGTCATGGTTCAAATCACAATTCTTTCTACCGGGTGTCAATCTGATAAGCCAATCGTCGGGGATTTCTATCGGAGCCCTTTAGTCTATAAAATGGGAAGTGACGGTGCTTAAGTGGATAACGACACGGACTGAAGACCTGGGTGTTCCAAGCTCGAATCCAGTCGGTTCCACAGTATCACTTTCACTTAGGGGTGTTGGCAACTTTCTCGTGGTCCTTCCCGTAAGTACTCGATGTATTTACAGAAAGATTTTCAACTAGAAAAACATCGGGGAAACTAATGCCAACATCAGAATCGTCTGATTCACACGAAAGAAGAAGATTGATGACAGCTCGATTCTAGATTTAAGATAAATAAAAAAAATAAAAAAATAAAATGTCCTTCAATTTTATCGCAATCTTCATATATACGAAAGAAGAAGTTTCTAAAATACTTTCTTTCTACCTTTGTTAGCAAACTATAAGTAAAAGAAATACAAACAAAACGACAAAAAAGCATTTAAAAGTCTATTGAACTTTGAAAATAAACACGTAAAATATTCACTTTTTAAAAAGATTATTTTAGTTTAGTTTAGTTCCTCGTCGTAAAATTTAATGGAGGAATCAACTTATTGACACACCGTTAAGATTTCGAAGAATGAATTAAGTTTTTTTATAATCATGATCTGAAGTTCTTAATCAATAGTAAAATCAATTTATTTAATGAGAAAAGCCGATATGTTAGGTTTCAATCCTCATTTTCGCTGTTCACCATTTTTTTAAAATTTGCCCTACCCAAAATACATCCGTGAATAAATTGAAGATTTCTTTTTAAAAGTGTTTGTATCAATTCATATTACGAACGAATATGTTTCTTGTACTACCATCTATTTTCCTTTATTCACACTAAATAAAAAAATAAAACACTTACAGAATAGCAAACTTGAACATTTAAAACTATTTTATTTCATTCAATTACAAAGGTTATACTTTTAGAACCAGCAGCAGCGAATGTTTTTACATATCAACTTTCGTTTGGACAAAAGCGAGATCAGCAGTTTCTTTCAGCCAATTAAAACGCAATAAATATTCACTTCTAAGTATTCGCACATAATATAAAAACCCAAACATAGGGTTTTTCTTTCTTTTGTTTTCTTTCAGTGACAACACATAGCGCACAACACAATCCTGCCTAAATATAACGAGAGCATATACACATTGCTAACCGAATTCACGTACAGGTCATGCACGCATTGCCCCACTAACAAAGCAGGCACGCTAATATACACGCACATCTACAATGCCTATCCTTTTTAAACACACTGTCACACGTAAACGCACACGGTGCCAACCGAAATGAACATGTCTACTCAAACTTTCCTCACAGACAAAACAACTTTTGTTTACTTGGAACGTTTTTAGATTCTCTGCCCTTTTTTATTCTACCAACTCTTTCGTTGTCTTAAGAAGTTGTCAATAAAAATTGATATATTTTTGTATGTATATATGTTGAATTGTCAACTGAATATAGTTCCACTCAACCAAGTGGTGATAAGACCATCGACCTGATCACCGCACTACGTGATAATTACTGCGCTGCAGAGGTATCACGTGACATGAAAATTAGGCGCCAAATTTGTTCTTTCAAAATTGTATCTTCAGTCCGAGAATAAAAGTTGTGCAATACGCACATGCTTATTGTTACCCAATTCTATTCTTGTCTTTTTTTCTATGTCTTCGTGACTCATAGTCTACCACGATGTTACGCTCTACCCCTCAAAGCTTAACAATATACTTTGTCATTCTTTTTATTTATGTTGCCTTTCTCTTTAGAAAATAGTCTTAGTGTTTGAGTATCGTACTTAAATCTGAATAAACGGTACTTCTGCAGTTTACCGACCGTACTGAAATAATAACATTATTTAAAAACCCATTCTTAACATGGGGCTTTGTTAACTATTCTGTACTTTCACCTCACAATGTAATAAACAAAAGATACCGTAAAAACTGAATTAAACTTTAAGATCCTATCTAAAAGATAGCCCGGTCCGTAAACTGCAGAAGTACAGAATAAACTATTATTTTCAACAATTGAATTAACCAATAGAATTTAAAAATTATATTGAGTTTTTTAATCTGATTCATATATTATAAAAGTTATCTTTCTTTGAATTCGTCCTGCTGATCATTCGCTGAAACGAGTTTTAGGTTAAACGATAGTTTTGGTACATTGGTGAAGTGAGCTTTGGGGTCAACTACATTCGGTATCATGATTTTCTCCTCCTGATAACAACTAACCGGAAGTGCCTACGAAATATGTCCGAACTCATAACATCTCAGCTCTCAGGATTTAATTTTAGGCCCGAAAACAAAAGACAATTCAACTCAAGTTTATTAAATGTGGATCTGGTGAAATATTGACTGTGAGAATCAACCACTACCTTCCACCACATGTAAGTAAACTCAGTAATTTAAATTACCAACGGATATTTCGGATTCTGATCAACACTTATTCGATATTCCTGTTAGACTTGATGACTTTGTATTTCATATTGTTGGCTCCAGATTTATCTGAGTGATCTCCCTTGGATTATATACAAGTTATCTCCCTTGAATTATACTGGCCAACGAGAATAATTCGCTCTCTTGTCTGGAAGTCGAAAATCTGATTTCATACACGTGGGGAATTTAGAACGAGATTATTCTGTTTCTGGCTGATCATTCAAGTCGTACGGACATTGCATCCAGCTCATCTTAGATGCATGATTTACCAAACCAGGCTTTGCCTCTGGGTCACCTCTTCTGGTCGTAGTCCTATGTACTCCCAGACAACAACCAAAATGTAAGTAATATTTACTTATTCATTGTTCACGTATATTCTCTTTATGCGATCCCCGAAAACATTTCTTCATTGTTGGGGCATTAATGTATACTCTCTTTAGTACTTGGATCAGTTCTTTCCTGTTGTATATGATATTAAGTGCTAACTTAAAGGTTTCGTATCCAACTTTTATGTTTATGTTCGACAAACGTTTGGCCGGGATCAAAGTGTAGTATCTGTTCCGATGGATACTGCACCACATAAACTGGTATAGTCTTGGCCTTCGGGACTTGATTTACGTCGGTCTATGGGTTTGTCCTGTGCAGTTCTAGGAGGTACACCCTCCCAGGCTTTGCCTTCTCACCCTTTGAGAAGGGGTTAGTTTATTGCTAATCGCCTGAGGCGCCCCTACCGGGAAATGCCGACGGGGCTGCCCAGGCAATTTTTAATGGCCAAAGTGCTCAACTTCTCGAGCGCTGGTTTATCAAATCTCACTTTCCCGACCTTGTGTTACATCTTACCGCTGTGGGAGGTAGATAAATAACCTGATGTGAGAATAAATATATGTATGTAAATCCAAGTGTTTTTTCATTGTCATTTACATATTTCTCCCAACACCCATGAGTTATCGTGGATAGCATAACACACAGAATGGCGACTACCGGTACGGGTAAAATGCGTCGTTAAAATCATTTATGCTAGGATATAAAATATTCGTTATATTTTGTGTTGTTAATAATAAATTGTACGAATTGTAGGAAAACTGTAACAATTTTATAATAAAGAACGATGAAGACACGCTTTGATATTGAAACTGATTGACTTACTATTATGTCTTAGTGGTGATAAGGGAGTGGGAGGTTGTAAACTCATATGAAGTAGTGAGAGGTAATGTTGTCGATGCGGATGTTAATAAGACTACATAAGATCTCCGATCTTTTTTAAAGCTTCATTTATTTATTTATTTTGTATTTAGCATAAATTTTTATTACTTTTTATGTTCTGTGAAGTTTTGTTTTGTACAAAGTTTTGTCTTTCATATTTTTTATTGTTGAACATGTGCTGCTTGACCGTTTTCTTTTTAATAAATGACTTATGTGCGCTTGTTCGTAATACGCTAACACCCGTTTTTCTCAACTTTTTTAATGACCAATTTTTGTTCTTTTTATCTGCGTACAATCACCTATCATGTCGCTAGAGAATTCCGTGTCTTTTAGAATTTTTTTCAAATATTTTAGATTTTATGAGGGGGGATCAGTTTATGAGGGGGGATAATATAAATTTAACGTAAACTGATCCCCCACTTTTTGACCATCACAATTTGTTTTACAAAATTGACAAACAATCCGGAATTTTCTAGCGACATGGATAGGTAATTGTACTCAGAAAAAAGAAAACATTTAGCCCGTAAAAAGATGGGGAAAAAATAGGTGAATAAACAACAACGTGCAACATGATCAAAAAATGGGTAATCAGTTTACGTTGAATTTATATAGGAAACTGATACCCCCTTCTAAAATCTAAAATATTTGAAAACATTTTCCAAAAAACACGGAATTTTCTAGCGACATAATAGGTAATTGTACACCGAAAAAACGGGTGGTGGAGTATTACGAACAAGTGCCGACTTAACTGTGATCTATCTTCTTCCTTCAGTTTGTACCTTGTATAAACAAGGTTCTTGTAATTTCTTTCCTGTTCATCTTTTTCTTTTCCAATTGTATTCGATTTTTATACATTTTCGTTTGGTTTCAGAGTTGAAAACTGTCTTTTGTTTATATTTTATCGATTTCGTGTGAATCAGATGATTCTGGTGTTGGCATTAGTTTCCCCGATGTTTTTCTAGTTATAAATCTTTCTGGAAAGATATCGGGTACTTACGGGAAGGACCACGAGAAGGTTGCCAACATCCCTAAGAACCGACTGGATTCGAACTTGGAACACCCAGGTCTTCAGTCCGTGTCGATATCCACTTAACCACCGTCACCTCCCAAGATTCCTTATACTCCTAGTGTGCTTTAATTTGGAAGATTTGCACTTCATACCCTTTTTATTAGGTGCTCTTTTCGGTGTTCTATTTGTGTATCCAATTTATTTGTTTTAACTGATTGTTCTCGACACTAGCATTACTAAATATGGGACTTTTGCATATCCTTTTAACATTCTGTATGTTTTTTCAGATAGTTTATTCACCTTGTAACGTTGTGTGCCCCTTATGTTACTTAGATGCGTCACATATGGACGCTTATGTTCTTGCGATTATTATGTGTCACGTTGCCATTACCTTCGTTGAAGCGAATTCGCTTGTAGCTTGTCAAGATGCCACGTTACATAAAACGTAATATATGCAGTTTTCGCGTTTGTGAATGTCGAAATATCTTATTAAGCTGTTTACTATTACTGTATATGATTCGTTATAGAGATGATACGCTTCAGTTGCTACTAGTAATGTGACGATTTAAATATTTTTCCCGATTCCAACGCAATTACCGATTCTTTTTTAAATTCCTAAATATGTATTTACAGAGTTATTGTTTACTACACAAGTGTAGAACCACGTGCTGCCCCCCTCGACGACCGTCGACCCCAACGTTGTGTTTCCGTGACCTTCTTCCTTGTCTTCATCGTCCAGCCGAGTCGTCTATCTACTGACGAATCGTCGAGGGCACAGCACTGGTCCACAAGTTAAAATAAAAGAAACACCACTCACGATAAAGAACACAAACACATATACGTTGAGTATAACTTAGTTTGAACTATGAGTGTGTGTGACACCGTCCTGTCGAGACCCCCATTGTCGTTGCTCAACCTACCTTACTGTAGTCAGGTGTCGTAAAACACTGTCACTCCTAAAAGTGTCCAGTATTCTTTTCTTGGTGACCTGTCCTGAACAATGGAAATTGACCACTCCCAAATTTCTTTTGTCTCTGTCGATTAGTCACTTCCTATCCTGTCTTTTCTTTTCTGTGCGTTCATGAGTCATTTCCGATTCCTGACCGGGCCCCGACCTTTGCGGCAGCCATAGTGTCACACAAGAACTTCTAAAACAAAAATGACAAAACTTATGGCAAGGTGAGGCTACAAAACCGACCCAACCATCTGCGAATGTGGAAAGAGGACCATACGATGCAGCACTGCCTTGGCTTCCCTTTACTGCACAATCGGTGCAGCTTAAAAAATCAATGATATTGCAATAGACTGCATAAAATGATATGCTTCAAAAACACACAAAGATGAATATCACGAATAAGCATATATGGCGTGATTGAATGGGGTTGCATTTCTATTGTTTTCCGGCAATTCTGTTGTTACTTACTACATTAATATTTGGGTCTTTAGATTTTTCTTCTCTGCATATGTTGAGTTTGTTATCACTCATATACTCTGTCAGAATTACATGGACATATAAATCCATTTCTGCATCTGTTATTTCTTGCATGCTTTCCAATAGATATGTGCATGATAATGTATCCTCTATAATTGACTTATGATCTCGGATGTATGATTGTTCGAATTCATTTTTTTGAATTTCTAATAAGAATCTCTGTATTCTTGGAACGTTCTTCATGATTGATGTTTAAAAAGTTTATTTTAATGGCTAATGGTTATTTTCAATGATAAAGTATGTTCCATATACGAATCAGTGCAATCTGTTGCAAGCAAACATTACACTTGGTATTTCTACTTCGATACGGTGTTTTTTTTCTTCTGTAAGAGTTGTTGATATTGACGCGTATGATAGGAGTTAACAATCATTTTCATGTTTTTGTTGTAGTGTTCCTCATCCTTTCTTGTTTGCGTCTGTAGTTCTTTTTGTTTGTTTGTAGGTTTGGACTATAAAACTATAGGATTAAGCAACTGGTAATTATTTTTTAAGCTTTTGTATAACTTGTGTCTGAAGTCGGTCGAATGACTGGTGTATTTTATTATGTAATAGTTCTGCTAATGGTATTATTTTCTGAATATTTGTTATGAACTATCATCAGTACTTCGTCATTTCTTAAAATATCCGGATATCATTTATGTTCTCTGAATAGAGCATTTTAGGGGCAGACTTATTTTCTCAGCTAGGCTTGTAACCCTTTCCTTTCCTATTGGGCTCTTGGAGGACTTACTTTTTGGCTAGCCCATTTTGAGTCCAAGAGATTGAACGCTGGTGGTGGGGTCTCTTTCAGGCTTGGTTTGTCTGATAACTGAAAGATAATGAAGGTAGTTAAGTATCCTGGTTAGATGATAGTGCAGGAAACTGAACTCCTAAGCTACTCCTTGAGAGGCTTCTCGATCAGCACTCGCAAAATGTTGGGGTATTCTCAAGTGCCATGTTGCATATGGATGTGTGTCCTTTTCGGTATTTCTGGCGTGGTGACTGAGTCCATCACTGGCATACTAATGTTTTGCCTTTAGGTTCGATTATTTCGCCTCCGCCAGTTAAAAGACTAACTTGTTTTGAAGTAGTTTTACCTTCCTCTTTCTTTTTGTTATTATGCAACAATGTTAGCTCCTTACATTAAGTGGCTTCATGCCTTGTCTGAAGCGACTTCCATTAAAAAAATGCAGCATCCTTTCTATGGATCTGATTTGATTATTTGATGAGTAATTAAATTACTTAGATATGTCAGTTGGTTTGACACGAATTCACACTTTGGTTTAGTCAGTTTTAAACCTAATTCATGCAGTCGAGTGAAGATTTTGTTTCGTATCTTTGTGGTTTTCTGTTTGAAATAAGGGGAAAATATACAGAAAGAACAATACACGAATCCAAGGAAACTGAAACTGCCATGAATCTCATAAGTTGATTTTTTTTTTACTTATGGATCACCGCTTATCAAAACACGGCAGGCACTCGAGGATAAGGGTTAAAAGGATTGCTGGTTAACCGTTGGTCACCGTCATGAGAGGATTGGAAACAGTTGGTGGAATGGGAAGAGGATTACTTAAGAGGATTTGATTTTCCAAAAGTACTGCTCAACAAGTATTTGTTTACATTAGACTTGAAGACGACCATGCTGTAGTCGGCTGGGAAGTAGACTTGTGGTATCTTGTTCCAAAAATGGGATGTTCTACGAAAGAAACTTTGTTAATGGCATTTAGTTTTTTTCTTTCTGATATAGAAAGAGAGAAATGAAAGTTCTTTGCAGTGGTTGTAACCAGACGAGTTCTTGCTGTGAATGTTTTGCAGAGGGCTAACTAGGGATTGGAGGTCAGTTGAGCACCTTCCATGTAAATAACTATATAGTAGAGAGGTTAGAAACATCTCTTCTGTGTAAAAGAGGCTGAACAGAGGAGAAGAAATCATCACCCACGAAATTGTGAAGTCGATTTTGTACTCTGTCAAAACAAGAAAGAGTTCTCCGAGCAGCACCTCCCCAAATATGACAACAGTACTCCATATTAAGACGAATATGGTTCTTATACAGATAGAGGATTGTATCAGGAGTCAGGTATTTTCTGAAGCAGTAGAATGATCAAACCATTTTTCAGGCAACCTTAGCTACAGATTTGATGTAAATCTTCTATTTCAGGTCATGGATGAAAGTCAGTCCTAGAATCTTATGAAAGGGGAAGGCTTCCTCTAGGAGAGAGCCATTCATTTCGAGTGGAGAGGTGAGAATCCGAACATTGATGATGAAAAAAAAGCTTGGTTTTTGAGGCGTTAAAAGTAACAAGCCACTTCTTCCCCCATTGCACCACATGCTTAAAGTCGGAGGAGAGAGTGTCAGAAAGATCTTGATCATCAATGCTCTTTGAAGTGCTGCCATAGATAGTTGTGTCGTATACATAGATGTAAAAGAATTATCTGGAAGATCATTTATGAACATCAGGAAGAGGGTTTCTTTCAGAATGGATCATTAAAGCATGTCGGCATTGATGCTGTGCACTTCGGACTCTTGGCTATGAATTACTCCTTTTATAGACCTATCGGGGATAATCGATATTCATTATGTGTGTTTCGGACTTTTGCTCGTCAATAAGTACTTTTATAGACCTATCCGAGAGAAAGGATTTGATGGTTGAGAAGACATTTCCAGATATTCTATAACTAACAATTTGTGGAGCAAACTTTTGTGCCAAACACTATCGAAGGCCTTTGATATACAAAGAGCCATCGCCCTAGAAACGAAGTCACCATTGATAGATTCACTGCTCCCGTGCAATATCACAGTTAGCACGTCAGCTTTTGTATAACTTGTAAACTTTTGCAGGATAAAATCCATATTGCTTGTCACTAAGATTGTTTCCGCTGAGGTGGCTGACAACTTTTTTGATTTATTACCGATTCAAGCAACTTACTCATGATGCAGAGAAAACTGATCAGTTTGGACTAAGATGCAGAGTAACAATGTCAGTTATTTTTAAATACCAGCGCAGACCACAAAAGTCTAAGAAGGTGATGGAAAGCATTTTTCCTTTAAGCAACGATTACACAGCTTTGTAAGGATAGGAGCTATATCGGGTTGCAATTTCCAACCGCTCAGATATAGATATATATCAGACGCTATGCAGGACACATTTTAGTTTAAAGATTTAAAAGGGATTTCAGATATGAGCTGTCCCAATCGGCCCTAGAATATCAATACAATCTGTTATGGAAAGGGACATAAGAGAACTTGCTGAACTTCGTTTTGATCTTAATTGAGACATCCAAGTGGTCGGGGGGGAAGGATCCCAGGAGACAAGACAGTAGATATACCCCTCCCCGCCGCCTCCTCCCAAAGAAACAGTGGCACCAATCTCAGTTGATACCACACAAAATGATTGTGAAGGGTTTGGGAGGGTGGAAATATCCAAAGCAGAAAGATCACCATCCACTGGAGGGGCATTGAGAGTACTTGAATCTTGGGGAGGTTTATTGCTGCACTCAAATTAAAGAGAAAACCAACCACCGTTATCAACAAAAAATCAATGGTAAACGGATGTTACGATAACGTTAAGTACTTTATTTTTTTTTACTAATTGGGTCACTGTTTATCAAGGCCTGGGAGCCACCTGAGTATAAGGGTTAAAGAGACTGTCAGTTGAACAATGATCGCCATCACAACAAAATAGGAAACAATGGGTGGAATGGACAGATGATTACTTAAAAATTGATTATACAAGAGGACTGCTCAACAAGTATTTGTTTACATTAGACTTGAAGGCGACTATGCTGTAGTCAGTTGGGATCGTGGTATCTCGTTCCACAGATGGGATCTTCTAGCAAAGAAACTTTGTTAGTGGAAGTTCGATTTGGTTTTTGGTACAGAGGGGAAGAAAGGAAATGCAATGGTTATTAACAGATAGAAATGTCAGGAGACTTTATCACTCAGATTCCAGGGAACACCACTCGTTATTGCTAGTGAGCAATCACTGATAACGACTCGTGTGAAAATTCCGAGTAGGTAGAAAATTAGAATAACTGAATTAACTAAACATTCCTACATACATCATATTTGTCGGGGTACTAGCGAATTCTATTCTTGTTAAACATGAAAGAACGAGCAAAATACGCTAGTAACGAACACAAAAAAAGATAAAAAGTGAGAACCCAGCACTCAAACATTCATATAAACAATAACAATTTATTGAACATATCTAGCACATAACATTTGCAACAATTCTCAATAAAAGTCTCTTTGTTTTTGTTTTGTGTAGAATGTCTCTTTCACAGTTTTAATGTTGAACTTCTTTTGTTGTTCAAAGCTATTTCCCTTAATGGGTTTTTGTTGAAAACCTCACGTGTTTAGATGTACGTATAAGAAATAAAGAAAAATGAGCCGTCTCCTAACCCCTTTTTTCACTGTGTAAGCATTTGTGTGCGTGTCGCTCTGTTGTTAGTGCGAGGACAAGAGTGTGTGTGTTTGACAGTAATTTGTAGAGAGAGAAAAAAGGTACAAGCTTACTAGTGTTCTGTGTCCGCGAGGAGGAAGGAGACGGTGTGGAGTCAAGACTGAGACAGCAGCAGGCAGCTTCTTGCCCCAGTGCTTTAGGAGTCTGTTTACAGGACCGTCTTAATCGCCGGTGGTAGGGAAAAGAGAAAAAGAGAGTGATTTTGTCACGGCTGCTGGTTTTATTTTGTTTACCCCTGGTTTGGCGGACGTAGTAGTAGACAATCACGTGATCAATATTTTTGTCGTTTTCAGCGCCTTTTTGCTAGACAGCTTGTGGGAGCCGATTTTTATATCTAGTTTGAACGTTTTGTTGTTGAAGTGAATTTGCTATTGCTTTGTGTTTTTCTGCTTACGCCGGTGACATATTATGATGTCAATCCGATAAGATATTCCATTTAAATCGTAAAAGAGTCTTTTGTCAGAACATACACTAACTCTTTTATTCATATTAACAAGATGCTGGATGCATAGTTTACCTAATTTTAATTTTAAGGAGAAAGTATTTTAGAAAACAAAATCTTTAAATTGTCTTTAATAAATTAACAAGATTTTTTCAACTGAAAGTTATTTTAATTCCAAACTTGTTTTTAACTAAAATGCCATTTTTTATTTGAATTGTGCGGTTTATTTATACATCAAAACCGAAACCCCTTTCTAAATGTTGTGAAGTTGTTCCACAGTAAATAATAAATAAAGGAAGTCAAGTCGAGGGTTGGTTTAACAAGTGTATTAACAAAGTAAGAAAGTGACTAGCTCTTGGCTAGACAGTTACAAGGTGGTGCTTTGTCTTCAGTGTCTCTGGTGACTCGCACTATTTATAGTGACAACCGGTGTAGTTTCTCCTGTGTAAGAACGGCCGGTGTAACACTAAAAATGCCAGAATTCATAAAATGCTGAAAGCGAACGAAATTAGTATCCATAAATTTATTAAAATAAATTTTGAGTTTTTTGGGTTTTTTTTTTTTTGGCATAGTGGTTAGAGTGTTTGCTAATATGCTAGGAGACGAGGCTTCAGTTCTCGTCGAGTCCTATCAAAGACTTAAAAAATGGTACTTGATGTCTCCTTACCGAAACACTCACAATTATTAGGTGAAGATCAAGGGTAAATGGAGTAATCGATGGAAAGGAGTTGTGTCTCAATGTAGTAGTCAATGAAAAAAGAGCCTTTGCCTATGGCTGGTCCATTAATTATTTTATTCTCAGGCCTTTTGACCGATAAATGAAAATGAGATTATACTTTTTTAGGCAATTACATGTATATAAACTGGAAAAATATCTGCAAAATAGTAATTAAAAAAAAAGAAAAACACAATTTAGACTTTAGTAGAAATGATCACTTGTTTATATAAATTTCATGTAAAATGATATCCAACTTCCAGGCCAAGTAGTAGAACGTTTCTCTTATAGAAGCCAGATCAATGTATTCAGTAAGAATATGTTTGATTGTGTATGTAGTTTGGCATGCATGGCATATTGGTTGCTGTTTGTCTTCAAGTAAGTAGGAATGTGTAATCCTTGTGTGACCTATGCGAAGTCTGGATAATACTACTTCCTCTTTTCAAATTTTTCGTGAACTTTTTTTCGATTCTCCTATTGTAGTTTAGATCGCTAGGAGTTTGTTATGTGTATTGCTACTCCAAGTGGTTGTCTTTGTTGTTGGATATATTTGTTGATCTTCATTTTAAAATCTGTATATGGAATCTTAAAATTGGTCTTCTGCGCCATGCCTAAGGCAGACCTAGCCCTTATCAGCCTGGTCGTTTCCTTTGATTCCGATATGACTTGGAATTTAACACAGTAATATTTCATTATCTTTTGACAAATATTTAATCTTACACAGCAACTTGGTTATTAATGGATTGTCAAATTTCTTGTTTTGTAGCGATATTAGTACCGACAAAGAATCTGAAAAGATCATTTTCTATTTTTGGATTTAAAAATGAAACTGAGTGCCGTATCCAATGCACATACTTCTGCATTGAAAATGGAAGTGTCATTTGGAAGACGCTTCTTATTTATATTGTTATTGTATATTGCAGCACACTCTGTTGCGTCTTTATGTTTGGATCCATCTGTGAAGATGTGCATATGTCTTGGATATTTGTCTTTGACGTTCTCTAATTCCTCGTGAAAAATTAGAGGATTTTTTTGTGGGGTTTCGTTCTTTGAGATCCTTATGGTCCAAGGTGGTATTTTTGGTATTATAGCATCATGTATTTTTGTCAGGTCCAATCCTGCTTCTTTGCTGATCATTTCCATTCAAAGGCCAAAAGCTCATATAGCCCTTTCATTACTTTGGAATAATTCCCTGTATTTTGGGTGGAATGTACTATCATGTGTATGATTTGATGAACAGGATTTCAACTTTACACAATACTGCAGAGCTAATTCTGATATTTGCGGGTGGTTTGTCAGCTTCTACATACAGACTCAACTGGCGATATTCTGAAGGCTTTAAGGACTAACCTTAGGCCTCCATGGTAGATCAGGTCAAGTATGTTTTGGTAGGTCTGTCTGGCTGATCGATATATAAAAATACTGTAGTTCAATTTAAATCTGATGAGTGACCTGTCTAGTTTTAGTAGAGTGTTTCGGTCCGTACATCACTCCGTAGTATTTGTAATATTCTATTACATTTAGCCTTTATATATTTCAGGTGTGAATAAAGGTCAGTTTTCTCTCTAAAATTACTCCCAAAACTTTGTATTCGTTTCTCACTGCGGTTTCCATCCTTTCAAGTTTCAGACTTGGGTCATTGTGCAATTTTCTCTTCTGACAAAAATCGATACATTTTGTTTTTGCTTGAGAAAATTGGAAATTATTTTCTGTTTCCATTTGTTGACTTTATTCAGGGATTGATGCAATTTTCGCTCAATCGTATGCATATGTTTAGACCTGTAGGTTATCAGGAAGTCGTCCACACATATAGGGGTCCATTTTTTATTATGTTCTTTATTTTCATGCTAAACAGAGTCCCAGACAGTACACTGCCTTGTGGGACACCCTCTTCCTGAGTTTTCATATCAGAGAGTACATCCAATGTGAACTCGAAATCTTCAATTTGACAAAAAAGGGTCGATAAAATGTGGCAGTCTACCTTTTAGACCGAGATCGTGCAAATTTCTTATGATGCCATATTTCCATATCGTATCGTACGCTTTCTCTAGGTCAAACAAAATAGCTATGAGATATTCCTTTCTGGTGAATGTCTCTCTTATAGAAGTTTCCAAGCGAAGCTAGTGGTCTATTGTGTCTCTTTTATTGTGGAATCCACATTGTAGATTGGTAATAAGGCCATTGGATTCTTAATACCCAATATCAATCTATTGTTTATCATCCTCTCTATTGTCTTGCATAAACAACTAGGCAAGGAGATTGGTCTGTAATTTTGTGGATCCGAGATGTCTTCGCCGACTTTGGTATAAGTATCACTGTAGTTTGTTTTCATATCTCCAAGAATTTTCCCTCTGTCCATATTTTATTGTATATATTTAGGAGATACTTCAGTGATTTTCCTGGTAGTTGTTTTAAGAACTCAGAATGAACTTAATCCGGTCCTACAGCAGTATTATGAGATTGTAATAGACTGAGCCAATCTCCCCAACATAAACGACAAAAAATAGCCTGTGTTGTGCATGAAATTTGAGTAGCGTCCAGATGAATTGATAAAAAGAAAGCATTTGAAAATAAAAACAGAATGAACTGGAAAGCATCAGGAACGACGGTTGCTTGTCAGACAATTGTCCCGGATTTTTCGTTTTGTGCGTTCCTTTCTTACAGAGATATTTCAATAGAGTCTCTTAACTCACTCAATGTGTATGGACTATTATAGATCTCCAGATTGTTTTTATTTAAAACTCAATTTATGCTTTTCTGCATTATTGTTGGTTAGAAATTTTTGTTTTCCACCCTGACTTGATTTGGTTTGGGAAAACGTCTCCGATAGCTGGTTTGATATGTCTTTTTAATCTGTTATTGTGCAGTTATTTTTGGAGAGGTGTTTGATTGGTTTTGTTTGGTGTTTACCCGCTATTTTCCCGATCATTTCTCAAACCGCTTTCGGTTTAGAAGTGGAATTTAGTTTGTCAAGACATTCTTGCCAACATTCTTTTTCCGCTGCTTTTATCACGCTGCGGCCATTGCTCTGCTTTGTTTGTATTCTATTAAATTTGTTTGAGTTGGTTCTTTTTTAAAACTTCTCTATGGCTGCTCTTCGCAGTCTAATGGCGTTTTTGCATTGGTTATTGAACCAGAGTCTTTTACGTTTATTTGGTGTCAGATTTCTAGAGATGCAGTCTTTTGCTATTTCAATCAGCCTCAGTATGAAATGCTCCACTAAGTCAGTCTGTTTCCACACATGTCAGTTTATCCTGACATTTTTCTTTAAACATTTGCCAATTGGCTTTATCTAGTTTTCAACGGTCTGGTTTACTTTCACCACCAGGTTCTATATTTTCGAGGAGGATTGGAAAAATGATCACTGCCACAAGTGTCATCATAGACGCTCCAAGTAAAGTCCATATAGACTGTGGGGTCGCATATGGTTAAGTCAATAGCAGAATTATTTCAATTAAATGGGTTCATATATGTCTGTGTTCCTTCGTTTATCAGGCACAGATCATTTTCATTAATAAATTTTTGCATTGTTTTACCCTTTTGTGTCGTATTTTCACACCCTCATAGGGTATTGTGACTATTGAAATCCTCTAATAGGATAAACGGTGTGGGTAATTGGTCAATCAGCTTGTAACGGTCACTTTTATTTATGTCCTCATCTGGTGGAATATATACCGAGCATATATCGATTGTTTTATGCAACGTGGCCTTGATAGCAATCGCTTGGATATTAGTTTGCATATTCAGTTTGCTACGGGGTATGCTATTTCAGATGAGAATTGATACCATTCCAGAGGTCCTGTGTCCAGTATCATGGATGTGACTGAATATCTGATAATTTTTTTATTGATATCATCCTCTTGTTTGAGGAAGGTTTCTTGGAGATAAATGATTGTGAGGGATTTTTGTGTCAGTAATAAAAGCAACACCTTAAAATTTCCTTTTAAACTGTGACAATTCCATTGGCTTATTTTTTTGTCCCATTGTTTATATTTTGATGGGGAGGTTGTTTTTTTTTTTAGAGTTGTGGTCTTCTGTTTCTATCATTTCCAGTGCCTCGAATCAGTTTTGTGTCAGATTCACTCTGATTTTGTTTCTCTTTTCTCTCAGATTCGTTATCTTTACCTGAACACTTTTTGCCTGGAGATTTTTTAATCGGAGATATTTTACTTGGATTTTTGCAGATCACTATTTTTTTCTTAGTGGACTCAGTTGCATTATTCATTTCGGTCGCTGTAGACTGTGGTAGTGCATCTTTGGTGGGAGCAGCCGGTTGAGTGGCAAGCACAATGATCTTCCTTTCCTCTCTTGTTTCACCTTTTGCTCCTAACCTTTGCTTTTGGTTCCTCCAATTCTGTTCTAATTGTTTTTTAGAAATCCTTGCCAGCAACCTTTGTACTAATTTACGAGAGCATGCTACCCCCATGGATTAAATAAAGTGTTCTGTTCGAAATTCCGTACAGATTCCCGAGTTTGACAGAAAGATTCCCGAGTTCGACAAGATACACCTGAAGAAGGTCGGAGGTTACATTGGCCGAAACGTTGTGAGAATAACATCCAAGATGAGAACAGTAGTCGGAGTTATCCAAATAATACAAATTATCAATCCTCATCTAAAAAAATGTCGAAATATAAAACATGATGTTTTGCCAATCACGGCTGTGTATTCTGAAGCCATAACACGAGAGGTGTATGGGCTAGATGGGCGTTTTTCTGAGCGCAAACTCAGTAAGGGTGGAAAATTTAAAGTTGAAAAGAATCTTTTAAAGGTAAGACAAAACAATTATTTTTGTTCTTCGATGAATAAATATCTGTACTTAAAAATATTCTTGTGTATTTTGAACAATTTTGAATCTATTAACATTAAGTATTGTTTTAATTACATCAGAATTATCTCAGAATTCAGTATGGCAAGAAATTGCTTAAGTTAAGAGGTTCAATGTTAGTTTAGTCGTTACATAAATTCAGTCATGGACACACATCCGTTTGTCCAAACCACATCTTTGTTTACCCTGTCAATAACCAACAACAACAAGCAAGGGAGATCACTCTAAAAGCTTATCACAAAGGAATAGAACTTTTATATCTCAATACAAGGGAGACAACTTAACAGGTTCAATGCTGACGTGCTGGTAGGGTCACTGGTTGAGTAATAATGGTATAGTGGTAAAGATATATTTTGTGCCCTCTAGGTCACAAAATGTATCTTTCTTTTGATGCTGGAAAAACATGTGATACTACTGAAAGCACTTACAACTAATTTACATGGCATATGCTATGCTTATCTGCGACCAATCAAAATTGACCGCATATATATATATATATATATATATATATATATATATATATATATATATATATATATATATAATCCAGGTAAAACATCCACAGGGTAGTAATCCAAAGAATTTTAACCGGGTTTATAAAAAGTGCTCAATAACAAATAGAGCTTTTATATATGATTATTTTTATTTACACAGACATGTACAAAATCTGCGACACTGGCATGTCGATGTTATCGATCAACACCTATTATAAACTGAGATCTCATCAGGCAGAGTTAGAATCCGATCTTAACTCTAGAACACATTTGCAAAGAACCAAATATGTTCTAGGGTTAAGATCGGATTCTAACTCTGCCTGATGAGATCTCAGTTTGTAATAGCTGTTGATCGATAACATCGACATGCCAGTGTCGCAGATCTTGTACATGTCTGTGTAAATAAAAATAATCATATATATATATATATATATATATATATATATATATATATATATATATAAGCTTGTAATGCAGTCATAAATTTGTTATTCCTGTATGTTAAAGTTGAATATGAACAAGATGAACAGATGAGAAGACTCCAAAGTTCAACATTTAAAAAGAATCTTTTCATACTAATAAGTCAGCATTTACTAAGGCCAAAAACTACTCGAGGATATGGATCAATGAGATTGTCAGTTGGATGATGAACAATACTATGGGAGGATTGGAAACAATGAATGGATTTGATTACTTAAACGGACAACTTGACAAGTATTTTTTTCACATTGAACTTGAAGACAACCATGTTATATTCTGAAGGGAAGTAGCTCCGTGGCAACGTGTTTCACAGATGGATAGTTCTTGGAAAGAACTATGTTCATATAAATTCCGTTTGGTTGTAGCTAGAAAGAGCAAACTTATTTACAGTAGTGATAACTAGACGAGTTCTTGCAGTGAATGTCTTATAAGAAGGAACCGATCTGCTCAAGCAGCATATCCCATGGAAATAACGATAGAGTAGAGAAAGACTAACAACGTCTCTTCTGTAAGAAAGGAGTTGTAGGAGAGAGAAGAGATCATCTTCGACTTGGGATGAAATACTATTTTTGGTCAATATATTTGTGATTTATGTGAAGGATAAAAAATGGGTGACCATTTGCATCATCAGAATGTTAAAAGGAGGAATATAAAATCACAGCTGTTTTAGTAAGATTAAAATTAGAACATCGCTAGCTGGCATATAGTTTTATTGGGATTAGTAGGATTAAGAATCGTTACTTTTATTTTCAGTGTGTGTGTGTGTGTGTGTGTGTGTTTAACACATTTTGTTATATGTTTCGTTTGCATCCCTGAGGAGATACGATGGCAGATGACTTGGTTTGGAATCACTTGTAAAATCATACGATGCTTACTAAGGATCATTGACATGTCAATGAAGACACATGGGAGCGAGGTCTTATTAAACTAAGCCAATCAATAGAAAAGGAGAAAGACCTACGGAAAGTTACAAGTGACATTAAACAAAGTCGATGTTTGTAATGATCCTCTGTATGACATGCTGTAAAACAAAATAATCAACCAACCATTGCTCATAAGATTCCAATATTTATTCAACAAAATTTCAAGATGAGTCAAAATATTGTAACACTAACAAATTGATTCAAAAATGTAATTTCAATCGATTCTAATTATGTTAAATAATATTTATTAACAATTAATGAATAATTAACTAATGGTTAATTAATTAATTAATTATACACTTACTTAATCACATTCTTTTGGTCATAAAATCTGGTGCTAGACACAAAACACTCTTTCGTAGTTTTAATTAGGCATCCGGTCAGTCTCGAGAGACTAAGGATACCCCCTGTAAGGGCGCCTGCGCAGGGAGTCAATGGTTGCACAATTCCTAAACACACTTCTCTTGAATTGGTACTGCTTGATTCCAATGGCAAGAAGTCCAGAACGACTGGAAAAAATGCAGAGATGATCAGAGAGCTCTCCCGCCTACATCTGCTATTCCCAAATGGTCACCCAATTTAGTACTGAGCAGGTTCAACGTCGCTTAACTTCAGTGATCTAACAGGAACCGGTGTGCCAATGTGATTATACTGTATAAGGTCAGCAGAAATCAAGGATAACTGATCAGTCTATAGATTGAATTGTTTACAATAGGTATCGATGTGATTCAGCATGAAATAACCCCACAGAAGATTTATTTACCACAAAAGAAACCAAGACAGACATATTGTAAACACACGCATCGATTATATTTTATTTTCGATTCTTGCAATATATAGGCACACGCATGTTTTCTCCTTCAAAGTAATTCTTCCTCCCTCTCCCCCCTGTCGGATTACACTCAGCTCTGTCACTACGGCCCTTTTGATATAATCCATGGCTTCAAAATTGACCCTCGCTGATGATGCTCTTAAGCTTGAGAAAAAAGAAATAAGGAACATGAAAGGTGAATAATGTGATTCTTCTGTTGATATTCTCATGATATTCGTGTTTCGTTGTTCATCAATCGCTCCCCAGTGCCCATAGCTGAACAACCTGAAAAAGAGGGAGTTAAAATAAAATCATATGATTAAAAAATGCAACGATTGCAGAAAGCTACTGTTACAATTATATACTTCCAAGATATCATGTGAGATACCATAATCTGCTTATCTATCTTTCATCCATAGCTCACACAGCACACCCAGTTCAGTTACTGACCTTGTAGTGACTGCTTATACAATACTCTACATATATAAGAGTCAGATATTTCCTAGGATGGAGTACAGCTGCCACATCCCGGGAGGCGCCATTCCAAATACTCTCTATTGCCTAGGCAGAGTTCAAAATTGACTCTGAACTCTAGTGGAAGATGATCTTTTGTTTCCTACAGCCTCTTTCCCATAGAAGAGACGTTGCTAGTCTCTCTCTACTCTATCGTTATTTTCATGGAAGATGCTTGACTGAGCTCCAATCCCTGGTTCATCCTTGTAAGACATTCACAGCAAGAACTCGTTTTGTACCACAACCGCAATCCCAACAGATGCCAGCATGTAAATAGGACGTTAAACCAAATATGATGATGATGATGATGATGATGATGATGATGATGATGATGATGATGATGATGATGATGACGACGACAACGACGACGATGATGATGATGATGATGATGATGATCGGACTTTCCCTTCTTCCTCCATAAGGAGGAATTTCCATGGACAGAACTTCTTTGCAAAAGCCTCTCGTCTGTGAAACACATTACCACAGAACTGCTTCCCTGCAGACTACAACATAGTCGTCTTCAAATCCAATGTCAACAAGTACTTGTGGTGAATCTTCCAATAAATAATCAAACTTAGTTTATTTAATTGATTAATTTCGGCTGACAATCCTTCCTTTGCCCTTGAGTAACTTTTGGCCTTAATAAATGTTAACCAAAAGGTTTTTTTAAAAAACGTTATCTGTAGTTATTTTTCAGCTTATATAAAAACAGAAAAATGTTACATTTCTCCAACCGCTTTGAAAACACTAACCAGTATTTTTTTAAGAAGTTTAGCCAAATGTTGGTTTGAAGCTAAAGCCGTCAACGAGGATCGAACACACAAATAATGATGTTTAGACGACCAACTTGCCAATAATTATTGCACCATACCATGTTAAGAGATTTTTTTTTTTAAATAGTAAAATTTCTTTCACGCTGAGAGAGAGACAACTCTCAAATTTCTATATTTCAGTCACCATGAATTCTTGCAGTCTGTATTATTATGTAAAATCATACATCTTGGGTAATTTTCTAGTTTAGTGGTTTTTACTTCGAAGATGTTGTTGACGTTAGGCTTCTTTTTTATCCCCATTCATATTTTTTTAAAAGTGTTGTTTATTAACATTTATAAAATAAAATTTGGTTGTTTTCATTTTTTAATTGAAAATAAAAACGTGATAATCCTCCATATATATATGAAGGATTATTAACTAACTGACTTCACCTGCGCGTTCTCGGCTGCTTTTTAAAATTATCTTTTTTTTTCATTTGTTATTGTCACCTGAAGATGATTTGAAGAAGAATCGAAAACGTTCATGATACATATGGAACATACATTCATTTTTTATTATTTTAACACCAAAACTATCGCTTTCCTTATTTTGTCCTTTAGTCCTCACATTCCATGAGCGATGTTTTTGACAAAGAGAGAAGAATTGCTGTTTTCTGGGTTGGAATATATCCATCTAACACTTATCATTGGCTAGTTTTTGACCTTGAAGCAGTTTCTTAGGGTTTTTTAGCTCCTTACATCAAATGATGTCATCCCTTGTCTGGAGCGATTTCTATATATAAAAAAAAGAAGAAAAAGATCATTAGAAAAATAATAAAAGTTATAATCACTAGTAGAATTCTGTTATTTTTAACAATGTTTGCTTAAATTAAAGAATGCTGCCTAAATAAACACAATATATATATATATATATATATAGTGTGTGGATTTCAATTTTGTGTAGAGAATCTGAATAACAGAGCTCAATGTAATTCAAACAGAGCAAAACAGAATTATAAAAAGAAAAACTATACACACATTAAGGTTGTACACATAATAACTTATTTCGACCCCTTTAATTAGGTCTCCTCAGATGTATGGACAACCACGTCAAAAAAAACAAATAATGAGAGAAATTGATCGTCTTAAAAATATAAAGATAAATTCACTTTTGTGATTGGTCTATGTAAAAAGGAGGTAAATGTTAAAATAATAAAATAATCGAGGAGGGGTGACAGAAGTAAGATTATTTTTTTAATATATGCAGAAATATAAAAAAATATAAAAAAAATATATAAAGGAATTCTTTTTTGCTATTTAAACAAATAAATCATCTCATTTAAAATTTCGAATGTGAGCTTTATGGGTAAAAATATATGATGAAATATTCGAGCGTTCACGATTAAAAACTACGTTTAATTATTTACGATTAAAAATTAGAAGACGAAAATGTAGGACGAAGATTTCGGTTTAGATTAGAACATATTAAAAATTTAAGTTGTATAGCGTCAAGATTCGGGATGATTTACACTATGGAATTAAAGTTTAGCGACAATTTAAAAACGGTTTATTTATAAAATTGGTAAAGATTCTGGCGTTCACGATTAATTATTTATGATTAGAAATAAAAAAGACGAAAATTCAGGACGAAGATTTCGATTTATATAGGAAATTATAAGAAAACTTAATTGGTTATAACGTCAATACGGAATTAAAGTTTGGCGACATTTAAGCACGATTAATTTACAAACTAGAGTTTTACTAAAAAAAAAAAAAAAAAAAAAAAAAAATTACTAATTTGTTAACATTTACCTTTACAGTTATAACTTTTATTGTAACTATACTTTAAAAGAATTGTTGTTTACAAAGGACTTTAAAACGTGCTGTTGATTTTAAACCTGTGCCTGTGTCTACATTTAGCCATCAGTTCGTCTCGTCTATTTAAAATGTTCTTGTCTTCATATTTTAGTATTCTGATTTTTTCCTCCATGCACAAATTGCATCTATGTCTAAATCCTTTAGGAGTGTTCGAATGACATAGTATGGACCACGAAATAGTTGGCGTTAAGTTGTTATTTTTTAAAAGCCACCAGTGTTTGGCTAATTCCGTCTTATTAGTGACGTTCGGGTTTAAAAATGAGTGTTTGTGTACGTAGAATCGTTGTTTCCAACTCCCGGCGGATATTCCTATGTATACTTTTTTATTGTTAGTGTTTTCTTTAGGATAAATCGTAGCCTTATATACAACGCTTTCGACGTTACAGTTACCTTTAAGGGGGCAGTTATTTTTAATTTGACAATTACATTTTTTTTCCTCTTTTTTAGTTTTCTTACTCGGTGTGCTCAATATTTTTTTGTTATGTGTATTAATAATGTTCTCCATATTTTTGGTGCAAGAATAACTAATTTTCACCGTTTTCCTATTGAAAATTTTACTTAAAGGATTAGTCGTTTTAAAATGTTTATCTATTAGGTTTAAAAATATTCTCCCGATATTAAGACTAGAAAGTTGGCAATATGGTGGGTTGAACCAAATAATTTTGCGTCCCCTGTTTTTGGGTTTATTTTTCTTTATATTTTCCGTATATATTAGTTTTTCGTTGTACCCACTATTACTTAATGCGTTATCGTATATGTGTTTGCTAGTCTCAAAGATATTTTTATTTGATGAGAGTTTGTTAATTCTGGTGTTAATAGTTGTAGGAATTTGTTTTATAATACATTTGGGGTGATTGGATTTAGTGTTAATGTATAATGGGGTATGATTATCTTTATGGAAAGGTTGAAAAGTTCCCTCGTTTAAGTTTAGCGTAATGTCTAAAAAATTTACCTCGTTGTAATTGGGGGTCACTTCAATCCTCAAACCTAAATATTTAAAAGCCTTATTTAGTTTTTTATGCATCCTAGATATTAAAGGACCGTTGCTATTAGGTACGATGATCAGTCCGTCATCTCTATATAGGCCAATTTGGTTGGGGGTAACAATTCGACTGATTATATATATTATATATATTCCCACCAAATCTGCTATTTGAGCTGAATCAAAGGACCCCATCGGGACATCAAAGTCTGTACTATCTTTTTTAATCCAATTATCCCCATCGTTTGCCAAAATGGACCTCCGACAGGCCAAAATAATGTTGATTTGTTCGTCTGAAATGTCAACGAAATTTTTGGCATAGTTTATGCTATTAATTAGCAATTCCTTCGAAATGGAAGGGTAAAACTCCATTATATCGAATTGGATAAAAGAGGCTCTTTTTTATGTTCTATTTCCCTAAACCATTTAATTGTGTCAGCAGAATCTTTCCATAGATTAAACTGTGTCGCTGTTAGAGTCTCGTTGATTATGTTCTGTAGTATCTTTTTGGATACATGTCCCAATTCTGTTTTAGTTGTATTGATAAGTCTGGATTGCTTATTATTCCCTACAACCTTAATGTGTGTATAGTTTTTCTTTTTATAATTCTGTTTTGCTCTGTTTGAATTACATTGAGCTCTGTTATTCAGATTCTCTACACAAAATTGAAATCCACACACTATATCGGCTCCCCACTAATTGTGAGTTGAGCTCTCTCAGGAATTTGAATTCGGAATACATTTTACATCATTACTTGGACCAATAATGGAGAAATTCACGCCGGCTTATTCGTTAAAGAACATTCCCTTTCCTAGTCTACATAACTTTACTTTCTCCTTAACGAAGAAAATAACGGATCTTATTACCAGGATGAGATGGAAGGCCTATTTCTTCTTAAAAGCGGAATCTACTAAGGAACAATATGAAATGTATAATTTCAGAACCCTTAACCCAGCTAAACCTATAGAAGCGCTTAAACAATTTGAAGCTGATTTATTCAATATAGTGAAAAAGATTAAATTCAAAAAACATTCTAATGACTTCCAGTCGGAACTCGCACACGACATCAAAAACATAAAAAAATCCAACAAAGTTTGGGTCAAAGCCGAAAAATCTACCAATATATATAAAATATGTCCCTTAGAATATAAAAAGCTAATTATAGATAAAATCTCTAATACTTATAAAAAAGACATTTTAGACACAGAGGCTACAATTAACAAGGAAACTAGAGAATTTACCTCAAAATTGAGAATTGATGACAGAGTAGGAAGATTAGATATGAAAAATGCTTACATCCTTATAAGGGACCATAAAAAGAACTTCCACAATAATAAGCAATCCAGACTTATCAATACAACTAAAACAGAATTGGGACATGTATCCAAAAAGATACTACAGAACATAATCAACGAGACTCTAACAGCGACACAGTTCAATCTATGGAAAGATTCTGCTGACACAATTAAATGGTTTAGGGAAATAGAACATAAAAAATAGCCTCTTTTATCCAATTCGATATAATGGAGTTTTACCCTTCCATTTCGAAGGAATTGCTAATTAATAGCATAAACTATGCCAAAAATTTCGTTGACATTTCAGACGAACAAATCAACATTATTTTGGCCTGTCGGAGGTCCATTTTGGCAAACGATGGGGATAATTGGATTAAAAAAGATAGTACAGACTTTGATGTCCCGATGGGGTCCTTTGATCCAGCTCAAATAGCAGATTTGGTGGGAATATATATAATATATATAATCAGTCGAATTGTTACCCCCAACCAAATTGGCCTATATAGAGATGACGGACTGATCATCGTACCTAATAGCAACGGTCCTTTAATATCTAGGATGCATAAAAAACTAAATAAGGCTTTTAAATATTTAGGTTTGAGGATTGAAGTGACCCCCAATTGCAACGAGGTAAATTTTTTAGACATTACGCTAAACTTAAACGAGGGAACTTTTCAACCTTTCCATAAAGATAATCATACCCCATTATACATTAACACTAAATCCAATCACCCCAAATGTATTATAAAACAAATTCCTACAACTATTAACACCAGAATTAACAAACTCTCATCAAATAAAAATATCTTTGAGACTAGCAAACACATATACGATAACGCATTAAGTAATAGTGGGTACAACGAAAAACTAATATATACGGAAAATATAAAGAAAAATAAACCCAAAAACAGGGGACGCAAAATTATTTGGTTCAACCCACCATATTGCCAACTTTCTAGTCTTAATATCGGGAGAATATTTTTAAACCTAATAGATAAACATTTTAAAACGACTAATCCTTTAAGTAAAATTTTCAATAGGAAAACGGTGAAAATTAGTTATTCTTGCACCAAAAATATGGAGAACATTATTAATACACATAACAAAAAAATATTGAGCACACCGAGTAAGAAAACTAAAAAAGAGGAAAAAAAATGTAATTGTCAAATTAAAATTAACTGCCCCCTTAAAGGTAACTGTAACGTCGAAAGCGTTGTATATAAGGCTACGATTTATCCTAAAGAAAACACTAACAATAAAAAAGTATACATAGGAATATCCGCCGGGAGTTGGAAACAACGATTCTACGTACACAAACACTCATTTTTAAACCCGAACGTCACTAATAAGACGGAATTAGCCAAACACTGGTGGCTTTTAAAAAATAACAACTTAACGCCAACTATTTCGTGGTCCATACTATGTCATTCGAACACTCCTAAAGGATTTAGACATAGATGCAATTTGTGCCTGGAGGAAAAAATCAGAATACTAAAATATGAAGACAAGAACATTTTAAATAGACGAGACGAACTGATGGCTAAATGTAGACACAGGCACAGGTTTAAAATCAACAGCACGTTTTAAAGTCCTTTGTAAATAACAATTCTTTTAAAGTATAGTTACAATAAAAGTTATAACTGTAAAGGTAAATGTTAACAAATTAGTAATTTTTTATTTTTTTTTTTTTTTTAGTAAAACTCTAGTTTGTAAATTAATCGTGCTTAAATGTCGCCAAACTTTAATTCCGTATTGACGTTATAACCAATTAAGTTTTCTTATAATTTCCTATATAAATCGAAATCTTCGTCCTGAATTTTCGTCTTTTTTATTTCTAATCATAAATAATTAATCGTGAACGCCAGAATCTTTACCAATTTTGTAAATAAACCGTTTTTAAATTGTCGCTAAACTTTAATTCCATAGTGTAAATCATCCCGAATCTTGACGCTATACAACTTAAATTTTTAATATGTTCTAATCTAAACCGAAATCTTCGTCCTACATTTTCGTCTTCTAATTTTTAATCGTAAATAATTAAACGTAGTTTTTAATCGTGAACGCTCGAATATTTCATCATATATTTTTACCCATAAAGCTCACATTCGAAATTTTAAATGAGATGATTTATTTGTTTAAATAGCAAAAAAGAATTCCTTTATATATTTGTTTATATTTTTTTATATTTCTGCATATATTAAAAAATTAATCTTACTTCTGTCACCCCTCCTCGATTATTTTATTATTTTAACATTTACCTCCTTTTTACATAGACCAATCACAAAAGTGAATTTATCTTTATATTTTTAAGACGATCAATTTCTCTCATTATTTGTTTTTTTTGACGTGGTTGTCCATACATCTGAGGAGACCTAATTAAAGGGGTCGAAATAAGTTATTATGTGTACAACCTTAATGTGTGTATAGTTTTTCTTTTCATAATTCTATATATATATATATATATATATATATATATATATATATATAATATTAAATTATTATTAATACCTACACTACAGACGCTAGCGTTTCAAGCTTATTGGTCTCATAAGTGGAGGAAAGTAACAATTTAAGACGGTCGGGAGGCGCGAACCCAGTTCACAGAATCAGTCTAGAATCTGTAAGCAGTCGTCATATTCACTCGGCCAACGGAAACTGTCATTTCGTCACACAAAATTTAGTGAGTAAAAAAGCTGTCGGACGAAACCATTTCACATGTGTAGAAGACCGAATAAAACAAATAGCACATCCGACAACCCCCACCTCACACCCGCTGTTTAATCTATTCCCATAATGAGATATTTTCTTTCTGTATTCCTTTCTTCTTTCTGTACTGATTGATATGTTTTTTTCCTGTCATTTTTCTTTTTTCAAACTTTCCAGTTTGAGACGTTTTCTTTTTTTCTTATTTCTTTTTTATTAACTTAACCGACTGAGACGTTATTTTAGATGAATATGGATATTAGTGTGAACACTAGCGAAGCATACTTTTTTTCCTTCATTTTTGACACAGGGTATATACACTAGTTTAAAAAAAACGCAGTATTTGTGTAGATGAGGATCTTCAGTAAACCCCACCCCTAACCCCGATAAAAAATGGAATTCTACTTTTTTAGACAATTACATGTAAACACCCTAAAAAACTTTGAGAAAAAAAAAACAATTTTTTAGAATTTAGAGTGGGGGATCAGTTTTACATATAAATTTAATATAAAATGATCACCCACTTTCCGATCAAACGGTGTTTGAACGACATGTGATCGTTTGAGTTAAATCTTAGATGTAACCACGTTCTTGATTGTTTTTTGCTTTGTTTCGGGTGGGGGGGGTCGCACCCGGATCTAGGGTTAGCGGTAGAGTTAAATCAGGATTTTTTTGTTTTTTTTGTGGTCGTGGTGATGATGGCTGTGGTGAGAGATTTAGGTTAGTGATAGGGTTAAAAGAAGGTTAATGGTTGGCATTGGTTTCTCCAAGTCTTTCTAAAACCAAATAATTAGAAGAGGGGGGGGGCACATGAATGTTGCCAACATCCATAGTGGAAATCGTGCTATGGCACCGACAGAATTCGAACTTGACATTCCATGTCGTCAGACAACATCAGTATTTACTTCACCACGGCCACCTCGCACTCTATATTTAAAAAGAAAATGGAAGTTATTACAAATGTTTATAAAAAAAAGTGAATCATCTTATTTATGTTTCTGCGGTGCTTGTTAGTGGCTTCGGCCAAACGGAAAATGATTTATGTGTGAAAACAATATCATGTACTTACTCACTGGTATTTTATTGTTCAATGTTGAAAAAAGTAGGAAAAATTATCCAGTAGAACTTTAATTACAAAGATTTTTACATTTATCGTAACGTACGAGTAACCTCGATGAATATGATTCCATAGGATACAGGTCGGCAGAAAACAGGGGCAGGTAAGTTGCTGTGGTAGGACAGAAGGCCACCGGACAAAGTCCACCGGACAGAAGCCACCGGACAAAATAAGTCAAACCTGGACTAAAAATAAATTAATTATTAAAAATATTTTTTTCTTGTTTTTTGTTTTTTAAATGAGTATTACCTGCCCTTGCAAATTATGGCCCAAAATTGTGGGCCCTTGCAAATTATGGCCCAAAATTGGGGGATCATTTTATGTTAAAATTATGTGCAAAACTAATCCCCCAATTTCAAATGTATTTTTTTTGCCACACGGACTTGGGGTTAGTAGTAGAAAGGGTGCGTCAATTTTTATGATGCAATCTTTAAAAAATAGTAAATATAATAAATATAAAAATATTTTAAAAATAATTTTAATAATTAATTTATTTCTAGTCCAGGTTTGACTTATTTTGTCCGATGGCTTCTGTCCGGTGGCCTTCTGTCCTACCACAGCAACTTATCTGCCCCTGTTTTCTGCCGACCTGTATCCTATGGAATCATATTCATCGAGGTTACTCGTACGTTACGATAAATGTAAAAATCTTTGTAATTAAAGTTCTACTGGATAATTTTTCCTACTTTTTTCAACATTGAACAATAAAATACCAGTGAGTAAGTACATGATATTGTTTTCACACATAAATCATTTTTCGTTTGGCCGAAGCCACTAACAAGCACCGTTTCTGCTAACGTAAATGAAAATCGGTTAATGTTTGTTAATGGGAAATAACTCTATAAATTAAATGTTAGAGTTATTTCCCTGCATAGATGGTTTATGCATAAAGTACTAATATTTAACAATATTTTCATTTAACACGAAGCCCTCCAAAGGGCGAACTTGTAAAGAAGGGGGACGTTGTCTCTTAGGTTTCAGACATGAAATGAATTAACAAAACCTCATTATAACAACAACGAAAAAGGTTTATTCACAAAGGTTACCTACACCGTTTGGTATAGGTAGAAAGAAACTTGGACAGTGTCCGAGAGAGGAAAAGGAAATTAAGAGTTCTTAGACCTGATTAAGGTCTGTCAGCAACTATCTTCAGACGAAGATAGTATTTGGTGTGAGCGTCCAGTGGACAGGAGCAACAGAGAGAGTGAAATAAGTGTTTCCTCGTTGCTTGCCGAGGTCTCTTTGCTGGCTGCGCGTGATTCCCAAAGGGGCTGAAATAGTTCTTCAGCCGACAGAAGGAATTCATGCACCCTGCAGGCTGATTGGTCAGTGTGTGGCCAGCTCACTCCATGAGGACATTTTTCAGAGGAAGAAAATAGGTCTGTTTATGACCGCTACAAAAGACAGAATTGAGATTTGCCTTAGATTTCATCTGGCATAACTAATGGCAATTAGGTCCATAAAATAACGTAAAAACGAAATTCAATTTAACAAAAAAATGTGTACGTATGAAACGTACAAAACAAAATTAAAATTAAACAAATAATATCTCAGTGTAAAATGAATTAAAGAAAAAGTTTTTTACATTTTAATAATTATTTTATTTGTAAATTAATTTTGTTGGGCGCGGGTGGGGGGTTAACTTAGATTTTAGATGTAGAAGAGGGTTAATTTGCTATTGAAGTTTTTAAGACAGGTGACCCGAAAAAAGCAGTAACTCTCAATTATGTTTGTACTTCTTTTCCAAATATTTGTGCATGTTCTGAAATTGGTAATCGTTGCGGGTGGGTGTCATTTTTCGATAATAAACTTACATAGTGAAATTACACCAGTTTCTGGTAAATATGAAATAAATGATTTTATTACTTTTCTTTTCTTTTCTTTTTATTAATTTAAATTTTTGATTAATTATATCGATTAACTTTGTAAAAAAGAATACTTGTTGAGCCGTCCTCTTGGATAATCAATTCCTCTTATGTACTCTTCTGCCCATCCCACCCATTGTTTCCGACCTTCTCGTAGTGGGGATCATCGTCCAACTGTCAATCTCTTAAACCTTTATCCTCGAGTGCCCCCTCCCCGGGGCCTTGATAACAGGTCACCAATTAGCAAAAAAAAAAAAATAAATGAAAACTAGGCACTTGTGCAGAACAGGAACACAAGCTGAAATTTATTTAGGAGAGCTCCAATGGTGTAAGAAGGGGCAGACAACTCTGTTTTTTAGAAAGTCTATTTTCACGCAGTAAATATAATACCGGTCGTATCCCACGGCAACTTTGGGTTTTTGTTGGCTATGAAAAGGACACTAAATCTGTTTTTTTTTAGTAAAGGTCCCGTCCAGAGATACAGCCACATTAATCCCAATAATAAAACAATATGTGCGCCCAGGTACCACAATCACATCCGATTGCTGGTGCGCATATGGTCAACTTGGATCTGAAGGATTTCACCATTTGCGTGTAAATCATAAGTATAATTTTGTCGATCCTTCGACAGATGCAACCACCAATCATGTGGAAAGCATGTGGCAACAAGCCAAGAGGAGGAACAAATAAGAATGTGGGACCCACACGCAAATGGTGGAATCCTATTTATCAAACTTTATGTGGCAGCAGAAATTTTTGTCTTTTTTTCAGAGTCTTTTTGAACACATTTCTGAATTATATCCCGTTTAAAAAAAGAAAAAAAAAACAGAAAAATTTACTTTTAAACTGTAAAAAAAAATCAAAAATGTTTTAAACCAAACCCGATGACTGTTCGTTTTAAAATGAAAAAAATATACTGTTGATTTCCCCAAATTCTATATTCTTCCATAAATGTTCTATCAATATACTGTTGATTTTCACAAATTATTATTTCTTTGAAAAATGTTCTATTAATTGAATTTGCATGACTTCTTATTAAAAAAAATGCATATTTTCCATTTTCGGAGTAATTGCATACTAAAAAAAGAGTTGTCTGCCCCTTACACCATTGAAACTCTTCTAAAATAAATTTCGGCTCGTGTTCCTCTTCTGCACAAGTGCCGAAAACATTAATCTTAATTTTAAGTGGATTTTGAGCAAAAACTAATAAATAACAAACAAAAGATGAAAAAAAAAGAAGGGTTGAAATTTGTTACATTTTTCAAAAGTGCTAACTCATTTAGTATGTTTTTATTTTTATATTAATGGTTAAAAAATCGAGAATATCTGTATAAATCCACATTTAAAATGTTTCACCGGCTCAATTCTGTACCCAGTTTACAACGACCAACTTCCAATCCATATAAAAACGGAATTTTTTTCAAATAAAATATTTAATAAAATAGTGAATAGCATTTTATTTTATGTTTGTCTCTGCTAACATAAATGAAAGTCGATTAGTTTAGCGTCAGGGTAAGTAACTCTAGAAATGACATTTCAGAGTTATCTCCCTGCATAAACGATTTATGCAAGTGTCAATATTTAATAATCTTTTCACTTGACACGAAGCCCTCCAAATGCCGTATTTACTACACAATTTTAATGGCAAGCTAAACAAGTTATATGATAAAATTAAACGCCAGTTGCTCGACTACAATTGTAGAAATTGATTTACTGAGAGTAGAAGAGAGTTAGGATTTTGAAACATTTTGAAATATTTCATAAATTTTAATTTTGTCTTCATTTTATAGTTGTTTTTAACAGAACGTTTCGAGCCACATATTCTTCAGCCTTCCAGAGGTATATGTTGCACCCTGTAGTTTTTAGAAACTGATTTGTACGTTTTCTCCCTCCTTCTTCTTTCTCACCTCTTTCAGGAAATCATTGCCCCACTAACATCACGTTTCTTGACCTTTTGGCTAAGATCAAAGTGTAGTATCTGTTCTGATGGATACTACACCCTATAGACTGGTATTGTCTTGGCCTTAGGGGCTTGATTTACGCCGGTCTATGGGTCTGTCCTGTGCAGTTCTAGGAGGTCCACCCTCCCAGGCTTCGCCTCCCCTTTTGGGGGAGGAGTAAGTTTATTGCGTTTTTTTTTTCAGTTAAAACGTCTTCTAAAACAATTAAAATCAATTATTTAAGGTTCAATTTTAGTTTTGTTTGAAAGATATTAGCGTAAGTTTCATCAGTAACAAAAGCAAAATAATAATTAATTAATTTTAAATTAATTTTAAACATTAAAATTCATAAAAATCGATTGTTACCCTCTCGTACGGTAAAATCAACATAAAAAAAAACATTTTTAATAATTAGAATCCTAAAAAACTTCAAGCATTTTTTAATTTAAAATATTGAAAATAACAAATAACAAACTCGTATATGTAACAATATGTTACATGTGCTAAAACATGAGTTATTTAAAAAGCGTTTTCTTGCGGGGGGCGGGGGGGGTCTAAACTTCACTCCAGGCAAGGCACATTGGTACTGAGACGTAAGAGATTACTGTGAGTTAGGGACCATACCTATGGGAGCATTCTAAGTGGGGAGTTGTGCAGCGAGATGTTTGTTCACATTACATTTAAATTTCTGCATGTTTATACAGTCATGGAAAAAGGGAGGGATTTCCAACGGCTAGCGGTTCGAGGAAAGAAACTATTAGAGTAGAAAGTCTTTCGGCATCTGAGGATCTCTACAATGAAGGGGTGGGATTTTGCTGATTGACGAGTCGGTTAGGGGTATTTCCGTCGAAGGGGACACTAGTTCATCGGAGCACCTTTCATTAAAGTACTTGTAAAATAAGCACAGTGATGCGACGATGGGACAATTGGGTCTCGAGAATTCCGTCAATAAACAACTTGTCATATCCTTGATTTGATGCGCTACGGTTGCACAACACTAAAAAGAAACAACTGTTTCTTTTTAGTGTAGAAAATTGTATCAGTAGCAGAGTATCTTTTTAATTAAATTATTAAAAAGAAGCTAAGCACTGTAATGTGATTTTTGAATGTACACTTAACAAATAAAAAAAATCCTCACTAATTAAATTATTTCAATCATATTACTTTAAATAAATTTCGCATTACTGTTATTCCTTGCTTTGGACACTTTCAGGCTGGGCTTCCATAATTTTTTATTACAAATCGTTTGTCATGAATTAAAATAAATAAAAATTAATTGAAGTATTTTTGAAAATCAACACATCGTGCAATTTAAATGAAAAAATTTTCTTTTTTTTTTTTTTTGAAAGCTTTCGTTGTATAACAAGTTTGTCAGGCGAGGCTGTCTTATAGTTGTTTTTTTTTTATTCTTTCTCATTGTGATGGTATTAACCCCGAGGAGTCGAATCACGGTTAAGGCAGAAGAGCACGTCAAGTTCTAGAAGACGTTCGGATAAGTATAGTCCGGTCGATGTTATGTGCAGATTGGCGCTTTTTTAATAAGGAAATTGACAGTTAATACCATCAAAATGAGAAAGAAGAAAAAACTATAAGACAGTCTCGCCTGACAAAGTTGTTCTATAATGAAAGCTTGCAACAAAAAAATGAAATAAATGATTGTTTCATTTAAATTGCACGATATGTTGATTTTCAAAAATATTTCACTTAAATACATTTTTATGCGTGCCTCAAAGATGTTGTCAATTTTCTTTAACTAAAAATTATTTTTAAAATAGGAGCTGACATGTTTTTTAATAACATATATATTTTTGAATTAGTAAAAATTTTCTTACTTTAATTAATATTCCCATTTAGAACAGATTGCAATACAAGAAATGCAAAATATCATTTTGAACTTAACAATGTATCATATATTAAGCAGAATAAATATACATCTAATATATTTTTGGTGCTTGTATAATAAAAAGCCGAAAAAAAGTTTTTTTTGTCTTTTAGTGTTGGAGAGGTAAATAAGGGGCAAGCAACTCTTACCACGAATTTTAAGCAAGATTTTCCAGTAATCAAACTAATGACTTTAATTGACGTTGCACATGTGGCTACTGTGCAAGGAGAACGTCGATTAGACATAAAAGGGTTAGGGTTTAGGGTTAGGAGTTAGGGTTTAGGGTAAGGGTTAGGGTTAGGTTTAGGGGTTAGGGTTTAGGGTTAGGGTTAGGTTTAGGGGTTAAGGGTTTAGGGTTAGGTTTAGGGTTTAGAGTTAGGGTTAGAAAAATATTGTTCGAAAGCTAGAGCTGTTGTGAAGAGTTACCTGCTCCTTATTTACCTCTCCAACACTAAAAGACAAACAAAACTTTTTTCGGCTTTTTATTATACAAGCACCATATTTTTCCTGATAATATGTAAGAAAAAATGTATTCTCTAAAACTCTGGTAATTAAAGATCTCAAAGCATTTTTTTGTTGTTGTCATTTAAATTTCCGAATTTTAGTACCATTTTATACCTAAGGATATTATCACTTTGTAAAGGTAGTTACTGAATTTCGACTATGGGTATAAGACGTATTTAGACCTTGAAATGAAAAGGAGTAATTTAAGTGACCTTCATCCTCCAAAAAAATGTCTATGTTTTTTTTGGGTTTTTTTAATAAAATAAATACTTTATATTAACATGCATTTATTACTTAATTATTACTGAAAATTTCATTAAGATCAGATAACTTTGATTTTTGGTGAATTCTTTTTCAATTAGGGGCATTCATTTTTTTGTTAAAAATAAATTCTTTTCATTTTCATATCCCGTCCCTAATTTTAACTATGGCACAGGTTTTAAAGGTTTGAATTCAAAGCTGGCCTATTTCTTCATCGGTCGCCAATTATGGGTAAATAGTCGCTAAAACCGAACTTTTAGGGTGATATCTTAACTATGCAAGAGCCAATTTGTTTCTTAACTATTTATTGTAGAAGGAAAGGCATTGGAAAAAAAGAATGAGAAAGTCAATTCATACAGAAATATATCAAGTTTTATTGACAACAAATGAACAGGAAAGAGTTAATAGTTGTGAGATGTCTTCTCTCTTTAATGGTTGGTTTTATTAACCTCGTGTGTGAGGTTAGTAAAAACTGAGAGTCCAGTGTTTCTTAGAAAGTTCCAAGTGTGAAGAATTTTAATTTAGCGTGTGTAGTGTAGGCATGTTTATTCTGCTGTCGCTGTGTTAGCTTATGATAGATTCATGTTGTGTGTGTCGCATGACTCCGGCCAGTGACTGTAGCGTTGCTACCTTGTCGATTGTTATGTGGATCCATTAGTATTCGGCTCGCGACGTAATGGTTTCATATACATAACAATGCAAGTAAAAGAACACAAGAATAAATAAGAGAGACATACTTGATGTGTGCACTTCCGATCGCTTCGTTCATAAGAAGACGAAATCCACGTAAACATTTATGTATATAGCATGAGAAATATACAAGGGAGATAATTACAGAATGGCCAATGTAAGGGAGGTAATAAGTATACAACTTATATCTCGGATGTAAAACATTGTTGTCGTTTCCACGACACTACAGTGACCAGGACAGAATTTTAATGGCATACTCCCGTGAATCAGATCTAAAAGACATGGAAAAGTAAGAGAGGGGAAACTGATGCATTTGGTTTTTATATTACGCACAAAATATTGTAACGACTCTTTTTTTTAATATGCAGAGACGTATATTTCCTGCGCTTCTAATTAGTTCAAAAATGTTTGCTTGAGATATTTTGAAACAGCATTTGTTGGCTGCTCCTGCTTCTATATACTATCTCGTCATCAAATGTTAAAATTTCCCTCTAATACAAGTTAAATAATTGATTTTATTTTTAATTTCAAAGCTTACACTTTGTATACATCACATCGGCCATTCGTGTCTACTGTCCAGCAATGGATGATTCATAGAAATCGTCTGTTTAATTATTATAAAAATGTGATAAATATACAACATTAACCAAAAAAAGAATTCTTTAAAGTTTTAAAGTAAGAGAATGTCGTTATTTAAAAAAAATAATAATAACGTTACTCAATTAAACATTGTTATAAATCAAAACTTGAATCTGCACAGTTGTATTTTCTTGGTTTCGAAAAACTTTATTGTGTGATGTCTTTCTACCCAGTGTATTTTTTTTATTTGTACCATATTTGATATTTAAGCTTTTTATGATTAGATAAATTCATCATTGAGGAAAAGAATTGTCACTCAAAATACGTGGTTTACTGTGTAGGGGCTATTTAATTTGTAAAGATGGTTAAAACCCAGAGAAAACGGATAAAAACAATGCATGAATATTGAATGAAATATAAAGCATGCATAAGTTGAAGGAAGAATAAAACGTAGCTTAAAAGTAACACAAAATATTTATACATTTACAAATTACAGATCATAAAGTGTTCATTTCAAGTATCCAGTTAGAGAAATGATAAATGTGTATGCCTGTGATTTATGAGTATGTATGTATGTGTGTAGTGTATCCATGTGTGAGGCTTGGCGTTAGTACGTCGAAGTGTGCGAATGTGTGTCGCCTTTTGTTTGTGGTTGTACGAATGTGTATGTGTGAGAGTTGATAATTCGTTTAGGCATTTGTATGTGTGTGTGTCTTTGTCAGCAGTGTGTGGTTGCGTATGTTGAAGAATGATAGGAGTGTGTAAGCCTTTGTGTGTGTGTGGGGGGGGGGGGGGGTTAGTAGTCAGCCGACACGCTGGCACTCTTCACCCAACGGCGAGAGATAGCCGAACTTGTATTCTCTGTTAAACGTCCAAAAAGAAAGAATAGAAAGATTTTGTCGCAAAGTCTGCTTTTATATCGTTTAACAAGTGGTACGGCCGACGTAGTTGAGAGCACTCCACATGATCAACATGTTTGGCTTTTTAGCGCCTTTTTGTTAGACTGTCTCTTGGAGCTGGTTTTTATGGCTCTAGTTTTAGCTTTTGTTGTTGAAGTGAATTCGGGTTGGTTTCTGTTTTTGTGGCCACGCAGTTTATTGATAAAATAGAGGATGTCAATCCGATAAATGATGCCCTTAAAGTTTTAACAAATAGTCAAGTCTACTCCTTTACTCATTGCTTGTAGGTAAATAAATCGATGCATAATTTTTCCTCAAAATATCAATGTAAAAGTGAATGTAACATCCTTCTCATAACTTAAACAATGTGAACCGTAGAAATAATCACTTCATCTCATTTTTATTTTTAATCATATCAAACAACGGTAAACATTTTTTTTAAACATTTATAAACTTCTGAGATTTGATCATTGAAAACCAATTTCGAGACAACCGTTAGAGTGTAGTTGAAAGCTCATCATGCAACTTATGTGTTGCAAATGTATTATTTTTCCTGGGGCCTCTTTTTTGTTGTATGCATCAAGATGCATTTTTTGTAAGGGATGTCCTAATTGTATTTGCCTCTCTTGTAGGTTCTAAAATAAAGGATTTCAATCCTATGTTCACTAATACTTGAAACAACCATTAATCACAACTTTTATTGCATTGTAAGAAAAAAGAAAGAGTGAACTTTTAGTTATTTGTGAGAAAGTGCGATTTTTGCCCACTTATGGGAGGAGGTAATTTTTAGTCTACGTAGGGAGGAAAAACCAGACTTTTCCTGGAGTCACGACTATTTACTTGTTTAGTGTAAATAACCATTAATCGAAACTTTAGGTTTGAAGTAAAAACTAATAAATAAAAAATAAATAAGGAATAAAAAAAGTTTTGAAATATTAAAAATTTATAAAAAGTGCTAATTCATTTAGCATTTTTAAATTATTCACAGGTAAACATTTCGAGAATCGTATTAAAAACGTTTAACTGTCTCGATATTTTGTTGCCATTGGTTTTCTCAATTCTTTCTAAAATCACCACGGCTGTATACATAAAAAGAGAGTTATTTCAATTATAAATTAGTGAGTAGGGGAAGTAACTCTAGAAAATAAATTTTAGAGTTATCTCCCTGCATAAAAACGGTTTATTCAAGTGCCAATATTTACACTGTTTTAATGGATCGGACCCCCCCCCCCCCCTCGGTCGAATTCGCTACATAATTATAATGACATGCTACATAAATTCATTAACCATTATTCTATAATAAATTTTAAAAGTTATGGTCAGTTGCTGTAATGAACATTATAATTGTAAAAATGTCGTTACCGAGAGTAGGAGACAGTTACGAATTTTGAAATGAAATACTTTCTACATGTTGTCGTTTTTGTTAGCACAACGTTCCGAGCCACATATTCTTCGATCTTCCTCGAGTGTATGTGGTATTCTGTGATTTTTTAGAAATTAGTTTGTACTTCTTTCTCTCCCTTCTTTTAGGTAATCTTTGCTTCTGTGAACCTTGTTTCAATCATCAGCAGCACGTTTTGTAAAAATATAAACTCTTGATTGGATAAGAATCTTAATGCAGAAATTTTTACAAAATAGACGTTGGAATATTGGCGCCATGCAATAGGGGCCATCTAAATTAATACTTAAGCTAAGCCTAAGAAATATTCCACACAGTCTGCTCGAGATTTTCCATTGCACAAATCCCTTCACCTCACGGTATGCAATAAATTCAAGCTGCCCATTTACTGCTAATCTCACCCCCTATCTAACGAGCCACCCCTTATACCAATGACACTTCTTCTTTTCGGGGTCAGTATAAGACTGATTCTTACCAGTGACGGCTATTTCTCAAAATTCGTTGTCTGCCGTCAATAAAAAAAAAAATTTTTTTTTTTTTTTTAATGAATCGACTTTTGTCATTCTTTCTGATATTTCTTTTACCTCTACACTTCACACACATCACATTTTCAGACAGATCCATCTACGCAAATCATTTTTAAATGGGGCGGGCTATTTTTCCGACTCTTTCAGTTAAAATGACTAATTAAATAATTAAAATCATTTATTTAAGGTTTAATTTTAGTTTTTTTTTATTTAAAAGATATTAGCGTAAATATCATCAGTAAAAAATGCAAAATAATATTAAATTTCTAATTCATTTTGAATTCATTTTAAACATTTACGTTCGTAAACAAAAACATTTTTTACCTCTCGTATTGTAAAATCAATATAAAAAAACTAACATTTTATAAAATTAAAATTCTGAAAGTGTGTGGCCGACGCCACAACTGGTCAGGGGATGTATGTGCGACCATTCTTTCTTTGTTGACCTAGTTCTTCTTCGTCTTTGAGGTAGAGAAGAGGGATGATCTCGTGAAATCACGTTGCCCGAAGATTCCGGCCAATCAGGGACCAACAGGTCAGCTTGACCACGCCTGGTTTGAGTGTCTATAAAACAAGTCACACACTTCCTTTCTGTCTCTTTTTCCTTCCGCTTGTTTGCAGAAACGCACGCAGAGGAGATCGTCGACACTCCTCCACTCCACCGGCTCGACCGAGGAGGTGGGGGAGGCAAAAGGTAAACTCTTTTAATTCCTATCAGGAATAGCGAACTTTTCTTCAAACATACACCATTTCAATTGCAACAAAATATCACTTTACATCAAACACCATTGCATATACACCTTCTTACGAACATGAACTAACAAACAGAACTGTTGCACTCCTTAAAAGTACGAACTTTACAAAATGTCTTTGTCAAATAAATTGTTTTGTTGTTTTATATAAATGTTTTTCTCTTAATTATTAATGTTACAAAATACCATTTTTGTGTGTTTAACTTTCTTATTTCTTCGCTTTCTTTCTAATATAATTTTAGATAATAATGTTTTTCCTTCTTCCTTTTGTTAGTTTTAATCTATTAATATTATCCACACGTGGTCGGGCCACGTCCAAACAGTGGGATGACATGCTGCTACAAAGGCATCTCTCCCACGACCTTTGGTCGGGGGATTCATTCTCCCATAACCCTTTGTTTAAGAACTTTAACCCCGGCCATAAGTATTCAATTAATTTTTTGATTGAAAATAGTAAAAATGAAGAATAATGACCTCGTCGTATATGTAGGAATACAGGATACAACTCCCCCCCCCCAAAAAAAAAACTATCCCCAACTTTAGATGTGCCTCATTTCTTAATTATTTGCAACAATTCAATGAAACTTTGGTGATAACTGGTTTATTATATTTAAAACATTGTATCAAAACATGAGAACCAGGGGCACATAACTCTGTCCTGCATGACACACGGACAGATAATTCTACTTTACTTATACAAAAACATGAGAACCAGTAGATTCTTTTTCTTTATTCTAGAGCATAAGTGTTCAAGATGACCTCTATTTAGCTTTGTGCATTTCTTGAAGCGCAGCACAAATGTACATTCCATGATTTCCTTACAAACCGACTGAGGAATGTCTCTGACCTTCTTTCTCATAGCTTTCTGAGTTCCATAATGATTCCTGTCTTTCTCGGCATGTCTTTAAGGTAATCTCAGATTTTTAAAAAAACAATCTAATGTCTGACCTCTGATGTGTACACTCAAAATCAGTCTTGAGACGAATCACATCGCCTCCACAGTTCTCTTTCAGTCAATCCCGGGACAGATTTAAACAATAAACAACAGGTATAGGGTCTGCAGTTAATCTTTGCGCACAGTGATTTAAGACTTTTTCATGATATCGATCAGCTCAGCTCAACGCTACTTTGGGGCATCCAGAATTTTATTCAATAAACGTAATAACAGAACGATACCATATTTAATTGAATTAAACTTCACAAAAATCCTATTTTAAAAAAAATGAAAACGGATTGACATGCGACAAAATAAAACATTTTGTCATTAGAAGAAGAAAATCGAAAGTATTTATGGCATTTAAATTTCAACACTTTGAAAAACATCGATTGTTATGCACAAGCGATTTTTTAATGACATCTATTTCTTCATTGAGTTATCTTTCCAAAAAATGTACATATTTTCTCAGATTAAATTAATTCAGAAAAAAAGGGCAAAAGGAGGAAACAAAACTGAAAGTACAAAGACTCCCGGGTAACGCCGCATTTTACAGCTAATATACTTCAATAGATAGATTCCAAAATCTGGAGATAGAGTGTTAGAGAAATTTGAAACAATTGTTAATGTATGTGGATAAACAATTTGTATTATCGATTAAATGTTGACCAATGGCTGAGTAATGCCATGAGCCGCAAAAAGAGTAATCAGAAAGAGACTATATCTATGCTAATTATTTGGTGATTTCCGTGTTTGCCTTTAAAAAGAATCAGCCATTTTTTCCTACATGAAATATGGACTCCAAAATAAAAATAGAGATATTTATGTCAATCAAAATTATTATGCATTGATCCATTTTAGACAAAAACTAATAAGATTTTCTCAGCTATAATTTTAAATCGGCTTTCACCTTCAGATTGGCTCACTGGCAAAAGTACACACCAAAGACGGTGCTTAAGTGTTCAACTGACACTGTCGGGACCTGACCTTTTTAAAATGGTTGATATCCTCAAAAGTTTTCTAATGGCGATCACAGATTTTTGTTTCGATTCTCTTGAACAGGAAATACTCACAAGCACACAAATGAATAGGGCATGTGAATGAAATCTATTATATAACGGACAGTTATATGTGTGCGTCAAGCTAAAACTAAAAAAACTACTAAAGATATAAAGGCAAACCATATATACTTTGCTTCAGTATCACCCAAGGAAAGTCTTGGTAAACGAATAATCATCGTAAAGTTTATATGGATTAAGGTTTTGGCAAATGAAGAATAACATATTTCATTTTATTAATAATTTTAAAATTATACAAATAAAAATAATAAGAATAGAAATGCTAATATAGGGTTAAGAGTTTAGAGTTAGAGTAAACGGGGATGCTCATTCATCCCTAGAAAACTTCCGGGTGTGCCTCAAAGGGATTATGTACATCCTCTCTCAACAAACAATGATGCTACCCAAAAAATGAATATTATAAATTGTGAAAAAAAGAGGTAATAAAGTGTGATGGGATGGGGCTAGGAGGGCGTAGTGTTCTTCATTCAATTCCGAGTCTTCCTGTTAACTATAAGCATATATCTAATAACATGCATATGGTTTATGTTTAGTTTTTAAGTACGTTTAAATCGATTAAAAACAATTGTTGCTTTACAAAGAATTGTAACATAAATGAAATTAAAGTTAATATTAGTAATAACAGTTTATTTAGTTAGTTTTTAGATTTAAACTTTTATCTGAATGTGTATGTGATGAAAAGAAAAAAGAACTCTTCAATTTCCCTTTATGCACTTCCGGAAGTGAATTACTTCCCCTTTGTTCATTTTTCTATTAGGAGGCCATTTTTCACGCAGAGATTCGATCCTTGTGTAGATCTTGATAGAACAAAGCTTTTTAAAGCATACTCAGACTCCTTATACTCATTCATGACCATTTATTCAACTTATTCATTACAATGTACTTTAGACTTTTGTGTGGTTTTTTTTTTACATTTTATTCATTTCTTTGTAGAAACATTTGGAAGAACTTACTTTTTCTTACATAGTTTTTATTGTTTGTTAAAAAAATATTTTTCTATAAGAAACTGTTTTGTAACTTGGTGCATTTTTAATATTTGTTGCCCACATATGGAATTATATGCAACATTAAATGCTAAATGTATTCTTCTTTGGGGATTTTTATGTAAAATAAGCACATTTTTTTCTGCTTTAAAATAAAGCCATTTTAGTTGTTGATTTAACTCCTCCCCCTTTTTGCTTGTCTGTTATTTTTTGTGGGTTGCAAGTATGTTGGTCTGGAAAAGGATAAAACTGTGACAATCTTCATCTCAGCATTTTCCAAAACATTTTTACAATGAAGTTAAAATCACATAATATTTATGGCATAGAAATATTTACGCACATCCTGAGGAATTAAATTGATTTTAAATCGTTTAAACTGTCCATTAACAAGTAATGTATTAGTATTAGTAATTATTATTTTGATGCATGCAAAAAAATTGATACAATGAAAGTAGTGTTTATATATATATTGTGAAGTTTTATTTTTTCATTTTACCCCAATCGAAGTTCTCAGAAATCAAGATGCCCCTTCTTGTAGCTAACACTTTATCTCTATATGAGATACATAGATATTCGAATATTTATTAAAGTTCTCTTTACCTGTCAAACGTTGTGTTAGTGAAGAACATTCATTTTCCCAATTAACCAGTTAACTCCATTATAGTTTATCTTTCTTGTGGTCTCATGGTCTTACCTGATTCCAGGACAAGAATTCATCTAGTCTGGTAGCTTATCCAGTTAAGTGCTGTTACTTAAGGTAACATTACTTGAGAAGGTGCACAATTCCTCGTATGAGCCAGTGTATAGCCGTGTCGAGGGGATCTTATTTGGACTTCAAATACTGTTATTTTGAATATTTGGTCAGCGTTTACTTGTAGGGTGAAGTAATCTCATGTTAGATTGTCCTCACAAACCCTTGTACAGAGAGACCGAAAACACTTGAGTATGGTATCTATCTCCTGAAATTAGATGTCGGAATATATAGTTAGCTGAAAGTTATTGACAATTAAATAAATAGTTTCCACTTGACCAGGATGTAAATTAATTTCGTCGCCTACGAGTGTCAATTGTAGGTCGTAAGAAATGTTACGTACATTGGCTCCGACGAACGAAATTGATTTGGGAACAATTAAATTGTCCATTAGAAAGTCACGTATGATTAATTTATTAAATTGTTAAGCGAATAAAACTGCCAATAACAAATTCGACTTCATGTTAGCAGGATATGTACGAAAAAGAAAGCAGCCAGCAATCTGTTTTATTTGTAAAACGGATTAACAAATTATTTTAGTGTAACGATTGTTTTGGGAAAGTTAAATTCAATGAATACTGTAACATTTGAGCATGTATTTATTAAAAAAGTGTCTTGGATACATGAGACTATTTTCACATTTTGAATGTTGGTAACGTATGTTTGTTGTAATAATAATAATGTTTAGGAATTGTCTTAATTGTTATAATATCTGTAAATACTTTTTGTGTGTATTTCAACAGATGTTATTGTGACGTATCATTTTTTTTTTCTTATTGGTTTATGTAAAAAAGAAGGTAATAAAATTTCTAAAGGAAAATGTCACTATTTCAGCTGACATTTGTAGAAAGAAAGGCAATATCAAAATAAAGAATGACAACTTGTTAAGACAATGCAAAATAAAGTGTTGGCAATGAATGAGAGTTCAAAGAGTTCAAGAACATTCGAGATGAAAGAAGAGTTGTTTTGTGTGTAAGGAGAAATTGTGCTAAGAAACATCGCCTCTGACAGTAGAAGGAATTCAAGTGCTATTTACACACTCTCTCTGTTTGAATATATTTTCATGATTACACCTGTCTGTAACCTGATAAATCTATTCTTTACAGAAGATTATGGCTGCATGCTAATAGGGAAACCATAATTTCCTCTACCAGACAGCTCGATCTTATAGATAGAGGTCATATGTATGTATAAGACCCAATGATCCACGGACAGCTGTTTTGGCGTTTATAACTCATCAGCATGGCTAGACGTAGCAAGTGTATTTATACCGAGATTCACATTTAAACAGCCGGTTACATACAAATGCGACCAGCAATACAAGTACTTTAAAAACGAGCCTCGTGCACACTTTTTGCCATATATCCTTCGTTAATTCATCAATCATCGTTGTTTTGCAGAACATGGCAGAAAAAACACCTATGAACACTAGATCCCAATGGAAGTTTCAGCAAAGAATATACTGTGTCAAAAATTACTACAAGACAGGCTAGTTCACATAGATCAGTTCGAATGTGAAAACGCCCTTTCAAGAGCAGCATCTAAGACTGAATAAACCATTCTGAAAACTATTGGACAATGGAGAAAGTCAATGCAGCCAGTTTCATCATCCAAGTCATTCAGGACGCCCCATCAGCCGATTGATAGAATGAGAGAGTCACTTCAGCAGAGTCTGAAACAATCTGTCCGCAAGAATGGGCTGCAGACCTTTTACCCATCACTTGTTGTAAAGTTCTGGTTCCAGCTAGATGGAGCAAGCTTTTACATTCAAATCTGTCCTGGGATTAGCTGAAAGATAACTTTGGAGGCCGTGTCATCCTAAGCCTAACTCAGACTAAGTTCAGATTTCTTTCTTTGTGACTACCTTAAAGAGAGTTATGCAGGGAGATACAGGATGATCAAGAAAGTAAAAAAAACAAAAGTCAGAAAGAAGGCCAGAACCATTCTTTGGTCGGATTGTAAGGATTGTGATGAATAAATTTGTGCTGCGCCTCAAGAAATACACAGAGCTAAATGGAGGTTATCTCGAACACATGCGCGAGAATAAAGAAACGGGGACCATAGATTCTCATGTTTTGATGTTTTAAACACAATAAACCAGTTATCACTAAAGTCTCATTTAATCCTTGCAGAATATTTGGAAATGAGACTCATTGACATTTCGGGCCCATTTTGGGGAGTCACCACACACACACGTATATATATATATATATATATATATATATATATATATATATATATATATATATATAGATTTAGATTTTATGAAGGCTTACCAAAGCATTCCTTTCAGGACACCAATGATCACCATTAAAGATATTTTTTCTTACAAATACTATTTATTCAAATTAAATGTTTTTTCCTACACGTGTTTCACTACCAAGTAGTAGTGAAACACGTGTAGGAAAAACATTTAATTTGAATAAATAGTATTTGTAAGAAAAAATATCTTTAATGGTGATCATTGGTGTCCTGAAAGGAATGCTTTGGTAAGCCTTCATAAAATTATATATATATATATATATATATATATAAGTATAAATTTTTATATATATAGTGCATGTATTGTATTTGTTTCTGTAGATGTAAATCCGTTGAAACTCAAGTGTTTATAAAAAAGTGCTCAATAACAAGTAGAGCTGTTTATAAGTATAAATTTTTATTCTCCAAACATTATTGGTTACATATGTGCATACATGTTTCGGTTGCACTCTTCGCAGAAAGTCAACCTCATCAGACCAAGGATTCAGAGAAATGGGATGAATTTGTAGACCTTTCTCCCCAAAATAAATCTTTGTTTGGGATTGGTTATTTTTATTTCTTATGAATTAGTATTGGATTACTTATTTTACTTGTTGACTCTTTTTCTGACCTGCCTATCCTGTTTCTTGTTTTATTACCTCCTTAGCTTTGGTCACCTTTCACCCTGTCTAACCTCCCAAGTTATACAAACACATTTAGGCATAAGTATCTTATTTATCAGTAAAATCTACACATGTAAACAGATTTAATAGATACACAAGTACATATGAACAAACAGACATCAATATACACACACATCTAAATATGAACACACAACCAGATCCACTTTCAAGCAAAAAATATATATTTTTAAAGTATGTACGTGTGCATGTATGTATGTATGTATGTATGTATGTGTGTTTTGCTTATGTATTTACTTGTGCAGGCGTGTGTATTTCATGTATTAATATTAATTTTAATATTGAAACTGTTTTATATACTGAAAGTATATGCATGCACACGTACGTACTTTAAAAATATATATTTTTTGCTTGAAAGTGGATCTGGTTGTGTGTTCATATTTAGATGTGCGTGTATATTGATGTCTGTTTGTTCATATGTACTTGTGTATCTATTAAATCTGTTTACATGTGTAGATTTTACTGATAAATAAGATACTTATGCCTAAATGTGTTTGTATAACTTGGGAGGTTAGACAGGGTGAAAGGTGACCAAAGCCAAGGAGGTAATAAAACAATGAAAAAGGATAGGCAGGTCAGAAAAAGAGTCAATAAGTAAAATAAGTAATCCAATACTAATTCATAAGAAATAGAAAATAACCAATCCCAAACAAAGGTTTATTTGGGGGAGAAAGGTCTACAAATCCATCCCATTTCTCTGAATCCTTGGTCTGATGAGGTTGACTTTCTGCGAAGAGTGCAACCGAAACATGTATGCACATATGTAACCAATAATGTTTGGAGAATAAAAATTTATACTTATAAACAGCTCTACTTGTTATTGAGCACTTTTTTATAAACACTTGAGTTTCAACGGATTTACATCTACAGAAACTAATACAATACATGCACTATATATATATATATATATATATATATATATATATATATATATATATATATATATATATATATATATATATATAGTCTAAAGAAGCTTTGAGTTATTTTAAACAAAAAGGCAAAAAAAAGGAAAATGCAGTTTAAATTCCCACAGAAACTAACTAAATCCAAAATAGTGCAGACTTAACATTCGTTGGAAAATTCATAAATAAATTAAATATATAATAGTAAGTAAATAAAATAAAAAGGGGGATTAAGTATCTAACAGTGAAACAAAAACAGGAGACCTTAACGTAAGCATCTAATATTAACACGGGGATCATCAGCTGTTTACCATGTAACTGTTTCGGAGATTTAAAAACAGGACAGTTTTATGCATGGCTCTCCAATGGTACAGATCAAACTACCATTTCCCCAATCAAGTGTCGAAATAATTCAGCTTAAAATGTTACTTATATATAAATAAATAATAATGATAATAATAATAATAATAATAATCAAAATAATAATAATATACTACCCTTAAGACTACCGTGCGATATGGTAATTTGAATATAAAATAAAATTATTTATAACAATAGTAATACTAGTAATAATAATAATAATAATAATAATAATAATAATAATAATAAAATGCTATCTAAACACTACACGCAAGAACCATTCTACGATATATATATATATATATATATATATATATATATATATATATATATATATATATATATATATATATATATATATATATATATATATGAATACCAAGCTGCAGAGACAAAGGTAACTTTGCAACTGTGTTCGAATCCTTTGATCAGCAGTACTTATCATCTCCTACACTGAAGATTGCGTGAGCATGAAACACATGTGTCTGTAGATAGAAATAATAAATATTTATTTTAAAAATATTGTTATCGCCCCCTTTAACAAAGATTGGGCCTTTCAGAGAATTTATAATACACTGTCAATCTATGTACAATGCAATGTTCCGGCCTCTGCTGTTGAACACTATATGCCTAACCTTACTGTAAATGTCCGCCGATTCGACATTATATAAAATTTAAATTCTCTTCTTTCCCATGTTAATTGATGGTGGCCTAGGGGTTGAATACCAGGCTGCAGAGTCAAAGGTGATTTTGCAACCGGGTTCGAATCCTTCGACTGGCAGTAATTAGCATCTCCTCAACTGAAAATTGCGTAAAAATAATAAATATATATTTTTTTTTTAAATATATATATTTATATATATAAGCTTCACAGTATTGAACTATTCGAGAACAATGGAGAGAGAGATTTAAAGAGTCAATGCGTTTATCTCTGGATGCAATGCATAGCAAGTGTAGGGTTTACGTAGTTGCCTCCGTGGGAAATTTCTGTGTCTCCAACCTTTATTTCACCATCTTTTATTCTTTCATCATACTCTAACTAATCACAGTCACGATTTTGGTTATCAGCCATGTCATAATTAAGTATTCTTTCTAATTAATTAAATTAATTAAACAGACAAGCCACAAACAAGTCCGCCTTGCAATTCTATAGACCGTACCATACATTCTTAATGCGAGTTGTCTTTTATTAAGTAAAAACTTTGTTTCCTTATGTTATAAAACTCTACATGTAGTCTTGAATCTTTCTTGTTTGCAATAAAATTTAATACAATGCCCTTCCAACAATTGAATCTTTCTTTTAAGAATCATGACTTAGGTAAAACAAAGTCAGTTGGAACTTAGAGTTAGCATTCAAGAAAATATTAACTTTGTTAGCAAACATGTCATAAACGAATATACTTTCCAATTCTATAGACGAAAGTGTATATTTTTAATGTCATGGCTTGTATTTACCCCACCTAATAGACCGGTATCGTCTGGGCCTTTGGGTTTGGATTTACAGTGGTCTATTGGGGTTGTCAGTCCTGTGCAGTTCTAGAAGGTGCACCCTCCCAGGCTTTGCCTCCCCTCTTTGGGGAGGAGTAAATTTATTGCTTACTGTCTGAGGCGCCCCTACCGGGGAATGCCGACGGGGCTGTCCAGGCAATTTTTAAATGGCCAGAGTGCTCACCTCTCGAGCGCTGGCTTATCTAATCCCACTTTCCCGACGTTGTGTCACATCTTACCTTGTGGGAGGTAGATAAATAAATAAATTTACTTACTCTTGGCCTTTTGGCTAAGATCAAAGTGTAGTATCTGTTCCGATGGATACTGCACCCCATAGACTGGTATTGTCTTGACCTTCGGGGCTTGATTTACGCCGGTCTATGGGTCTGTCCTGTGCAGTTCTAGGAGGTCCACCCTCCCAGGCTTCGCCTCCCCTCTTTGGGGAGGAGTAAGTTTATTGCTTACTGTCTGAGGCGCCCCTACCGGGGAATGCCGACGGGGCTGTCCAGGCAATTTTTAAATGGCCAGAGTGCTCACCTCTCGGGCGCTGGCTTTTCAAACCCCACTTTCCCGACCCGACCTTGGGTCACATCTTACTTGTGGGAGTAAGATAAAAACTGACCTTGTGCCTAACTCCTGGAGAGGAGTAAATCAATACTTACTTCTCCACGAGAGCAAAATTCGACACAATCGGTTTTTAATGTGAGGAAAAAGATGAAGTGCAGTGGCAGAACAGATACTACACTTTGAATCATTTATTTGCAAAAAATATAACGGTTACATTTTGTACAAATTAGGCACAAGGCCATCAAAAGTGTGGGACAGTGGGAGTCGTTGGTTATCTTTTGTCTCCTATAACATATTTGACTATCCTACTCTTAGCTAGAATCATTACAGTCACCACAATACCACATTTACTCTCGGAGCGATCCTACTTAAAAGATCCTGAAAAGGTTGAAAAATGTTACTTTTATTCATAAATATATGTTTGTACAAATTCATTGACAGTGGGGAGTGGGATAACGGGGAGAGGGACACTTTGCTCCTAGTCAAAAGGCCAAGGCATTATTATATTAGGTAAAGAAGAACATATATTCTTCAGATGCATTCATCCAATTTTAGCAATGAAAATGCTATTCTTTATATTAGTACCACAGACGGACGGAGCTTCCGACAGAGATGCATGGACGCATCTGAAAACTTGTTTCATTTATGTGATAATTCTCTACATGTTCGCTCTTTAATGTTTTTATCTGCTTTAGATGTATTCAATAGAAGGCCGTTGCAACACTTGCATCTAAGATTTCTCTTTGAAAAACACTTGCATCTTCATTCCAGTCAACGTCTCACATGTCGCTTCTTTTTTCGGTTTTTTTTTTCAACTCCGGCTTTGGTGTGAACAGAGGTCAACCTCTATTGCCAAGAAGTGGCACATCAAGACACAGTGAATCAAACACTAGCCGAAGTATCCATCGATGCTGGATAATACATTATAAGTCAAATCACAAAAATTACCAACCCATGTTTAGAGTGTTTGCTAATGAGCCGGAAGACCGGGGTTCAATCCTCAGTCGAGTCATTTCAAAAACTCAAAAAATGTTACTTAATGCCCCTTGCTAAACACTCAGCATTTTAAGGTAAGGATCAAGGGTAAGTGAAGTAATCCAGAGAAAAAAAGTGGCGCCCTCCCCTACATCTCAGTGTAGTCGCTAATGAAAAGGGAACCTTAGAGCCATCCTAGATTATGATCGATCACTTTTTTTATCGAGTTTTATTAAGCAGACATTATTATTGGTAGCTGAAGTACCCAGGTCACGATAGGGTCATAATGCTGAAACATCTATGATTCTTATAAAAGTGCAAGAGCGTCAAACTTCAACATACTTTAAAATAATTAAAAACATACTACTATAGTGAAAATAGAGATTGCATGACTGAAGTTATGGGATTAGAATTATTTTAATTTTATCTAAATATGATTGAGATTTTTTATAATTGTACAGATTCTAACGATTTCATGCCATTTTCATTACAATTAAACATAACACTTTTAGTGGATGGAATAGTTTTTCCCTGATAGCCCCTCCATGAGAAATAAATAGAAGATACTTTTTGTAGAGGCTGAATGCACCAAAGCTTGATGCACTCCAGACGATCAGTTTGCTATGTTGGTTTGGCCACGTTGATAGGAGCAACTCTGTGATGAGAAAATGCAGAGAAACCTTGAGATGGAAGGTCGGGGGGGAAAGTTGAACGACCCAAGAAAACTTAGATGCAAACCATCAACAAGGATCTCTTACAGTGGAATTTGAATGGAATCAATTCTCAAGACTGTCAAGCCTGGAGACTAGGATTGCAGGTTGTCAGAAAACGTCAGACCCTTGAACAAGGGAAATAAGACAACAAAATGAAATGGAATAAGTACATAGATATTGAAGGTCGGCTCTCTCTACTGGGTGAGAAAGCTTCTCTTATATCTCTATAAAGTCACTATTCGCCTGTGCATGGAGCACTATTACCGCATTTGGGCTGTTGCACCAACCACTAGCCACTCCCTCTTGGACAGAGTGCAAAACAGAATTTCTAACCTAATAGATCCCGCACTGTCTACAAAGCTTCAGCCCCTGTCGCATCGTGACAGAGTTGCATCCCTGTACTTATTTTACAAATACTTCCACAGAATGTGCTCTGGTGAACTTACTGCACTTCTATCTCCTAAACGAAAATACCCGCAATCCAACCAACTAGCTGCTAAATCCCACCCCTTCACTGTAGAGGTCCCTAGATGACAGAGGATTTTCTACTCTAATAGCTTATTTCTTCGGACCACTTATCTTTTGAATTCCTTTCCTGGTCAATTCCTTCAACAGTATCATTATGTAGAAATGTAAACAAACATCTTGCTGACCAATTCTCCACCCAGACTGCCCTCCTTATAAATCTGGCCGTTACCACAGTAACCTCTTTCACTTCAGTGCCAATCAGCCACTAATAGGGTGAATAAAAGTTTTTTTAAAAATGGATGATCATAATAACGATATGTTACTGGCATTTATACATCGAATCTCTATTTGAAATCTGAAAGAATAGATTAATCGAGGAGAGGTGATTAGACTAATGGATAACTTTAAAGACTGCGTAATCGGCTGAGTTCAGACTTTTGTAGATTTATTGTGGTTTTTATGCACTAATACTGTTGGAAAAAAGTATGAATCTACAACATACTTGCAACTATGAGTACAATAGCAACTTGTATTCAATTAATCGGATCCAATAAATTGTTTACAATATATGTTGCGTTTTTGGCTTTCAATAACTCAAAAGTGTTGAATTGCCGTTAAACAAAAACACCAAACTGGTTCAATGGTGCTGGAGTTACAGTGCAGACATACATATAAGCGCAACTTCTAAACAAGATTTGTGTCATGATTTCGCTTTAGTAAATTACATTTTATTCAGGGACCATGCAAGATTTGACAGATAATAAAAGATAATGAACGACATTTTAAAATTAATTTTTCATCTTAAAAATAAGAAGCCATTCATGACACAAAACACGTTTTTCCAAACGAAACAAGGACATTTAAAAAACCTATATCTAATGAAAAACCCTTGTATTTCAGGTGAAAAATTGATCTTAAAAGTTGATTTGTTATGCGAATATATAAAACAATCTTCTGTTTATTATATAGTGAAAAACATAAGAATTTCCTTGGTTGAGGTGAGATTGAACTGTTCAATGGAAATGCGTGCAGCTGAGACTAATTCTACTCACTTCATTGAGTCAGTCTCCAACAAGACTTTGTGTTATTGGCTTGGGTTTTTCTTTTTTTTTCTTTCGATCACTCAAAGAGATTCTTTGGTTCTGGTGATCCTGACATATGTCGATGGGCACTGAAGGGTTTCCAATTTTGGTGCGTCTTCAATGGTTGAGTATCACATACAAATTCATATTCACTTGCAAATTTTTACATATTTTTTTTATCTTGTCACTGTTGCATTGGGATGCTGTTATGCATCAGTCCATTTCTGAATTAGCCCAACCCATCTGAATTGGACTGCTTTTTATGATGGGTTGCTTTTCATAGAGAGATTACTGTCAAGGTTTTTGAATTCTGTCTAATTTGACAAGCAGTTGTTTTTCTTATTTAGTGGGGCCTTCTTTTTCTAGATTGGTTACCTACCATTACAGTGCGGGTATTGGCATAATGGATATAGACACGGACTATGGAATCAGCTATACTTAGTTCAAATCCAATCAGGTCTATTTTTTTCATACTCACACTGTTGGAAAATGTATGAACCATGCAATTTTCTCTACCATCTATAGCAATGAACAATAGGTATTTTAGTAGTAGTAGTAGTAGTAGTAGTAATAATAGTGGTCCCTTTCTCATACTGAAAGACTCTCTGATGCTTCTCGCCCATCTAATAGCATTAAGTGGAACAGATAGCCTGAACCATTCCCACTACATGACGCTAGTCTGTTACCAGTTTTACTTCTCAGCAAGGCTGGTACCCATTTATACACCTGGGTTGAGTGTTTGCTTTCAACACCTGAGATTCCCAAATGATCACCCATCTAAGTATGACCAGATTCAACATCGCTTAACTTGGGTGATCTGACTGGGAACTGGTGGGTCAATGTGATTTTAGCCGATTCGTCGTTAAATAACCAGAAAATGTTTTTCTGCGATAAAACAGACAAAGGAAACCGACCATTAAAGTTCCCTGCCTACCCTACTATTTCACTTGTACTTAGAGGAAAGAAAGAATGATTAATAACTTTCTTTTAGGATAATAGAGTAACTTCATAAACAAAATTCGTGTCATGATTTGGAGGTAGTAAACTCCATTTTATCCAGAAGTCAAGCAAGACAAAGCCCCTTTCCTTCACCAAATACAAGAAACCTCTTCAACCACCGATTGCCATGACAAATAACATCCTACCTGAGAGTTCAACGTTGAAACTCCTCGGTCTAACATTTACAGGCAACATGAATTGAAGCAAATACATAGAAGACATTGCCAAGACTGCTGCAAGGAAAGTGGGCTAGAAAACTTCTCACACCTGACAGTATCCTATACCTCTACGAAGAAACCATCCACCCATGCATGGAGTATTGTTGTCACATCTGGACTGGTGCACCATCCACTAGTCTCTCCCTCTTAAACAAGGTCCAAAAAAGAGTTGCTAATCTAATAGGTTCCTCACTATCCACCAAGCTCCAGCCTCTGTCTCATTGTCACAATGTTGCATCCTTGTGCTTGTTTTACAAGCACTTTAATGGAATGTGCTCCAATGAACTTGCTGCTCTGGTGCCCCCTCGACGTAAATGCACTCAACCCCCCCGACAATCAGCTAAATCCTATCGATTCACTGTGGAGGTCCCCAGATGCCGGAGAGCCTTCTACTCCAATAGCTTCTTTCCTCGAGCTTCCGACTTTTGGAACTCCCTCCCTGCTCCTTGTTTCCCTGACTGTACCGACATGCAAAAATTTAAAACTAATGTGAACAAGCATATTGCTGCACATGTTATGGATAAAGGTTTTCCTTGTATTTAAAATTATATGAAAATTTAGAGTCAATGCTTAAGTATTTTTCTCTTTGTTTATTTTTTTTGTATTATTATTTTTTTTTAATCAGGACTTACATAACAAAAATAACAAAATAAATATTTATTATATCTGAATTTGCCTACAAATTCTTGATTCTTGTTTCTTGATGTGTTATATGCAGTAACGAGTCCAGATGGACTCTGATATGCACGTTTCCAACCAGGCAGTCAACAGTTTAAATCAGATAATTCAAAATCATACCTGCCCCCCCCCCCCTGGACATCTTGAAGGTCATGCGTCAGGTAGTAGTCTCGTCTGATGATGGACAATCTCGACCTGGAATCTAAAATCGACACGGTACTCACATAGGATGATAATCAAAGAATACATTTTTAATAGAAGATAATGGTTTTATTCAGGTGAGTTCGTATTTGCTGTATAACAACTAAGGGTTGGCAAAGAGAAAGGGACAGAAAGAAACCCTTATTAGAAGCATATCATTTTGTTCAAACCAATTTTAAGGCATCTTTTTTTACTGAAAATTCACCGCTTATTAAGTCCAAAAGGCCACTCGAGGATAAGGGTTATTGAATGGCAGGTGGACGGTGAGACAGCACGGTGATTATTAGTAATGATGGTGGAAATTCATCAAAATTTAATTATTTTAGAGGACATCTGAACTAGAATTTATTTACATTGGACTTGAAAACAACCATGTTGTAGTCAGCTGGGAAGCAGCCCTGTGGTATAGTGTTCCACAGACGGGTAGTTCTAGGGAGGAAACTTCATGTCTGGTCACTACACTTATTCCATGCAGACTGATTGATTTCACTTTCTCACATCGTCATCCTATGTTATTTCTGATAAGTTATCATTCCCATGCAAGGCGATTAACCGCCTGAACCCTGCTGACCTCTTCCCCCTAGTCTAGGGTAAATAAGTCCCTAATAATCACTAGTTGATGTACCTGCCAATATTTAACATATGTACTTAGCTCTTATGATGTATCCGCAGTTCACAGCAATTCTAACAGCTCTTTAATTTTCATAATGACTAATAAATTTGTTCACTGCAAGCATCAAATTTTGTATGCAGTTTCATAAATCTGCTACAGAGATGATATGAATATTATATCAGCCATTTTAAAAATATTCTTTTTGTTGAACACAGGTTTTCCAATTAAATCTGTTTCAAGATCAGATGAGTATCTGTTGAAGAGGTTAAGTGACCAATCACTGAAAAAATGCCAGAAAATGTGGAAAATATTTTTCAATCATATTTTAAGATTGTTGCCAACTGATTCATTAGTAGTGGTCTCGTATGCTCGGTAAGGGAAGAAAAAGCCAAAAATAGATTACCGGCATGTTAAGTCACTAACTTTCTTTCTCTACTTGTTTAGCATCGCACTTTCCTTTTCTTTTCTTTGCTTCTCAAATCTCTGCTGACAGAAAAGAAGAAAGGAGTATTGCATAGAACCATTGTCGACACCGACGTCTGCAAAGCTAGGTCACATGTCTAATTTTTACAATTAACAAATAATCTAGTTTTTATTAATCAATCAGAATGCGTCAAAAACAAGTGTAGAAGTTTCCAGGCTTAGATAAACGAAACAGCATCGCTATTCAAGAGTTCAGTTCCAGTGAGTTGCAAGCAAACGACACAAGTTGTGAGATAACCAATATCATCTCGGACCGATACGGTTCTATTACAATGGTTAGACACACACACACACACACACACACATACGTCGACGCCACAACTTTACAGCTTCAAGATGCTGCATACCCACAAACTTTGAAGCTGACAAAAACAAATAATAATTAAGCATTCATTATAGAAAAAAATATAAATCTTTGCAACTGATCAAAAAGAAAATATGTAAATCTCCGTTGTTTCGTTCTGCTTTCACTAATACTTCATTCCTTTTACTAACACTCCTTTAGTATCACATAATTGTGGAATACATTACACCGGGAATGCTTCTCGACAGACTATAATATGACCGTCTTCAAATACTTGTCATAAACAGTGCCCATAAGTAATCAAACTTTGTTCATTTCATTAATCATTTTCAATCCTATCATAATATTCTTCATCATTAAATCGACAATCCATCCATATTATTAACCTTTATCCTATCATAATATTCTTCATCATTAAATCGACATCCATCCATATTATTAACCTTTATCCTATCATAATATTCTTCATCATTAAATCGACATCCATCCATATTATTAACCTTTATCCTATCATAATATTCTTCATCATTAAATCGACAATCCATCCATATTATTAACTTTTATCCTATCATAATATTCTTCATCATTAAATCGACATCCATCCATATTATTAACTTTTATCCTATCATAATATTCTTCATCATTAAATCGACATCCATCCATATTATTAACCTTTATCCTATCATAATATTCTTCATCATTAAATCGACAATCCATCCATATTATTAACTTTTATCCTATCATAATATTCTTCATCATTAAATCGACATCCATCCATATTATTAACTTTTATCCTATCATAATATTCTTCATCATTAAATCGACATCCATCCATATTATTAACTTTTATCCTATCATAATATTCTTCATCATTAAATCGACAATCCATCCATATTATTAACTTTTATCCTCTCATAATATTCTTCATCATTAAATCGACAATCCATCCATATTATTAACTTTTATCCTATCATAATATTCTTCATCATTAAATCGACATCCATCCATATTATTAACTTTTATCCTCTCATAATATTCTTCATCATTAAATCGACAATCCATCCATATTATTAACCTTAATCCTCTCATAATATTCTTCATCATTAAATCGACAATCCATCCATATTATTAACCTTTATCCTATCATAATATTCTTCATCATTAAATCGACAATCCATCCATATTATTAACTTTTATCCTATCATAATATTCTTCATCATTAAATCGACAATCCATCCATATTATTAACCTTTATCCTATCATAATATTCTTCATCATTAAATCGACAATCCATCCATATTATTAACTTTTATCCTATCATAATATTCTTCATCATTAAATCGACATCCATCCATATTATTAACTTTTATCTTATCATAATATTCTTCATCATAAAATCGACAATCCATCCATATTATTAACTTTTATCCTATCATAATATTCTTCATCATTAAATCGACATCCATCCATATTATTAACTTTTATCCTATCATAATATTCTTCATCATTAAATCGACATCCATCCATATTATTAACTTTTATCCTATCATAATATTCTTCATCATTAAATCGACATCCATCCATATTATTAACCTTTATCCTATCATAATATTCTTCATCATTAAATCGACATCCATCCATATTATTAACTTTTATCCTATCATAATATTCTTCATCATTAAATCGACATCCATCCATATTATTAACCTTTATCCTATCATAATATTCTTCATCATTAAATCGACAATCCATCCATATTATTAACTTTTATCCTATCATAATATTCTTCATCATTAAATCGACATCCATCCATATTATTAACTTTTATCCTATCATAATATTCTTCATCATTAAATCGACATCCATCCATATTATTAACTTTTATCCTATCATAATATTCTTCATCATTAAATCGACATCCATCCATATTATTAACTTTTATCCTATCATAATATTCTTCATCATTAAATCGACATCCATCCATATTATTAACTTTTATCCTATCATAATATTCTTCATCATTAAATCGACATCCATCCATATTATTAACTTTTATCCTATCATAATATTCTTCATCATTAAATCGACATCCATCCATATTATTAACTTTTATCCTATCATAATATTCTTCATCATTAAATCGACATCCATCCATATTATTAACTTTTATCCTATCATAATATTCTTCATCATTAAATCGACATCCATCCATATTATTAACTTTTATCCTATCATAATATTCTTCATCATTAAATCGACATCCATCCATATTATTAACCTTTATCCTATCATAATATTCTTCATCATTAAATCGACAATCCATCCATATTATTAACTTTTATCCTATCATAATATTCTTCATCATTAAATCGACATCCATCCATATTATTAACTTTTATCTTATCATAATATTCTTCATCATTAAATCGACAATCCATCCATATTATTAACTTTTATCCTATCATAATATTCTTCATCATTAAATCGACATCCATCCATATTATTAACCTTTATCCTATCATAATATTCTTCATCATTAAATCGACAATCCATCCATATTATTAACTTTTATCCTATCATAATATTCTTCATCATTAAATCGACATCCATCCATATTATTAACTTTTATCTTATCATAATATTCTTCATCATTAAATCGACAATCCATCCATATTATTAACTTTTATCCTATCATAATATTCTTCATCATTAAATCGACATCCATCCATATTATTAACTTTCATCCTATCATAATATTCTTCATCATTAAATCGACATCCATCCATATTATTAACTTTTATCCTATCATAATATTCTTTATCATTAAATCGACATCCATCCATATTATTAACCTTTATCCTATCATAATATTCTTCATCATTAAATCGACATCCATCCATATTATTAACTTTTATCCTATCATAATATTCTTCATCATTAAATCGACATCCATCCATATTATAAATCTTTATCCTATCATAATATTCTTCATCATTAAATCGACATCCATCCATATTATTAACTTTTATCCTCTCATAATATTCTTCATCATTAAATCGACAATCCATCCATATTATTAACCTTAATCCTCTCATAATATTCTTCATCATTAAATCGACAATCCATCCATATTATTAACTTTTATCCTATCATAATATTCTTTATCATTAAATCGACAATCCATCCATATTATTAACCTTAATCCTCTCATAATATTCTTCATCATTAAATCGACAATCCATCCATATTATTAACCTTAATCCTCTCATAATATTCTTCATCATTAAATCGACAATCCATCCATATGATTAACCTTTATCCTATCATAATATTCTTCATCATTAAATCGACAATCAATCCATATTATTAACCTTAATCCTCTCATAATATTCTTCATCATTAAATCGACAATCCATCCATATGATTAACCTTTATCCTATCATAATATTCTTCATCATTAAATCGACAATCCATCCATATTATTAACCTTAATCCTCTCATAATATTCTTCATCATTAAATCGACATCCATCCATATTATTAACTTTTATCCTATCATAATATTCTTCATCATTAAATCGACATCCATCCATATTATTAACTTTTATCCTATCATAATATTCTTCATCATTAAATCGACAATCCATCCATATTATTAACTTTTATCCTCTCATAATATTCTTCATCATTAAATCGACAATCCATCCATATTATTAACTTTTATCCTATCATAATATTCTTCATCATTAAATCGACATCCATCCATATTATTAACTTTTATCCTCTCATAATATTCTTCATCATTAAATCGACAATCCATCCATATTATTAACCTTAATCCTCTCATAATATTCTTCATCATTAAATCGACAATCCATCCATATTATTAACCTTTATCCTATCATAATATTCTTCATCATTAAATCGACAATCCATCCATATTATTAACTTTTATCCTATCATAATATTCTTCATCATTAAATCGACAATCCATCCATATTATTAACCTTTATCCTATCATAATATTCTTCATCATTAAATCGACAATCCATCCATATTATTAACTTTTATCCTATCATAATATTCTTCATCATTAAATCGACATCCATCCATATTATTAACTCTTATCTTATCATAATATTCTTCATCATTAAATCGACAATCCATCCATATTATTAACTTTTATCCTATCATAATATTCTTCATCATTAAATCGACATCCATCCATATTATTAACTTTTATCCTATCATAATATTCTTCATCATTAAATCGACATCCATCCATATTATTAACTTTTATCCTATTATAATATTCTTCATCATTAAATCGACATCCATCCATATTATTAACCTTTATCCTATCATAATATTCTTCATCATTAAATCGACATCCATCCATATTATTAACTTTTATCCTATCATAATATTCTTCATCATTAAATCGACATCCATCCATATTATTAACCTTTATCCTATCATAATATTCTTCATCATTAAATCGACAATCCATCCATATTATTAACTTTTATCCTATCATAATATTCTTCATCATTAAATCGACATCCATCCATATTATTAACTTTTATCCTATCATAATATTCTTCATCATTAAATCGACATCCATCCATATTATTAACTTTTATCCTATCATAATATTCTTCATCATTAAATCGACATCCATCCATATTATTAACTTTTATCCTATCATAATATTCTTCATCATTAAATCGACATCCATCCATATTATTAACTTTTATCCTATCATAATATTCTTCATCATTAAATCGACATCCATCCATATTATTAACTTTTATCCTATCATAATATTCTTCATCATTAAATCGACATCCATCCATATTATTAACTTTTATCCTATCATAATATTCTTCATCATTAAATCGACATCCATCCATATTATTAACTTTTATCCTATCATAATATTCTTCATCATTAAATCGACATCCATCCATATTATTAACTTTTATCCTATCATAATATTCTTCATCATTAAATCGACATCCATCCATATTATTAACTTTTATCCTATCATAATATTCTTCATCATTAAATCGACATCCATCCATATTATTAACTTTTATCCTATCATAATATTCTTCATCATTAAATCGACATCCATCCATATTATTAACTTTTATCCTATCATAATATTCTTCATCATTAAATCGACATCCATCCATATTATTAACTTTTATCCTATCATAATATTCTTCATCATTAAATCGACATCCATCCATATTATTAACTTTTATCCTATCATAATATTCTTCATCATTAAATCGACATCCATCCATATTATTAACTTTTATCCTATCATAATATTCTTCATCATTAAATCGACATCCATCCATATTATTAACTTTTATCCTATCATAATATTCTTCATCATTAAATCGACATCCATCCATATTATTAACTTTTATCCTATCATAATATTCTTCATCATTAAATCGACAATCCATCCATATTATTAACTTTTATCCTCTCATAATATTCTTCATCATTAAATCGACAATCCATCCATATTATTAACTTTTATCCTATCATAATATTCTTCATCATTAAATCGACATCCATCCATATTATTAACTTTTATCCTCTCATAATATTCTTCATCATTAAATCGACAATCCATCCATATAATTAACCTTAATCCTCTCATAATATTCTTCATCATTAAATCGACAATCCATCCATATTATTAACCTTTATCCTATCATAATATTCTTCATCATTAAATCGACAATCCATCCATATTATTAACTTTTATCCTATCATAATATTCTTCATCATTAAATCGACAATCCATCCATATTATTAACCTTTATCCTATCATAATATTCTTCATCATTAAATCGACAATCCATCCATATTATTAACTTTTATCCTATCATAATATTCTTCATCATTAAATCGACATCCATCCATATTATTAACTTTTATCTTATCATAATATTCTTCATCATTAAATCGACAATCCATCCATATTATTAACTTTTATCCTATCATAATATTCTTCATCATTAAATCGACATCCATCCATATTATTAACTTTTATCCTATCATAATATTCTTCATCATTAAATCGACATCCATCCATATTATTAACTTTTATCCTATTATAATATTCTTCATCATTAAATCGACATCCATCCATATTATTAACCTTTATCCTATCATAATATTCTTCATCATTAAATCGACATCCATCCATATTATTAACTTTTATCCTATCATAATATTCTTCATCATTAAATCGACATCCATCCATATTATTAACCTTTATCCTATCATAATATTCTTCATCATTAAATCGACAATCCATCCATATTATTAACTTTTATCCTATCATAATATTCTTCATCATTAAATCGACATCCATCCATATTATTAACTTTTATCCTATCATAATATTCTTCATCATTAAATCGACATCCATCCATATTATTAACTTTTATCCTATCATAATATTCTTCATCATTAAATCGACATCCATCCATATTATTAACTTTTATCCTATCATAATATTCTTCATCATTAAATCGACATCCATCCATATTATTAACTTTTATCCTATCATAATATTCTTCATCATTAAATCGACATCCATCCATATTATTAACTTTTATCCTATCATAATATTCTTCATCATTAAATCGACATCCATCCATATTATTAACTTTTATCCTATCATAATATTCTTCATCATTAAATCGACATCCATCCATATTATTAACTTTTATCCTATCATAATATTCTTCATCATTAAATCGACATCCATCCATATTATTAACTTTTATCCTATCATAATATTCTTCATCATTAAATCGACATCCATCCATATTATTAACCTTTATCCTATCATAATATTCTTCATCATTAAATCGACAATCCATCCATATTATTAACTTTTATCCTATCATAATATTCTTCATCATTAAATCGACATCCATCCATATTATTAACTTTTATCTTATCATAATATTCTTCATCATTAAATCGACAATCCATCCATATTATTAACTTTTATCCTATCATAATATTCTTCATCATTAAATCGACATCCATCAATATTATTAACCTTTATCCTATCATAATATTCTTCATCATTAAATCGACAATCCATCCATATTATTAACTTTTATCCTATCATAATATTCTTCATCATTAAATCGACATCCATCCATATTATTAACTTTTATCTTATCATAATATTCTTCATCATTAAATCGACAATCCATCCATATTATTAACCTTAATCCTCTCATAATATTCTTCATCATTAAATCGACAATCCATCCATATTATTAACCTTAATCCTCTCATAATATTCTTCATCATTAAATCGACAATCCATCCATATTATTAACTTTTATCCTATCATAATATTCTTCATCATTAAATCGACATCCATCCATATTATTAACTTTTATCCTCTCATAATATTCTTCATCATTAAATCGACAATCCATCCATATAATTAACCTTAATCCTCTCATAATATTCTTCATCATTAAATCGACAATCCATCCATATTATTAACTTTTATCCATCATAATATTCTTTATCATTAAATCGACAATCCATCCATATTATTAACTTTAATCCTCTCATAATATTCTTCATCATTAAATCGACAATCCATCCATATTATTAACCTTAATCCTCTCATAATATTCTTCATCATTAAATCGACAATCCATCCATATGATTAACCTTTATCCTATCATAATATTCTTCATCATTAAATCGACAATCCATCCATATTATTAACCTTAATCCTCTCATAATATTCTTCATCATTAAATCGACAATCCATCCATATGATTAACCTTTATCCTATCATAATATTCTTCATCATTAAATCGACAATCCATCCATATTATTAACCTTAATCCACTAATAATATTCTTCATCATTAAATCGACAATCCATCCATATGATTAACCTTTATCCTATCATAATATTCTTCATCATTAAATCGACAATCCATCCATATTATTAACCTTAATCCTCTCATAATATTCTTCATCATTAAATCGACAATCCATCCATATTATTAACTTTTATCCTATCATAATATTCTTCATCATTAAATCGACATCCATCCATATTATTAACTTTTATCCTCTCATAATATTCTTCATCATTAAATCGACAATCCATCCATATTATTAACCTTAATCCTCTCATAATATTCTTCATCATTAGATCGACAATCCATCCATATGATTAACCTTTATCCTATCATAATATTCTTCATCATTAAATCGACAATCCATCCATATTATTAACCTTTATCCTATCATAATATTCTTCATCATTAAATCGACATCCATCCATATTATTAACCTTAATCCTCTCATAATATTCTTCATCATTAAATCGACAATCCATCCATATTATTAACCTTAATCCTCTCATAATATTCTTCATCATTAAATCGACAATCCATCCATATGATTAACCTTTATCCTATCATAATATTCTTCATCATTAAATCGACAATCCATCCATATTATTAACCTTAATCCTCTCATAATATTCTTCATCATTAAATCGACAATCCATCCATATTATTAACCTTAATCCTCTCATAATATTCTTCATCATTAAATCGACAATCCATCCATATGATTAACCTTTATCCTATCATAATATTCTTCATCATTAAATCGACAATCCATCCATATTATTAACCTTAATCCTCTCATAATATTCTTCATCATTAAATCGACAATCCATCCATATGATTAACCTTTATCCTATCATAATATTCTTCATCATTAAATCGACAATCCATCCATATTATTAACCTTAATCCTCTCATAATATTCTTCATCATTAAATCGACAATCCATCCATATGATTAACCTTTATCCTATCATAATATTCTTCATCATTAAATCGACAATCCATCCATATTATTAACCTTAATCCTCTCATAATATTCTTCATCATTAAATCGACAATCCATCCACATTATTAACCTTAATCCTCTCATAATATTCTTCATCATTAAATCGACAATCCATCCATATTATTAACCTTTATCCTATCATAATATTCTTCATCATTAAATCGACAATCCATCCATATTATTAACCTTAATCCTCTCATAATATTCTTCATCATTAAATCGACATCCATCCATATTATTAACCTTTACCCTCTCATAATATTCTTCATCATTAATCCACCCATCTCATTAACCTTTATCCTCGGGTGGCTTTTTGCTTCATAAGCAGTAACTCATTAGTAAACAAAAATTATTGAAATATTGTAAGAGAATGTCTCACTGACTGCTTGTATCGAACTACTCGCTGATGCATTATGGACAATGAGATCTTTAGATTCATGCTAGATGTCATATATACAGTGTATATACAGAAATCAATAGATTTCAGGACCTGTCGATGTTCTATGATTTGTGACCATAAGATTATGAAGGAAAATATATTTTCCTTTTTTTAATTTGTAAATTAATTTCTGCAAACAATTTAATTTCTGGTGTAATTTATTAATATAATATTGGATGTAATTTTATTTACAAAATTAATTCCATGTTTGCATATAATTTTATTTACGTAAGTAAGTAAAGTGTCAGAGTGATGGGTGTAAAATCTTCCGGTCTCGAATGGTGAGCTAATACTGTTTTACAAAGCCTGCTTATATTGGCCTTATTTAGCTTTTTATGCAGATTGGTGCATGTGGACAGATTAGTCCTATATTGTTGAGGTTACTAGTATTGCGTCAAAGGAAATCTCTCCATATAATGTTCGACATCCGATTCTACACACTTAATCAAGTACAATGAATTATTTACAATAACAATACATATTGTACATCAGCATTAAAAAATCCCAGAAGAGTTGACATGCCATAAACAAAACTAAGCCGTAAATAAAATATTACATTTGACTCTTAATGTTATTTAGAAAATTCCTAAAAGGTATGCCATCTTGAAATCTAATACAAACAAACGACCTTCTTTTTTCTATGATTTCTTTCCTACAATTTATACTGATATAAAATCATGTCTGAAGAGATTATTAAACCTTTTGTTATTCCATTATCATTACAGGAATCCCCTAATAACCTTAGATCCTTATATATGATTTATTCTGAGTATTTTGAGGAAGAACATTTTATTAATGTCAGTTTAGTCATCTCTATATTAATAAAATTGTGTGGCCACTTTTCATGCATATATATGTGCGTTTCTCGCCTCTACGTGACTTTTATGTTTTTTTATTTTTTATTTGCAATTTATTATTAATCGACTATTTATTATCCGGTGGTCTCTATGATGAGCTAATACTGTTTTACAGAGGTCTGCTTATATTGGCCTCATTTACCTGCTTATGCCAGAGGACAGATTAGCTTAATATTTTCTTGGAGGAGGGGGGGGGGCTACCGGTGTTGGGTCAAAGGATGTCCCCCCATAAAATATTCCTACATACTACTCTACAAAATAATTTCATTTTTTAGTAGAATTCTAGTTACTAAATTATTCCATTTTTTAATCTAATTAGACTTTTAAAAATAACCATATTTTTAGCATAAATTAAAAGGAATCAGCAGAAGTCAAGGAAATAAATCATTTTAAAAAATCAAACTTTTTATATGAAAATTTACAAAACGATGTGTTGATCTAATTGTTATATTGATTGTTTGTTAATTCATCAATTGTCTTTGAACTGTTTATTTTAATTAAAAATGTATTTTAATTAAAAATTGATTAAAATCTTCTCTCAGGATGAAAATCAAAATTATTTTTTCCTTCACCATGTGGATCAAATCAAAGTAAAAATTCATTAAATGAAGAAATAAAGCAATCCTGCAGAAAGAGTAAACAAAGCCGCAGCTGGGATTTGTTTGAATTCACAAAAATATAAAAAGAATCCAAAAACATTTCTTCATTATTTTTTGTCCTGGCCTTTGTTTTTTTTTTCTTTTTCTCCAAGCAGATATTTTAGGAAATAAGTTTCTTCCTCAAATTAGAAAAAATTCCAACACTCAAACATGGCGATGGAAATATAATTATTTGGTGTTGTTTCTTCGCTCAAGGTTACGAGTGCACTATATATCAGTGAACGAACAATGGACTATTCTATTTATCGTGAAATACTGACAAAGAATTTGCTTCAATCTCTAAACTATCTCCAATTGTCAAGTGATTAAATTGTTTAACATGATTATGTTCTGAAATCTACTGCAGTAAAAACAACAAAATAGTTAAAAATTGAGAACAAAAGTGTTTTTTTTTTACAATGGCCAAATTAGCCATTTGATCAAGATCCCATAAAAAATGGATGAAATTGTGAATCAACTTCGACATCCTAGTTCTGCTGGCCTATAAAGGGAACAGGTTTAGCATTACACCATATATGACATAACTCAAACGTGCTATAAGTCTGATGCAATTCTTTACTTATATAAGAGTCAGATACGTCTTAAGATGGAGTACTGCTGCCACATCTGGGGAGGTGCGGCTCAGAGCATTCTTCATTGTTTAGACAGAGTTCAAAATCGACTTCAAAATCCAGTGGAGAGATGATCTCTTCTATTCTTTACAGCCATTTTTCTCACAGAAAATACGTTGCTAGTCTCTCTCTCTCTCTCTCTCTCTCTCTCTCTCTCTCTCTCTCTCTTCTCTGCTTTATCGTTATTTTCATAAAAGGTGCTCGACTGAGCTCCAAATTCTGGTTCCTCCCCATAAGTCATTCACAGCAAGAACTCATCTTCTACCACAACAGAAAAGACCTTCAGACAGAATTTCTATGAACAGAGCTTGTTTGGAGGGTTTCCCATCTGTGGACACATTACTACGGGACTGCTTCCCTGCAGACTACAACATAGTCGTTTTCAAAACCAATATCAACAAGTACTTGTCGTGAACTGTCACATAAGTAATCAAACTTAGTTTATTACATTGATCAATTTCGGCTGACTGTCCTTCCATCCCATTAACCCTTATCCTCGAGTGGCTCTCGGCCTTGATAAGTAGTGACCCAACAGTAAAAAAGGGAATATTTGTTATCCAATTTCTAAATAATTACATATGTTTTGGGGATATCTTATTCTCGTACACGTTACACACATATATGTGTGTCTTATTATATCACTAATACGGCACATGTGGCTGGAAAAAAATAATAGAAAGGAACAGTCATTAAGAAATCATAGATACCAACGGAATATTAGAAATGCCGACTGGACATGAAAAGCATGTTAAAAACAATGTGAAAATACCTAAAGAATATAAAACAGAAATAGGAATTTTGAATAAGAAATACATTGATCCTCATAACATAATTGAATTCACGTATAGTTCAATTCAAAGAGTAAATGAAAACGTGTCTTACATTATGTAAGAATCGTACATGTTTTCATATGAATGAGAGTGGACAGAAGTATGTCACTCTCAGGCAAAGCTGGAAAAGGGCGAAACCTAGTTTCGATTTTCAACCACATGGCAACACCACAAAAGACCAATCACCTGATCAAAACGCACCCTGGTGTCAGAGCCAGTTATTTTCAAGGGAGATAACTCTGGGTTTTAAATTGCCACACCTTTGCTAACAAAAGTAAACAAAACATAAACACATATTTTGAAAGTGAGATGATAAATTTAACTTTCATATCGACACCAGATGCATAACAAGTCATTTCTGTGCAAATAAAAAAAAATACATGTATACATTTTTTAAGATATAAATATACATTTTTTTTTTTGTAGGACGTGAAAATTGTTTTGAATTTCTTAATGGAAGAATTTTATTATCGGAAAACATTTAATAACTATCTTTACTTTTAGAGGGCAACAGCTTTCGTTTTCAACATTAATTCATTGTAAAATAAGTATTTTACTTGCAAAGCAGCCCTAGTAACAAGTCAGTTTGTATCATTGCTTGTTTCCTTTGGTCGTTTTGTTTTATGGCATATCAACCCTTTTTGGTTCATCTAATGCTGAATTTGGTAATTTTGGTAAAGGGTTTATGTATTACTTGAGCTACTATTCTCATCTTGGATGTTAGCGTCACAACGTTTCGGCCGATGTAACCTCCGATCTTCTTCAGATGTTTCTTTTCAAACTCTGGAATCTATACGGAATTTCGAACTGAACAAGTTATTGATCCATGAAGGTACATTGTTATTGTTTCGGGTAAAAATGTCAAGTAATTTTTATTTTTACTCTTACTTAGTATCGCCTGTCGTGACGATTGAACCTTCAACCTCCACAAGATTGTCACATAGACACGTGGTGCAATCGATAAAAGCATTGTGTACAATCAATTCTAAGTGACAGTCTAAGAAGAAATAAGAGTATTACTGTGTTTTTTTTTTAATAAACGTGCCATCTAGATATCTAGAGTGCATTACGCATGAAAATATGTGTGTCGGATTTGAACCCACGTCATCTAGCAATAGTGGCATAGAGCACCAGGTACAGGTACCTCCTGAGAACCAATGAACAAGTTATGTTTTGTCAAAGTTTGAAATCAAACATCTCAAAACTATAAAAAAATAAAATGTGCAGATAGAACTTTTTTAATTTGGTCTGATGAATTGTCTGATGAAATACGTCATTTATTTTTATTTCTGCTTATCATTGTTATCAAAGTTCATCATAACAATCTGATCAAGCAGGTCATTCTTTGTCTTTCATTTCTTTTGATCATTATTGAAATTTAAAACAATCAGGCGTTCCTCTTATTTAGTGAGACAATCAGTCATGGTACCATTGATTTTTTGTTCTGTGGTAGACCTAAAAAGAACGCATGGTCTGGTCATGGTAAACTTGCTTACAAACGTTTTGTTTTCTGGCAATCTTCAAAGTCAGTTTGTGTGCCTGATTGTCTGGAAAATCACAATTCAAAATGCTGGTACTGTTGAGAAAATGAATAACAATCTTAGTCACAAAGCAAATCACCCCTCTCCCCCCCCTCTCTCTCTCTCTCTCTCTCTGTGTATGGTTATTTATCCTTCCTTCTGTCTCCCTCCTTCTCTCTCACTACTATTCATTTTCTTTATCATTCATTTTCATCTCTGCCATTCTCTCTTATTCTCAATATTTGTTTTTCTCTTTCACTCTCTCTCCCCTTTGTCTCTTTGTCTTTCTATTTCTCTCTTTCTTTCAATCTCTCTTTATTCCAATCTTTCTTTCATTCTCTCTCTTTATTCACTCTTTTTCCTTTTCTCGGTCTTTATTTCTTTCTTTTTCTTTCTATCTCCTTTCTCTTTCTTTTTCCCTCTCTATCGTTCTCTGTTTTTCTGTTGGTCTCTTTCTCTAGTTCTGTTTCTCTTTGTCTTTTTTACCCTTTCTTTGTTCTCTCTCTAATAATCTCCCCTCCGCTCTCTTCCCTCTCCCTTCTCTCTGTTTTTAATATTATCTAAGCTTTGCTTCTGCGTACAAAATACCAGATTCAGGCCACTGTCCAGGGTTAGAGAAATTGTTTGGGGGTCAGCGTTTCAAATCAAACTTGTCTGATTAACTTTAAAGGCTTTTCTGGCTTATATCTCAGATCAAACTCTTAACAATCAGAATATGCAAATATTTTAAGCCACAAACTCTGTAAGGTAAGTCTACTCTCTATCTATATTTGATCATCTTTTATTCATATCTTCTCTTCGTAAATATTTATAAATATACTAGTTGAAGCACCTTTGTGTGTCAGGTGAGCAATTATTATTTAAAAATGACATCCCTGGCATTTTGTTTATATAGTTTACTAAACAAAGGACTAATCGTTATTATCTATATATTGAAATGCATAACAAACATTAATTATATCAATAGTTCCGAAACTTTTACTCTAGTCTGCATTTTCAGAATAAAAATGTGACCGCAGCACACCAAATCTTTTTTGATAAGGCATACATAAAAAGTAGTGCTTCATTATGTAGTGTAGACTTATGTTGATGGGGTAAAGGTTGCTTCGGATAGCAGAATTAAACGAAGTGAATCTCACTGAAACCATAATGGAGTGCACGCCAGATTTGTGCATGAAGAACCAGTATAAAAAGAGCCAGTACTTCTGTTTGAAGAGTTGGCTTTTGAACCGTGTGTTTATCAGATCCTAGGTGGTGAAAAAAATTCCTGTAATATGTGTAGTCAAATCCCTGTGAAACATTGTTTCAGCATTTGTGATTGTTACCAGTTGGAAAGGCTGTCTATTCGTTTTTTTTTCTTTTCTGTCGATCTTTCTTCATAAGATAGGAAACAACTAATTTATAACATAATTACCTAACATCCAGAAAGTATAAAAGAGTGAATTGAATAAAAAAGGTTTCTAAATCCTTGTTGCCTTTGACTTTTCCTGCCACAATCCCCGAATTAAGCAATGTTCACAGGGGTCTACACTATATAGGAGGAACCAGAACAGATGGAAACTTAATTAGCAGTAAATTGTTGCTTATTATATTTGTTCATTTCGGTGATTGTATCATGTTGATGAGATGATGACGACATCATAATAGTTTTTGCAACAATTGTAAAAAGATATTAAACAAGATCAAGAGAACACCCAAATCCTGTCATCTGTAGTTTCTCTTTTAGTGTCTAGAGCAGTGCTTTTCAACCTTTTTGCTGGGGTGGAACCCCATGGAAACATTCCACTAGCTCGAGGAACCCCTGTGCAAAATTTTGGTTGTCTTATGCAAAAAACAGCATTTAATTATACAACAAAAATAAATTTGTAATAAAATGAAAATACTCACGTTCAGAGTATTGTACATGAAATGAAAACAAAAATGTTTGTTTGAATAGATTACATTTATTCATATGAAAAAAGTCAACGGGAAACTTGAGCCTGGTGTTTCTTGCACAACTCTTTAAGATTGGAAATTACATATAGACAATTTATTTTATAACTACATACACTAAATAATAATAATATTTGTATACTTGTATTTGTATAAATATAAAAAATTTTAAAGCATGTTTTCATATGTCGGACCGTATAGGGTTAAAAGATATGCATATATTAATAAAATAGATTTTCGAAATTGAATTTAATATGTTGTTTATTTGTTCGTTGTTCTAATTTAGAAATTGCGGAACCCCTGGACTGTACTGGCGGAACCCTAAGGTTCCGCGGAACCCTGGTTGAAAACCACTGCGCTAGAGCATAACTTGTATTCTAAAAGGAAGCGATAAAACTGAAGTCTTTTATGGATTAACTCTTTTTATTCTAACGAGTTCATAGTGTTACAGGATTCATGGGGTTTTACAGTATGTCAACAATAGTTGGGTGATGTTATGCCGATGCCGAAATCGCATACAAATGGTTTGGAGATTACTTTGTTTTGTAAGCGTTAAGGTTAGGGTTAGAATAATGTATTTTGTAAATAAATTGTCTATTTAACTCATAAATAAGACACTAACAAGTATTACTACTTCGGTCTTAGTAGACCTTGAAGTAACGAAAACAAAGGCGTGACACTCACCACTCTAAAATGCTCCTAAATTGTTATGGTGGCGCACCTATAACGAGCATTTGGACTCTTCCATTCTCAATAAATACTGGAAGCTTTACACTTCTCATTTGTTGCACAACCCCAGCCCGTTCAGTCTCTCATTAACTTCGGTTGATTGAGGACTTCGGGATGGGGTAAGGTAATATCAGTCGAGGATTCGTTCTCGACAATCAGTCCGACGGGAACTGGGCCATTTCGGTGACCTTTTATCTGTCGGGCTGAGATATTCGGTCCTGGGTTGTCTTAGGAGGTGCACCCCCCAGGCCTTGCCTCTCCTTTTTGGGGAGAAGTAAGTTCATTGCTTACTGCCTGAGGCACCCTAACCGAGGAATGCCGACTGGGCTGCCAAGGCTATTTTTGCTAAGCCAGAGTCCTCCTCTTTTAGGGGCGCTGGCTTGATTCTTCCCCCACCTTCCGACCTTGTGTCACATATTGCTGCGGTAGTTGCGACAACCCCAGCCCGTTCAGTCACTCAGCAACTTCGGTTAATTGAGGACTTTGGAATGGAGTAATACCAGTTAGGGATTTGTTCTCAACAATCGTTGCCTCCCCTCTTTGGGGTGGAATAAGTTTATTGCTTACTACCTGAGGCGCCCTGACCGGGGAATGTCGACGGGTTGCCCAGGATATTTTTGATAGGCCAGAGTGCTCCTCGTTTAGGGGCGCTGGCTTGCCTCTCCCTTACCTTCCGACCTTGTGTCACATATTCCTGCGGTGGGGAGGAATTTAATACCGTTGTCAAGGGTTCGTTCTCGACATTTGGTCCGACTAAGCGATTTTTTTTATCGAGAAAAAATAAGGTTTTATACTCTTTTACAACTAAGATTATGTCTAGCAAGCATAATCTTAAGAAAATAACTTTTTTAACAAGCCGTACCCGAAAGGAAACATTTACTTTCTAAAAAAGGACACACTTTAAAATATGAAATAATTTAAAGCAACGATTGCAGAATTAGTAAAATTACAAATGCAACAACAACGTTAATCTGAAGAAAGATTTCAAAAGCTTCTTATATAGCAAAAGAAAGAAGACAGCGACAGACTACAAAAGACAGATGATAGACTTCTAGAGCAAAATGAAAAGCTTATAGTGCAAAAGAAAGAAGCCGGCGACAGACTACAAAAGACAGAAGATAGACTTCTCGAACAAAAGAAAGAAGTCGACAACAGATTTATAGAGCAAAAGAGAGAAACTGATAAAATTCTTTTCGAACACAGGAAAGAAGCTGACGAAAATATTGACATATTAATGCAAACAATATCGCTTGGATGTCAAATTAACGAAAACGATAACGATTTTTCGCAGAATGCCGTGTGGAGTGTGATCGACAACTTCACATATTCCCCTGATGAGGAGAAGACTTTTGTCTCATATTTTAGAAGATATAAAGACTTATATAAAACGAAAACTGCCAACCATTTATTAGTATTAAGCAAGATTTGAGAGACATCGAACAGTCGGACATTGCACACATACCAAAAATGTGTCAAAAATCGAAATTCAACTCAATTTTTAAATATTCAAAGCAAAAAACAGGATTTTTACGTCTCAAAAACAAACTAAAAATAAATTACCGTCGAGCCCTTGTTATCGATGCGGAATTGGGTAACAAAATGCCCATTTTGTTTTAAAACCTGCCTGATTTGTAAAAAAAATCGGACACAAAAGTTCGCATTGTAGAACGATGAAAGAAAATAAAACGCGGATAAAGACTATCAAACATGGCGACAATATTATAAGGAAATATGTTCAGGTTAAAATCTTAAATAAAAAAGTAAAACTACAATTAGATTCGGGTTCAGACGTGTTAATTATTAACATGCAGACATGAGACGGTTGGGAAAACCGACTATATTAATAACCAATCAAATTGCCGGAACAGTTACTGGTGAAAAAATAAATTTCGAGGGTGAAATAATTACCGACATTTTAACAGAACGACGAAGAAAGTAAAAATTTACATATTAAAAGACACGGGCAATTTATTTGGCATGTACCTTATTAAACTATGGCGATTATCAACCAGAATTCTTGCCAGAAGAAAATAAATCTGACGACTGGTTAAAAAAAACGAAAAAAGGATTTTGTTTCAACCATTAATCATATGAAATGGACTCAAAATAAATTGATAGCAGAAATGACAGAAATTAAATCACATAAGGAAGAAAAATGCACGCTCAAAATAGCGAACACAAAACTGAAAGAAATAAAACCAAATTATTTGAATAACCAGTGGAAGGTTAAAGTAAGTGAATTCATGGTTAAAGAGATACAATTACTAAAGTTACAACTCAAAGAGTTTTCTGAAGAACAAAAAAAACTATGATAAGATAAGATGACTTCTCTTGAAGTTGGATGTCGAAGAAAAGGCGACATTTTTTTTTAATTTAAAGATGTCAAACATCTAGAATTAAAAAGTTGGAGGATATCAAATCTGAATTTGATAGAGATCATCAGTTTTTTCATAAGAGAGACATAAACCAAATTAGGGAACGACTATCGGAAGAAACTGACAGCAGTACCCAGGAGGAGGTTATAACTACCAAAAAACAACACTTTCAACATACAGCTATCTCAAGCAACCTCGGAATAGCATCAATCCAAAAAGTAAACAATACTAGACTCCTGAGGAGGGCAGGCTTGGAAGGGGGTGTTATAGTGCCGTACCTATGACGAACATTTGGACTCTTCCATTCTTAATAAACATTGGAAGCTTTATGCTTCTCATTTGTTGCGACAACCCCAGCCCGATCCGTCGGGATGGGTTTATACCAGTCGAAGATCCGTTCTCGACAATCAGTCCGGCAGGAACTGGGCCATTTCGGTGACCTTTTATCTGCCGGTCTGAGGTATACTGTCCTGGGTTTTCCTAGGAGGTGCACCATCCCAGGCCTTGCCTCCCCTCTTTGGGGAGTAGTAAGTTTATTGCTTGCTGACTGAGGCGCCGTGACCGGGGAATGCCGACGGGGTTGCTCAGGCTATTTTTGATAGGCCAGAGTGCTCCTTCTTTAAGGGCGCTGGCTTGACTCTTCCCCACCTTCCCGACTTTGTGTCACATATTCCTGCGGTGGGAGAGAATTAAATATCATTGCACAACCCCAGTCTACACTGGCAGTCAGGACAGACGGTCCATTTCTCTTGTTTCTCTGTTTTATATACTTTTCTCCAATATACTTGTTATACCTAAACTCTGTGTCCGTGTTTTCATTCCGGGCTCCTAAACAGGGCCATAACATAAATTGAGGCTTCACCGCTGAATGCAATTTCGTTTTATACCCAAGACAAATTCTATTTATATCATAGATCGAATTCTGATCGGTACTATAACTCCGGGTCAGAATGGACAAGGGAGTAACAACAAATAAGAGGTGTCTCCCCCCACAAACTCCCCAAAGCTCCTAAATTGGGGCCTCATCACAGATATGATGTAGAAATGGATAATATCATTAATATTACAATAAAACACTCATTCTCAATTTTTGAAATTAAGAAGTAACTTTGAAAATATATAATTCTTCGAGAATTGTGACATAGATTGATTCGAGACAAACATCATATCGGCATTATGGTAAAATTTTACTATATTTCACTGTTCTTATTAGTTTCTAAACGTATACATATATTTCAAGTTGTCTTAAAAGTTATGATGAAGTTGACAAATCTAATTATATTCCTGTCTGCAAATTAATTTTTATTCTATACTTCGAATTTAAATTTCCAAAATCTTTGAATAAATCAGACAATCAATGTTATTGACACACATGATATTCAACATTCCATACATTTTGCTTCTTTGAAATTACTTACATTATTATATTTGTTAAGCAACAAGTCGTGACGATATTTAGTAACTGGTAGTAGCAATATTACTAAGTTAATAAAATTCCATGGGGTCTTAAAGAACATAGGTTTTAATTTCATCATCATCATCATCATCACCATCATCATCACTATCATCATCATCATCATCATCATCACTATCATGATCGATTTAACGTTCGTTTTCCATGCTGGCATGTGTTGGACGGCTTTTAACAATTTACTTCCAAACTAACCTATCTCTAGCAGGTTTTTATTTATCCATCTTTCTCTCAAATCCATCCTTATCACTTTCTCTCATGTTTTCATTGGCCTTCCATAGCCAATGAACGCTGCTACTTCAACTGTTCTACATCTACTAACCCAATCACTCTCATCCATTCTTTCAATGTGACCAAACCAGCAAAGTCTTCTGTTTTGCATACATCTCCCTATACTGTCCAGATTTAATCTTTAGCCAAGGTCATTAGTTCTACGACAGTCTTTAAGACTCACATTACAGATTCACCGTATCATTCTCATATCATTATTATCCATGCAACACATATTCTAAACACTCACTGACCAGGTTACACTTCAATACATCATCACACATCTTACAGATTCCTAATAGACTCTTCCTTTGGTCGACAATGGTAACACTCTGCTTTATGTATTTAGAAATAAAAGACAATGTAAAGTAAATTTAATTTAACTGGGAAATAAAGGAAAATCCTTTACATGGGTTGCTTTCCAAACACACAAATATTTGATGCCATCTCTTTCACTAACTGCATCAACACATTATCTCTCTTTCTCTTCAAACTGATACAACACACTCTTTTTCGCTTATTCGAACATGTGAATTACTCACTATTACTGCTCTGATCTGTTTGAACTGTCCTTCCTGTCCTCCTCTTTCTGTCTAAATACATCTGTTGGTAGCTGTTACTGAACACTATTGCGACAGTGTTGTTGCTATGAAAACTAAATGATAACAAGGATGTTGCAAACCCTTTCTATATCAATACTTCTTTACAGATGGATTAAATTTAATGTGAAACATTCTAAAATGTGTTCCAATTGATGTTACCTGTGAATGTTAGGCCGAGGAGTTTAAACGTTGATTTGTTGCTTTGTAGATTTGCATTCAATAACAAACATATATTTTATTTGATCGTGGCATACAAAACAAGAGACTTCCCTTTGGAGGGGGAGTAATGCAACAAAAGGATTTATTTCAAGTTTTGTCCATCCATGAATATAGAAACTGTTACGTATAAATATATATATATATATATACTAGCAGGACCTGTGTCCCGGCATTGTAGAGGGAATTTGAGACAACCAAGAAACTCCTGGTCCCACCCCGAATTCTATATTACTCTTTGTATTTGAATTGTTTACTTTCTTTTAAAGGTCTCGCTAGTCAATAGATTGGATCATTCTGCAGTGTTATGTATGAGACTTATCTTGTGGTGTCGGAATCTGAATGACAATCTCAAGAGAAAAAGACATTAAAAACATCAACAGAAATAAAACCCTACTAAATCAATGGCATATCATTAACTGGAATAAATGACAAGGGAAAACATGATACCATAAATAAGATAAAATAATATCGTGTCCAGTGGTCAAAGCTGCTGGTGGCATCAGTAAGAGTTAAATACGTCCTAAGATGAAGTACTGCTGCCATATCTCAGGAGGTGCAACTCAGAGTACTCATTTTGCCTTCACAACCAAGTGGGGGATGATCTCTTCCCTACAGTCTCTTTCTCACAGTTGCTAGTCTTTCTCTACTCTATCTTTATTTTCAATGTAGATGCTTGACGGAGCTACAAAACTGTTCACAGCAAGTGTTGCATAGCCCCACTCCTGCTAAGACCGTGGCAGTGTGCGTTTCCTACACTCTTCCTGATACGGGCCGTGGTGGTACTCATTTCGTATACTCGTCCCTGAAAGCGCCGTGGCAGTTCACATTTAATACTCGTCATTTTTAAAACATCATAAATCACATAGGTCATATATTGTTTGCATACCTTAGATTTCTCCCACGCCGTGTAGAGGGTCGTGTCGTCGAGTGGATGAGTTCTTTCTTCTTTCCTTCCTGCCGTGAACCACGCCATCCGTTGTCTGCAACAAAAGCTTCCTGACCGACTCACCAAACACAATCTTTGTCATTTCAATTCTTTTTATTACAAGTGTTAGTCATTTAATCAGCTGGGAGTCATTCACTACATCGAGAGAGAGAGAGAGAGAGAGAAAGAGAGAGAGAGAGAGAGAGAGCAAATCACTACTTTATCGTAGTTACTTAACAATTATTTTCTTAACCATTCATAGAGGGGGGAGGATATCTCCCGCTTGTATTTCCTTAGGGAAATATTTTCCTTAAATCAAATTGCTGACTACATCAAAATCATGTCTGATAGGTTCGCCTCCAAAACCCAGACTGACGAAACTCGCTTCTCACGAAGAACGAGTGACGTCACGGATCCCTCTGTTTCCCACGCAAGGGCCCGTGACACCACAGAGCCTCTCGCAGGTGCACACTGACCCCTGATCTGGGATCTCGTCACACGGTGACCTTGTCACGTCTGTTAGCTCTGACTGTGAGAACAGGCCCTATTCTGCACACGACTGCATCTGCGCTAATCTGCGCAAGTCAAACCAACGATTTCCAACAGATACGTCCATTCCCATAGGGCCATTATCCAACACAAGTACCCGTCTAGCTACCGCTACTGCAAAAAGTTTCCATTCTTTTTCTGTGTACTAAAAACCAAATGGAATAATATGAGCAGAGCTTCTTTCAAAGAACTTTCCACTTGTGGAATACAATCCACGGGACTGTTTCCCTGCTGACTACAACATAATTGTCTTCAAGTTCCATGTAAACAAATACTGTTCAAGCCGACCTCTTCAGTAATTTAATTCTGCCCTTTTCACTCATCGTTTCCAATCCTCTAATCATCTAATTCACAATCTGATTAACCCTTATCCTTGAGTGGCTTTTGAGTTTTGATAAGTCATGACTCATTAGTATACAAACAAAATGTATCATCATAGCCACCAAAAAGTGTGGTATCACATTTTATCATGGCTGATTAGGACAGAATATAGCAAATGCAATCGCACCTTTTATGAAGAAATTTTTTTTCTTTTTACTTTTGTTTACCCCAAACAAGGCATATGGCCACTGGAGTGTAAGGTGCTACTGTGATAAGGGCCACATTTATAGGGGGCAACGTGGGTGGAGAGTTGAGCAGCAAGATGTTTGTTCACATTAACTTTAAATTTCTTAATGTTGTTACGGTTGGAGAAGCAGAGAGGGAATTTTAAAGGTCAGTGGAAAAAGCTATTAGAATGTTACATAGTGAGGGCCGTGTTTGAATAGAAAGGTCAGAGGTGACACCTAACGGAAGTCATGACACCAAGTGATTTACAAACAAATCTGTTTTACCTCTTTGGCTGGCGAGACCTCAAGCAGAAAAGACAGGTCTGGGTGCGGTTTTAAAGGGGTGGCAGTGCGCCAGGATGTAACGAGACGAGTTATCGTTTGTCTGTCCGTTTCTCTCTCTCTCTCTCTCTCTCTCTCTCTCTCTTTCTCTCTCTCTCTCTCTCTCTCTCTCTCTCTCTCTCTCTCTCTCTCTCTCTCTGTCCGAGTGGGTTTATCAGCAGACGAAAAGAACCTAGATTCACTACAACGACGATATGGGTGCTTAACGATTTATACACCCGTCGGTAAGTGTAAGTGTAATAAGAATAGGAAGAGTAAAAGGTGGGGGGGGGGCTACTAGTCAGCTACGTTGGGGGTATTTACGTTGAGGGAGTACAAATTTCAGTAGGTGCATCAGAGCACATTCTGTGGAAGTACTACAAACACAGGGATGTAACACTGTAGCGATGTGACAGGGACTGGAGGTTGACAAACAGTGTAGGACCTATTAGGTTAGAATTTCTTTTTGCACACTCTCCAAGGAGAGAAGGCACCGGCCCAGGTGTGGCAATAATACTCTATGCACAGGCGAACAATATATTATAACAATAATAAAAGACTTCCATTTTATATACGGCTTTTGTTTGTCATTTAAAGTTGGTGAAAAAGTGACGATGATAAATCTCCACACGCTTCAAATCGGTTGGAGTCACCACCGTTATCTTGCATACAATCATAATGAAGGCCAAGCAAATGGGTCAAAGACCTAACGAACAGTGTCATAATTGTAATAAAAGAAAAGTGATGTCAGTCAATCAGCAGGCCGGATCACTGACCTTATCTTCCCTCAGCTGTGCAAATGTTAATAGGGGAAACAGGGGCAGTTAATCAAGAATCAGTTTGAAGAGTCTATAGAAAGTTCAGGAAGTCACAGAAGTTATACATTGCGCAGGTCATAAGACCCTAACTTGGCAATGTTGACAGAAACAGCGAGAGACAATTAATTAATTTCGTCATTATCTTCTACCATCACTCCCTTTACTCCCTTCTCTCTCTCTCTCTTTCTCTAACCTCTCTCTTTCTCTCTCTCCTATTTACTATTTCATTATCTTACTATCTTACTGTTTCTCTATCACTATTTATTTCTCTCTTTCTCTGTCTTCTTTTCTTGCTTTCCCTTGCTGTCCTTTTCGTTATATCTTTTCTCTCCTGGCTCTCTCTTTCAAAACGTCTAGCAGTTAAAAGAAAATAATCCTCTAGTGAATATATAAAGGGTCATGTTTGGTTATAAGCGCCTTTGCTGCTGATTTAATTCAATGCGTTGGTTGAACACTGTCTTTCTGTGGTTGGAGTGAAAGAATAGTTCACACTCAATATTACGCAAATAAACTTTATCGCATCCTGAAAGTCTATCTTCGTTGATCTGCATCCAGGCTAAGACGAAACCGAAAGACAATAGATATTGGTGTTCAATCTGATGACTTGTCTGAGAGAAAAGAGAAAAATTCTAATGTTTTATTTATTTCCCCAACATGTATGTTCTCGGACTGTGGCAAAAAAAATTTTGAATCGTTTCACTTTTTCGCCGTGTACTCTGTGGCTTTACGTTGTGATTCATTTAATAAGGTGAATCTAGTATTGTTTTATCTTTTGGTTCGCACTTGCACCAGTCTTACACAAGGCCACCGTCTCTGGTCGCTTTCCTTGGTACACGCATTACCTAGCATGTGTCATCCTTCCTTTCTTTATTCCTTAAATGGGACTCAACTCTCATTAGTACAAAACTTTGTTTAAGTTTGACACGAGGCCATAAACATAGAGCAGATTTCTCAGATAAAGCTCATTGTGTTTCCAAGTAATGTTTGTTACGCTTAGCCAAGTGTACCTGCAACTACCGTTCAAAGCATGCAAAAAGAAACACACAGTTGAGCACTCACCAAACTATACAGGATGTTTGAGACAACTTTGATCATTATTTGATATTCTTTCATTTCAAAACCATTTGAAGTATTTAATAGCTGTAAAATGCAACGGATAGCTTTTCTGTGTACTATTAGTGGGTTTGAGAGGTGGAGATCATGGACGACTGGAAAGCACCAGAATATTGGAAAAAAATGACCTGCATCATGATAATTCATACCAGATTAAAAAGGTCGGAAATCTTAGCTGAAGCCCAGAGCTCCTTGAATACCTTAAAGCCTGTGAGATGTGAGCTTTGAGACGATGACGTGGAATCAGTGGCTAGCAGGAAGAATCATTACAGGAATTTTGATTGTCTGTACTACGAAATTCATTGAAAAGCTACCAAAAAAGGTGCAGTAAGATCTAGGCAAGGCAATGCTGATCTTGGCGAGAGAGATGAGTTGCGACTATGGAGAAAGCGCTGAAAGAGAAGCTTCGCTACACATACAAGATCTTCAAGGGCCAACTATTCATCACCAAGGCTCAAGAGAATTGTCTTCTGAAAACCAAGAAACTCCTCAACAAGGTCCAAAGTCTAGTCGAGCCGGTGATGATCTTGTTCTTCTCAAAACAACAGGTGACTAGCCTATAGTTCGCAGGAAGTCCCACACCTCATGAAGATCAAGTTCCCTCAAAATGTGATGGTCTTTGTGTGTGTATCCAGCGAAGGCCATGTCATGCTGCCTCACATCTTCTAAAACAGACCCAGACTCAATTTAGATGTCTATGTATGCTGTCCACTGTTGTCCAGTGTTGGGTGGAGAGGGTTGGTGTAAGAAGCCATAGGTGTCGCAGCTGGACTCAGCTCTATGTCACACCTCTAGGAAAACTCTGAACTGGCTGTCTGAGAACTTCTATGACTTTATCCGTTCAAATATTTGAGAAAGACACCAAGGACAAGCTGATTACAATGATCAAACTGGTGTTCAGGCGTCTCTCGAAAGATACCGTGAAGGCCGCATGCTCCAGGTTCAGGTGCCGCCTGAAGGCCATGGTAAAGGCTCAGAGCAGCTTCTTTGAATAATGGCCTTAGATAGAGTAATTTACTCCTCTCCAGGAGTTAGGCACAAGGCCAGTTTTTATCCTACTCCCACAAGTAAGATGTGACCCAAGCTCGGGTCGGAAAGTGGGGGTTGAAAAGCCAGCGCCCGAGAGGTGAGCACTCTGACCATCAAAAATTGCCTGGGCAGCCCCGTCGGCATTCCCCGGTAGAAACACACTCACAGACCATCACAGTTTGAGGGAACTTGGTTTTCATTACTGCGTGCGGACTGGAGGCTATATTCAAATTTGAAAAGATAACCATTTTATGCAAGTCAGAAACTGTTTGCTATTGTTTGTTATTTGTATTATTTTTGATAATAAATGATTTAACAAAACATACTATGTATACCAAAGTTTTCAAATATTCATAATTTATTCAATGTATTTTATTTAAATATAACTCGTTTTCTTGCATACACAACGGAATATTTGTGTCTATTTTATTCGTATTTCAAGCTTACACAGAAAAGATTGATATGCTGTAAAACCAATCGATCAATGCTTGTAGACAGAAAATTTCTTAATAATAACAAATTAGATTTTGCTGTTCGGACGCAAGTGAATAAAATCAGAATAAATAAATGTTGAGAAGTGAACAAACTTTTTATACAAAGATCACTACAACGAATTGCTGGTCTTCCTATTCACATATATATGGAATTCAATTATCAAGTATATACACAAAACTTTGTCCCCCTTCCGGTTGTTTATAGTTCTAATGTAAATAATTGCACTTTTTTGATAACAGAGATGAAATCCAGCAGGTGTAAAATAGTGGGTAACAGTTACTTCGACATCGTAAATTATTGTTTTTAAATGCAATTATTCAAGTTAAAAATTGTTATAGAACGGGCAACGTTGCTTGCACATAAGCTGTACAGTTATTCATAGTAGAATAATTTGCATCGATCAAAAATACGGACTTTAAATTAAGTGGAAGGACAAAGATGAAAAATGTGTGTACCGTATTAATTTATTACTGGAACTGAGACAAAGAAAGAGAAAAGTTACATTTCGTGCTAAAATTGCTGATGCTGCTGCTGTTTATTTTCAAACAGTGAACACACATATGAAAACATGAAATAAACACATACATTAGTTCATCATTAATGTCACACGGAGCCTCTGCTAATACTGATTCTAGTGCTGATACTACCTTCTCCCCATGTACAAACATATGCACAGAACATCACTGCACACATACTGAATGTACACATGGATAATTCAACAAGAATGAATACTTTTTCAGATTTTCCAGTCGTCCACAGTACTACGATCCCCGCTAACAAAATAAAACAAATGAAAGGAAAGATATGTGTGATGAACGTGACAACAACTAAAAGGAAAAACAAAAACGAACTCAATATATAAAAAAATAAAGGTGGTATTTATTTTGAAGAAATAAATATACGTCTTTTAGGAAACAGTTCATGATTCAGTGAAATATCAGGAAAAGATGGGCCATTATCGTCGGACGATGACGATGATGATTGTTATCCTCTCTAGAACTCGTTTTTCACTGAGAGTTATTGATTTGATGTTGATGTTGATGCTGTCTCGTTCTTTGCTGTAATTGCTTCGATGATTATTGCAGGATCAGTTAATCAATCTAATTAATTTTTGTTTCAAATAAAAAAGATTTTTTTACCTAGGGTGTATTTAGTCCATTTTTACCCCATTTCTACCTATTATGAGAAACCTATCTTCAATTTTGTATTATTTTCAGGATATGACAGCAAAACTTATTCTAAGTAGAAACTTATAACTCGTAACTACCTATGTGGGGCACAGAAATACCTGGCCTAGTATCAATTGCCTCCTCCCTTGAGGCTCTCTTTCACTAACATCCTTAGGGCTTAGGATTTACTTCGATACTTCTTTTAGTAAACTTCCCAGGTACACTTGCACTAAGTGAAACTAACTTACACTCCTCAATCCCCTCTAATCACTTTGTCTGGTGATACCAGATCAGGCTGCCCTGTGGCTCCCTGAGACGAAATTCACTTACATTGACGTTTTTTTTTTTTTTTTTTTTTTTTTTTTGTAAAACTTAATTATGTTCTACAAAACCAAAAACAAAAACAACAGCCCCTCTCCCTTTCTCCCTCCCCTTTTTTATTTTTATTTTTCCTACCCTACTCCCGGTCCTGGATATGACCTTAAACTACATCCGATAGTGAGATCCGACTTACGGACTTTGGGGAATGTGGAGCCTCCTCTTAATTACCATTGCTCCCAGGTCCACCCTGACCCGGAGTGGTAGTACCTGTTAGGGTCCCAACTATGGGTTAAATAGAAACAGATATTAAAAGGGGAAAGAAACAAAAAAGAGAAGAAAACAAGACCAGATTCGGCATTAAATAACCCAAAAAGGGTTGATATGCCGTAAAACAAAACTACCAAACCAAACCTAATCACTTTGACATCTCTGGATACCTTCCACTCTACCATAAGGACTCTGATAAGCATATGCATGGACTCGAGGTTTATATTCGATACCACATTTCCTTTGACTAGTCTAGAATCAGATGATCAGTCCTTTTTTCTCTCGCAAATTTGCAATTATAACTTTTTGTTGTGAAAGAAAATGAAGTATTATTAGAGCTCAATAATTTACCCAAACAGAAAAATGCGATTCTCCATTTTTTTAGGTAATGACATGTAAACAGCCTGAAAAACTTAGTGGTAAAAATAAAATAAAACTACAAAAAATCGTTTTGCATATAAATTTAATGTAAAATGATCATCTCCTTTGGACCAGACTGTATTTTAAGGACATGTAACCAATTTTGTTTGTTTTAAATCTTGGCCATGTTAATGTCCCTGATCAAACTTTAGTATAAAATATGTCATTGTTAAAAGTCATAGTTTCCTTCCTACTAATAACTCTAAGTCTTAGTAGTAATATGAAAAATAAAGCAATTACATCTGGATTTATGACTTTGCCGGTCGGACTTATGGTTAGTGGTAAAAAATTAGTTAATAAAAAGTTAGAATATCTCGGAAATTGAAGATCATTTTACGTTAAATGTATATGTGCAACTAACTCCCACTCTAAATTCTAAAATAATTGTTTGTTTTTCTCAGTATGTCCACACATAATCGCCTAAAAAAGTAGAATCTTAGTTTTTGAGGGGGTGGGGCTACTTTTAAATTGTAGATATAATTTCTTTTTTAATTTGACAAACTTTTAAATGTTTTCCCTTTATATATTGTATCCAAGATTTTGATAAACTCATTGTGAGATTTTTATCTATAGTTTTCACTTGTGCTAAAATCGAAGCAAATACAATAAAACCTTAATTATTTCAGAGGATATATATGACCAGACAACGACCAAGGTCAGGGCAGCGCCACTAAAATAAAATAAAAACTTGTCCCGAGCATTTGAAATCTTTTAATATTCAACTGTGAACTCTCTGAGAGATATAGACGTTTAGCAAATAGGTACAAAAAGAAATTTGAACATTTCAAAAGGTTTGATAAGGGAATAAGCAAGTGAACTTTAGAATATTAACCTTGTTTAGCATAGTTTACAAATTAAAAAATTAAATTAGACTTACAGAGTCAATGCTTAATCTGGGAATGAGATTCCTAACTTGTGGTTCTGTGTAAATAAACAATCTTCTAACTGGTGATACCAGATCAGGCTGCCCTGTGGCTCCCTGAGACGAAATTCACCTACATTGACGTTTTTTTTTTTTTTTTTTTTTTGTAAAACTTAATTATGTTCTACAAAACCAAAACCAAAAACAACAGCCCCTCTCCCTTTCTCCCTCCCCTTTTTTATTTTTATTTTTCCTACCCTACTCCCGGTCCTGGATATGACCTTAAACTACATCCGATGGTGAGATCCGGCTTACGGACTTTGGGGAATGTGGAGCCTCCTCTTAATTACCATTGCTCCCAGGTCCACCCTGACCCGGAGTGGTAGTACCTGTTAGGGTCCCAACTATGGGTTAAATAGAAACAGATATTAAAAGGGGAAAGAAACAAAAAAGAGAAGAAAACAAGACCAGATTCGGCATTAAATAACCCAAAAAGGGTTGATATGCCATAAAACAAAACTACCAAACCAAACTACCAAACAATCTTCTAATAAATAAATGCATTTTGTTCGCTTCATTTTTTATTGCCAAGAAAAAAGTAAAAGAATTCGTTTTTCTGATTCCAATACCGAGTCAGATATTTAAAAATGTTCCGATATTTCCGATTCCCAATTCTGATTCCCAATTCCGATTCCGATTAATTGTCCAAACACTAGTACAAATACTAAAACCAAACATTGTATTACTCAGAGGATTTCTGTGAATGACCTATGCTCCTCTGGGAGTGAAAAACTTTGTAGCATAAATATAGTGACGGCTTCTCATCGAAGAACAATTAAAACATATTCACAGAACATTGATTTAATATTTCTTGCCAAAAAGAAAGTGAATTGATTGTGAAAGACTTTACTGAACGTTCAGCATATCCATGTATATCTATATGAGGTGTGTTTATAGCTATACACACATGCATACATAGATACACATGTTGTTATTTTTTAAATTTATCCATCAGCCACATTTGACATTTGCTTAGAAAGAAAACAGGTTGTTTCTGAAAATTCTTTTCAATTTCTATTTATAATTTAGCATTGTGCTCCTCAACTTCTGGCCTACATTATAAAAATCAATTCTTAAGGAATGTTTATTTCAAGGAGTTGTTATTTTTAGTTTCTATTATAGATATTTTCAGAAGTATATATGAATTCTATATCTGTTCAACAACTTTTACACACACACACATATATCTATACACACTGAATTATCATCTTAATCATAGAATTGCTATTAATATAATAAGTATGCTTATCCATGCTTTAATTAATTAGCATGATCATAATGTTGCCAATACACACACATTAAAAAGAGGTAAATCATTCAAACTCTACACAGCAGTAGTATTAATACAGCTTCCTTTGTATATTTAAACAAGAAGCAGACGACAACTGATTTTTCCAAGTTGTGTGCATGTATGTGTGTATGTATGCATGTTGTGGCATCACAGTGAAACGGTTAATCTAAGAGCCAAACTAACTTGCAGATTTGGACTCAGCACCTTTGACCAGATATTCTTATCAATATCAAAAGTTATTCAACCTTTTTAAAATTCATTATTCAAAATTTTAAAAATAACATTAGGAGCAAATGTTCTGACATGTTTAGCATTCCGTTTTATCCGACCAAACAACTACTTTTCACATCAAATCGTTGCATTTGTATTTGATCTATTGTTTACTTCAATAAAACATTTCAATTTTATATTTATGCTTATTTATTTTAGACAATTGCACTATTTTAGGACTATCCAAATAGGTAAATACATCTCTATGCTAAACTCATTTAAGTAGGTTAAAAGACGAAATATTTTTGTTTGATTTGTTGTGAATAAAGCGTTCGCCTTCAGTGACAATATGTTATGCCATTGTGGGTTCGAATATCACCCTAAACTATTGTTTTATGTTTTTTGTTTCTTGCTATTGCGTTCCAGTTATATATATATATATATATATATATATATATATATATATATATATATAGGGTGGGCAAAAATAAGGGTCCTATTTTTAAAAATTCATAACTTTTTTATTTATTGATTTTTTTTTTTTTTAGAATAAGTAAAGGACCCCTTCCGAAGCAAGCATGAGCCGTATTAGCCATAAGGAACGTACCCTCATTTAGAAAACATTATTTTTGCTTAAAAAACTCAAAACAGTGTAAAAAACAATACTTTAGTTTTTGTAAGTTTTAAGAAGTGTTTTTCGGCTAAAATTTGTTTTGTTTATTTCAAAATATCTCGGAAGGGTCAGTCTACACACACATAAAGTTTGGTGAGTTTAACTTTTATTTTGTGGAAGTTATTCAAATTCAAGTTATTCAAATTTAAAGATAGGACCCTTATTTTGGCCCACCCTGTATATATATATATATATATATATATATATATATATATATATATATATATATATATATATATATATAACAATAAGAGTGTATGTATGTATGTGAATTTTGTGACTTCTCAAACTGATTTGATCTGTAATTAATGCCGGTGGGTGGGGGGGGGGAATTGTCACAGTAATGCGGTCTTAGGGTTAGAAGTCACAAAAGAAATCACAAATGCATGAAACCTTTTGACTATGGTTTTAGTTGGATGTCTCCATCCAAAGTATGGCATAATCATGTTGACACAACAGTTAAGCCACGTTAACCTTGGTCAGTACGAGATGGGTGACTATTTGGAAATACCAGGCGTTGTATGTGGGAGGACAGCGACACCTCCCTGCCATAAAAATCGTCCACCCTGACCAGGATATACATTCGACTTAAGACGGCTGATTGGGAATTATTTTCTTCTATTAAAAGCTGGAAGGGTTTTTGTTTGGACTTCTGGGTCAGAAAATCACGTTATGTCTGCACAACCTCGCCTGCAGACATAACGTGATTTTCTGACCCAGAAGTCCATTACCATCGGACGATGAAGAAAAAGAAGAAGAAAAAGCAAAACACTCTTTCACAAGGAGAATTGTAATTCTCGAAAACTAAAATTAAAATAAATTTTATTTATTTTAACACCACACATTGTTATGGTTTTTTAAAAAATAATACTATTACGAAACAATGGTTTAAAAAATATGTTTAAATACTTTTTCTAAACTTATTTAGGTTTTAGTCACGTGACCAAAAATCAAAAGGTTTTTTAAAAAATAATACTATTACGAAACAATGGTTTAAAAAATATGTTTAAATACCCTTTCTAAACTTATTTAGGTTTTAGTCACGTGACCAAAATTCAAAAGGTTTTAAGTTAGAAATTATTAAACAAAATTTGTAGTAGAAAAATGTGTATAAAGAACAATGGAACACAGCCATGGCCACCGAGAGTTGACAAGGCCAAGCAACTAACTTCCTGCCCCCCTCTGACGTCACTGCATTCCGTGTCAAAACAAGGACGGTCGTAATAACAATAAGAAGGCATTTCGACTTCTCTATTCACTAAATAATCCATCAAAATTCAGGAAATCAACCAATTTTTATGAAATTTTCAGTATTTATTAATTAATGATCACGGAATATAATAAATCCATTACTTTATTAGAAAGCTTGGTGCAAATGTATTATTTCTTGTAAACAAAAAAACACCTTTACTAAAGTTATTCAAAATATCAAAACATGTTGACCATACGATATTGTAAATATTTAAAACAAAGCATTAGAAAACTTTAAAAATTGCATGTAAAAAAAGAAAAGAAAGGAACACGATTCGATTCATCTTGAAACTGATCTTTATTCAATATAAAGTTAAAGAAAATAATAATTCATGATCAAATACCGCAAAAAACTGAATTATGAATTACCATTATTTAAACTTCTAACCCAATCAACCGTAAGTAATTCAGACTTTGAAATTTGTTTAAAAATTATACAAAAAAAAAGTTCTTAACACGCAATGCAGTGACGTCATTTTCTAGCTAACCGGCCTGTAGTAACTCTCGGTGGCCACGACACAGCTCAACAAATGTAAAAAGATTTTAATAAGTGAAATATTTTGATTGACAAATACGGTTACAAATTATTCAAAATAAAGGTAAAAAAATATATATATTACCTTTACTTGTATTCTGTTATACTTAAAATTTTAATATTATTTGCACAACATTTTACTTTAATGAAGAAAGTCATCGTGGAATTTCCACGCAGTTACACTAGTAGATATAAAAAATACAAATAAATACAAACGTTTTACAAGTGTGAAAATTTCACTTCTACTTCCAGCTGTTTGGTAAGTCAAACATATAAGGAAAATATTTTGACAGGATGTTGAAAAAGAAATCCCAACAGGTGATTTCCCCGGAATAAATGAAACTCAAAATTCTGGCCATAAAAATGTGACAAGCGTTTCAACACATATTTCAATACGTTTCTTTTTCTTTGCAAATAACTCAATAAATCAATAGGCTTGTAATCGTTTATTTTCATCAAGAATCTTGACACATCGTAATTTTCATTTTTTTTACCAAAGTTTTGTAAGTAAAAAAAAAGTAAAAGTAATTTTAATATTTATGTTTTTATATATTTGGTTGTCACCCAATATTTCCTAGGTTAAGAAAAACACCTTATTAGATTTAGATAGATGCAGATATAAGCAGATATATTTGTGAATTGGTGGGAATAGTCGTTCACACACACACAGAAAAAGAGAGGGGAAAACAAAACATAAAACATATCTATCTGGTGATACAAACTTGGTTTAATAAAAAAAATGTGTTAGTGCTTATTATACAATAACCCCGTCATAAAAGAACGCCTTATTATTTTCTAAATAATCCCCTTTTGGTGTGAGTGCTCCAAACGTCATAAACTCTTCAGATAACAAGAATTTTCTTTGTAAACTAACTCCAAATAAGAACTCTCAAGGTAGTTTGTCATGTACTTCCTCTCATGACTAAGTTCCTGTACACATAAGTTAAACTTTAATTTGACTTCTAATGGAAAATTCCATCTTCTTACTTAAACTAATCTTACTTGGAAGTTTCCATTCTGAACCCTATTTCTTGCACACCCAGCATTTAATCTTGCTGCATTAGTTTAAAAGTTATAAGTAAGTCAAGTACCAAATATTGTTGTTAAACATTATGTAAAACAAATAACTCATAACTCTAAGATCATGTTCGGATCGAGGGTCGTGTCCCCCGATTATTTACGTGTTCGTATAATCAAGCAATTGTTGCATGCAAAGACAGAGTAATAATTAACAAACAAAATGAAGTAGTTCAAATAAGGTTTATTGAACGTGTGTGTACGTGGAATGATGAAGTGTGTGATGTATGCATGTGTGTCGATGGAAAAACAGTTCTTGAAAAGGAATAAGAAGAAATGAATTCGGCGTAGGAAAAGTCTTTGAAAGCCGTACACAAAGAAAACGAGTTGAGAACTCTTACCGTTGTTTGACCACGTGTATTGGTAGTTGTTATTCCGATGCCATTTGAAGAGAAAAGCGTGGGACGAAGCGCTAGTGTATTAGCGTCGTTCTGCCGAGGCCAATCGACCAGAAGAGAAAAGTGAAACGGAACGCTAGTGTCCGCGTCGTTCTGTCGAGGCCAATTGAGTAGGAAAAAGCGAGTGAAATGGAGCGCTGGTGCCAGCGTTGTTCTGTCGAGGCTGGTCGGTGAAGAAGAGATGGATTTTCCGTTTGCAACGGTTTTTATAGTCAGAAGGGCAGATAACTCTGGTGTCGCTTTACAGTGCCACCTGTCGGTGAAAAAGCGACACCTACCGGCAAACCGGTGTAGTTATGTTTTGAAACGAGGAGGTAACTGCTACAATCATAGCTCTAAAAATTGAACAAATTAAAAAAAAATTTTTATTTTAACTTAGTTCACCCCAAACAAGGCAAGTTGCCACTGTAAGCATAAGGGGCTACTGAGAATTAGGGTGAAAGTTTTTGGGGTCATCCTAAATTTGGAGCTGTGCAGCAAGATGCTTGTTCACATTAGTTTTTAATTTCTGCATGTCGGTACAGTCGAGGAAACAGGGAGCAGGGGGAGGGGGGAGTTCCAAAGGCCGGCAGCTCGAGGAAAGAAGCTATTGGATTAGAAGACTCTCCAGCATCTGGAGATCTCCACAGTGAATAGATGGGATTTAGCTGATTGTATGGTTAGGCGAGTGTATTTATATCGAGGGGCACCAGAGCAGCAAGTTCATCAGAGCACATTCCATTGAAGAAAAGGGAAAGGTGGGAATTTATTTTTAAATTTGTGTAGGAAAGAAAGAAAAATATAAAAAAATGAAAAAGAAAATAGGAGAAAGACAAAAAAGGAGAATCTATACATTCCTTCTTTCTTTTGCCTCTGTCTTCTATCTCTTTCTTTTTTCTTCTACTTTCCTCCTTCTTTCCTCTCTCCTATCAGTTTGTGGGAAAATTTGAAAATAACATCATCTTCGCTCATTTTTGAGGGAGTCTTTTGATAAAAAAGACGAAAATCAAAGAATATCACTATATGAGTTAATTTTATGTTTCGGAACTTTTTAGATGAGGATTGATAATTTGTATAATTTGGATTATTCCGACTACTGTTCTCATCTTGAGTGTTATTCTCACAACGTTTTGGCCAGTGTAACATCCGACCTTCTTCATGTGCGTCTCGTCGAACTTGGGAATCTGTAGGTGGATTAAAAAAGGGTTCCATTCGAAATTCCATACAGATTACTGAGTTCAACATAAAGATTCACAAGTTCGACGAGAAACACATGAAGAAAGTCGGAGGTTATAGTGGTCGAAACAGTGTGAATAATCCAAATAATCCAAATGAGTCAAGTATAAATAAGTATGCAAGCATCTGGAAAAAAGTTTATTTGAAACTATTTTTGAAATAAAAATTTAGACAGCTTTTGAGTTGAGATTATTTTATAACTACAGATACCCCACCTTGTAATTATTATTTTTTTAATTCATTGTTAGGCTTCCAACCGCTTTCTTAAATTCAAATATTCAATGTTTTCTAATGGGAGACCATTACATCTTATCTTTAACGCGTGTCCGTGCGTATTTCCCTAAAAGACTTCGACATTTAAGCTATTACCAAATCAACATCTTACAGATTTCTACCTTCTACTAGCGATAAACCTGTCGCTATGAAAGAAAAAAAAATGTCTTGCATCCCCGATGAAGATGTATGACATCGAAAATGTAGGACTTTTAAATAAATTAATATTTATTTCTAAATAAAATGCATTGTTAGGTTTCCAACCGCTTTCTTAAATTTGTTGTTGTTGATTATGATGACGACCATTACATTTGCCATGTAAAAGAAAAAAGAAAAGCACTCACCCATCATATTTCTAAATTGAAAAAAAAATAGATTTATATTTTTTCAAATGTTCATTAAGTTGTTTTATGTCTTCATTAATAAAGACGAAAAACACAAAGTAACCATTTCAAATTACTCAGGAATTGTTTTATTTGAGCAATTGATGCTTTATCGTTTATTCATTTCATTATATAACCAGTTTTTAATGGGGAATTCATTTTCATTTTTATGCTTATACAAAATCAAATCCTTCGAATATCGAAAAGATAATATTAAATAACCTTTTTGTTGTTTTTTCCGAGTTAGTAAAATGTGATCATGTCCATATACAGTAAATTTCCTCTTTTTGTTGTTTTTCCCCAAATTACCCAAATGTTAAATGAAAATTGTTTCTTTGTTTTTCTGTAAAGAAGGATATCACTAGATTAATTGTAGTTTTTTGCGAGTTACACATGAAACACAATATAGTTAAATAAGAGCGAAAATAAGAAAATATATTGTTACATACTGAACAAATTTATTATCATATTTTCTTTGTGTGCAAGAAAGCAGAGGGTAAGTTCATATGCGTCCTTTAAATCTAGATTTTAAAAAGATATTCTTCTCTTCAGAAGGCGAAGTCAATTTTAAAATGATAAAAATTCGCTTCAATTATTTTTTCAAAATTATGTTAATTATTGGAGCATTTTTTGGAAAAACAAATCATTTTAAAAGGAAAAACTATAACCAATTTATTGAAAGTCTGATAAAAACATGAAAATTCACAAAAAAAGTTTGAAAATTGTTGTAGTTTTTAAATTAGGCGTCCACAAGTCAATGGTTAAATTGCAAGATATGATAGAAAATTTTAGTAATTATCTGTGTGAAGGGTAATCAGAGTGTAGTTTGTTGTCCAAATATCCAACCGTAAGAAAAATATAAATAAAATAAAATAAAATAAAATAAAATAAATAGCAAAAAATAAAGTAAAAGTCCAAAATATGCATGATAAAGTCAAAATAGTATATATGTATAATTTTTGTTCAGTAAAATCATCTTCCCATGCTGAAGAAAGGGGATAAATGTTGTTTATATCTGAAAAATGTGGACTTACTCTCTTGTTGCACATTAAGAAAATATGATAATAAATTAACTATAATAATGCTCTATTCTCAATATTGAGCATAATTCATCGTATTAGGACCTTTTTCATGATACAATTAAAAATATGTTTATAAAAGCATTATTTTATAATACCCTTTAAAAATAAAGCACAATAGATATTTTTTCCATTTCTAAAATACGAACTAAAAATCAAATGTTTAGGCAGCTTTTAATGCAGAACAATCTCCAAACAGTAAAATCTGGATTCTTGGATGTTATTCTCACAACGTTTCGGTCGATGTAACTTTTGACCTTCTTCAGGTGCGTCTTGTCAAACTAGGAAATCTTTGTATCGAACTCGGAAATCTGTTTGGAATTTAAAACAGAACTTATGGCACAACGGATAAAAGTGCTAAGTCATAATCAGTTCTAAGTGACAGTCTTCTGGAGGTTGAGGATTCAGTCCTCAGTATAGGCGATACTAAGAATTTCTTAAGACTACCCCTGTGGATTAAATAAAGGATTCAGTTCCTAATTCTATACAGATTCCCGAGTTCGTCAAGATTCACCTGAAGAAGGTAGAAGGTTACATCGGCCAAAACGTTGTGAGAATAACATCCAAGATAAGAACAGTAGTCTGAATAATCCAAATAATACTAATTCTCTTTTCTTTCTTATTACAATTGTTGCCATCACCCAATATTTTTTTTCAGCTTTCTTGTTTTATTTCTTTTCTTTCTTCTCTTCCTCCTTCAACTCTGACAGTAACATGAACACTGACCCAAAACAAATAAAAAGTCCTGGACACTGATTACCTCTTCCTTTTAAAACAATTATTTCTACTCACAATTCCTTTATAGGAGCTGATCTTCACATAAACTGTAAGACTATCTCCTATAATAATTTTATAAGAGCTGATCTTCACATAAACTGTAAGACTATCTCCTAATAATTTTATAAGAGCTGATCTTCACATAAACTGTAAGACTATCTCCTAATAATTTTATAAGAGCTGATCTTCACATAAACTGTAAGACTATCTCCTAATAATTTTATAGGAACTGATCTTCACATAAACTGTAAGACTATCTCCTATAATAATTTTATAGGAGCTGATCTTCACATAAACTGTAAGAGTATCTCCTAATAATTTTATAGGAACTGATCTTCACATAAACTGTAAGACTATCTCCTATAATAATTTTATAGGAGCTGATCTTCACATAAACTGTAAGACTATCTCCTATAATAATTTTATAGGAGCTGATCTTCACATAAACTGTAAGACTATCTCCTATAATAATTTTATAGGAGCTGATCTTCACATAAACTGTAAGACTATCTCCTAATAATTTTATAGGAACTGATCTTCACATAAACTGTAAGACTATCTCCTATAATAATTTTATAGGAGCTGATCTTCACATAAACTGTAAGACTATCTCCTAATAATTTTATAAGAGCTGATCTTCACATAAACTGTAAGACTATCTCCTATAATAATTTTATAGGAGCTGATCTTCACATAAACTGTAAGACTATCTCCTAATAATTTTATAGGAACTGATCTTCACATAAACTGTAAGACTATCTCCTATAATAATTTTATAAGAGCTGATCTTCACATAAACTGTAAGACTATCTCCTAATAATTTTATAAGAGCTGATCTTCACATAAACTGTAAGACTATCTCCTAATAATTTTATAAGAGCTGATCTTCACATAAACTGTAAGACTATCTCCTATGATAATTTTATAGGAGCTGATCTTCAAATAAACTGTAAGACTATCTCCTATAATAATTTGTAACAAAAGGATCGCCTAAGAAAAGAAACCAAGACCCGTTTATAAACAACAAATCATAAATATTTATTGGTATGACCTACACAGTTGAGTGTAGGTTGCCAGAAGTTAAGACAGCAGAAGAAAGGAATTAAATAATGATCATAATAATAATAATAATAATAACTAATGTTGGCTGCCGAAAGTATTTTCTTAAAGCAGTATATCTTCAAGTGAAGATAACCTTTGCTCAGAGTGTCTAGTCGACAGGAGCAGGTAAGAGTGTTACCGTCTTTCTTTGTGGCTACCGTGAATCTCTCTAACTGTATTGCACATCCATAAAGGTCCGGTCAAAATTAATATGTCCTAAAGTCCTATTAGTTATCGTGTAACCAAACAACCTCACTAGAGCTGCTCTTTACCAGAAAAAAGAAATGTCAATGTTTATGAACGTTACACTTTGTCCATAAATTATCTCCCATGTTCAACCATTCAGTCTTCCTACTGACAGTCCTTTTGCTCATTCATTCATTCATTCATGTTCCGGTAGTTACGTGGATAACAACACGGACTGAGGACGTCAGAGTGCCAAGTTCGAATCCAATCGGTCCCATAGCAACCTTTATGTGGTCCCTCCGTTAAGTACCCAAATTAATTCTAGAAAGAATCAGGGGAAACCAATGCTGACAACAAAATCAAGCCATGATGATTGATATGTATTTACTTTCAAACCAGTTTTACTAACAAGAAGTCGTCATGATCAAAAATGAACACAAAATATAATATTCTTACACTTCGAAGCAAAGCAGCTTTCTCATCAAAGACACAGTTCACTCCTCGGAGGCAATCTTCCCAGTCATTATCTCCTCCTTCTGGAGGAAAGATTGGTTTATTGCTGTCGGATTAGACGTCCCTACTGAGGAATACCTACACGCCCAATGATGGAAAAGTTTAAAACTCATCCAGAGTGCCTCCACCCCCCCTTTTTTAGGCGAAGTTCAATTACCAATTACCAACTGACGTCACGGTGTACATTGATGCAGTAAGAGACAGGTAAATAAACAGTAAATGTTGTTTATTTCCTTTTCAAATGAAAAAGTTGTCAGAGAGAAAGGGGATAACTGTTGTATTATCTGCTTGTCTAAGCTGAGGATGACTGTCGGATTGTCTCAATATTACTCTTAAACTGAAGCAAACACAATTCCCCACCCCCAAATCCAACTCTTCTCTTCTGCTCTCCGATCTCAAGCTACTGTCTCTGTCTGATTCAGTTCTTTATTCCCAGGATGACAACGTCTGCCAATGTATCAGCCGAACCAATTCTGTTCTGTCTGATTTGTTTCATCGATCTTTCACTTATTTAATGCAATCATCAGTCTTTGAAACAATGGTTCTTTTCAAATAACAGATTCTTCCTTATCAAATCAAATTTTTGACTCCACTCCAAAATAACATTATCTTGGAACTTTTTAACATTACAATATTTTGCTTTTTCATATGTAGCTTGTAAATTCCTATAGATTTGAAATTAGAATTAGGGTGGTTGTCTTCTCTGCTCCTGCTCAGTTTGTTGAAAGGGAATTATGTGCAACTCAATTTTTTGCAGTTCTTGTAAGCATTGGGTACACAAAAAGTGCAGTTAAATTACAAGCTATTAAAAGCCGTCCAACACATGCCATCAGCAACGGGAATTTAAATCTACCTTTTGAAAAGTATTTCGCCCTACTGCCAAGTTGAAATCTCTGCTGGCACACAATAGAAGAATTCTCTATTCGTTTCTGCTCTGTGGCACCGCCTGCCAGAGGATGTTGTGACGATGACTATCATATCTAGGTTTAAAGTGGTCTTGGACAAACATTCAGACTGTATGGTTTTTAGTTTTCTTTAAAACAAATATAAGCATTACTCTCATAGTTGCTGAAGCAGTGTTATGCCCAATTTTAACTTGTAAAGTGTTGTAGACCCGTGCTAGGAGTCACAAAGATAACAACCACAAATTGTGACAGGTTAAAATATACAATGTATTTATTCATAGCAATACAGTAACGCCACTAAATGTGGTAGGAGATGACCGGATTCCTACCATGCGGTAAAACATGAATAGGAATGTCCTCGATATTTAACACCTACCCACTATAGGAGTATGTGACACAAGGTCGGAAAGTGGGATTTGAAAAGCCAGCGCCCGAGAACGTGAGCGCTTTAGCCATTAAAAATTGCCTGGACAGCCCCGTCGGCATTCCCCGGTAGGGGCGCCTCAGGCAGTAAGCTATCAACTTACTCCTCCCCAAAGAGGAGAGGCAAAGCCTGGGAGGGTGGACCTCCTAGAACTGCACAGGACATACCCATAGACCGGCGGAATCATGCCCCGAAGGCCAAGACAACACCGGTCTATAGGGTGTAGTATCCATCGGAACAGAAACCACACGTGGACACTCACATAATAGGAATGTCCTCGATATTTAACACCTACCCACTATAGGAGTATGTGACACAAGGTCGGAAAGTGGGATTTGAAAAGCCAGCGCCCGAGAACGTGAGCGCTTTAGCCATTAAAAATTGCCTGGACAGCCCCGTCGGCATTCCCCGGTAGGGGCGCCTCAGGCAGTAAGCTATCAACTTACTCCTCCCCAAAGAGGAGAGGCAAAGCCTGGGAGGGTGGACCTCCTAGAACTGCACAGGACAGACCCATAGACCGGCAGAATCATGCCCCGAAGGCCAAGACAACACCGGTCTATAGGGTGTAGTATCCATCGGAACAGATACCACACGTGGACACTCACACGATAGGAGTGTGCTCTGTTTGAGTCTTTGCAACCATGGTATTTATTATAGATGGTTGCTTCCATTAGTTCTTCAATAGGGGTGATTTGTACCCCACAACATAAAGCATAACTTCTCGAAATAGATTATATTGCACGTTTTTCTGTATTACAGCTTCCATATGGAATGAAGCAATGCACAACAATTCTACTGACGACAGCCGGTTCTTGATTGTTTCGGTCCTTTAATACTGTAAAACTTTTGATTCACTCTCGTATTACTGTAAAAAGTTTAATTGCATGAACAAGCCATGTAAAAAGAGAGGTAGAAGATATTTACATCCACATAGTCTGAATGTTTGTCCAAAGCCACTTTAAACCTGGATATGAGGTCGTTATGGCAATGTTTATCATATCCACGTTTAAAGTGGCCTTGCAAACACATTCAGACTATACGTGGATGTAAATATCTTCTACCTGTCTGTTTACATGGCTTGTTGCACTTTGATATTTTTTGCCAAATAAATTTGATTTGATTTGAAAGGTGATAACCATTTTGTGTGCAAGAAGTGTAATACAATAGAGACGGATGAGAACTCAGATGCGCAAAAAAGTATATTTGGATAATGAGGATATTGAGGTTGTTCAGAAATTTTGCTACCTTGATGATACCATTGGAGCACAGTGAGGAGAAGTTACTAGTAGAATTGCAAGAGTTAGGAAGGGATGGAGTAAGTTCAGCAAATTTCTGCTATTACTATCCAATAGAGCCTTACTGCTGTCGACTAAGAAAGGAGTCAATCAGGCATGTGTGCGCAATGTTATCATGCTGGAATTGAAACCTGGTCAGTGAGGGTTGAGGACATACGTTGCACAGAGGGAAAAATGATATGAGAATGATATGATGGGTGTCTAATGTGAGTCTTAAAGACAGGCTTAGATCAGATGACTTCAGAGGAAGATTTAATATGGGCAGTATAGGGAAATGTGTGTAGAAGGAAACTCTCTTAGTATGATCACATTGAAAGATGGGTGAAAGTTATTTGGTTAATAGATGTAGAACAGTTAAAGTATCAGGGTCAGTTTACAAGGGACGGCCAAGGAAAACATAGGTGAAAGTGATAAGAATGGTTTTGAGAGAAAGAGGAATAAATAAAGACCTAGCCAGAGATAAGTTAGTTTAGAAGTCAATTTCTAAAAGCCACCCAGCATGTAAAGCAGGCGTTATCCAAATATGATGATGATTGGGATGAGTGTTAACATTTGACCCCTCTATGACATGTTTGTCACCTCAAGGATATATACTGACAAATGTTGTGCAATTTTGACAAGCAGTTTTGTTATTCGTTGGATCCGGCGTTACTTAGGAAAGCTGAGGAATCTAAGAAACTTTTGCTCTCATCCCATAACCACATATTATGTTATATTTTCATTAATGGTCATGTAGGTGTCAGTGTCGACATTATGCTAACACTGGATAAGCAGTGAGTGTTAACGTAATGCCGGTCTAAGTTTTTAAATAATTAGTAAGAAAAGAAAAACAGAAAAAAATTCCTGAATTATATCCCACCATAGAAACTGAAAAAAAAAAAACTCATTCTGAGAAGTAAAACAACCGTTACGTATTGGTGTAGTTGCCTGAAATTGGAAGCAACTTTAAGTAGTGCGTATTTAAGGTGTGAACTTAGTATTTATTAAGTTTAGCGACTATAATTACCATAATCCAGTATTTGTTTATTGTAAAAGTTAAACATAAAATAGGAATTGAATAAAAGTTAAAGTTAAGTCGTGCAACCGTTTTTCTGAGGGTTATGATATTTCGTAAATATATCTGAGAGAAGACAGGATTTTTATTTGAAGACATTGTAGTTATATAATATTTTAATAGAAATTAATTAGCGTTATTCAGTGTATAAACTTTCGACGTTCAAACGAAAGTTGAGTTTAATGAAAGAGAAAGTTATTTATTATTGGGTCGGAAAATGTCCACAATTTCAATAATTTAAGGCATAATGAAATTTCTGGGGCCCATAAACGAAAGAAAGTCCTGATTGCTTTTATAAATATATATTCTGTAGCGTGTATTTAATGTGTAAATTTAGTTTATATTAAGCAGCAGCCAAGGGTTTTTACCCCACCTAATAAACCGGTACCGTTCGGGCCTTTGGGTCTGGATTTACGCCGGTCTATTGGGGGTTGTCCGTCCTGTGCAGTTCTAGGAGGTGCACCCTCCCAGGCTTTGCCTCCCCTCTTTGGGGAGGAGTAAGTTTATTGCTTACTGTCTGAGGCGCCCCTACCGGGGAATGCCGACGGGGCTGCCCAGGCAATTTTTAAATGGCCAGAGTGCTCACCTCTCGAGCGCTGGCTTATCTAATCCCACTTTCCCGACCTTGTGTCAGATCTTACCTTGTAGGAGGTAGATAAATAAATTAAGATAATAAGGTGAGAAATTATTAATAATAAATATTCAGTATTTGCTTAAAATCAAAATTGTAAGAAAATTTGAATGATCATTACATATTTGAGCATCTGTAGAATTTACAAGCAGTGAAGCAAAAATTATTTATTCTACAAAATATTTTAACCCGGTAATTTACGTAGCGGTTACTTGTGATCGACAGACGGGTATCTTTTCCGACTATTTATATGACATGACTAACCAAAGCAAAAACTGTTGATCGGATTAAATATAAACAGAAAAGATCGATTGGAAATAAACAAATTTTTGATGAAAACGCGAAATAATATGTGCATTATCCTACATAGTAAGAAGTTTCTTTATGTAGCTTTTGTTTCTTCCCCAAGTTGAACAATTAGAGAGAAAGAGAAACGGCATTCATTGTCCTAGTAAGGAAATAAGGCTAGGCACTGAGTGTTTTTGAGGCGTCCCAGTGCTGGTCCCTCTGCGCCTGGCTAACAGACAAAGAAAGAGTGCAGGGGCCGGCGATAGGCAGAACCTATCTACTCCTTAAGCAATTGTAGGTTTGCAAACCGGATATTTTGTTTGAGATTCCAACTCTAGGAAGGTTGTCGATCAGGACTAAGGAAGCCTCCCTCCCCAACAGAAATCTATACTGGTCAATCAAATAGGGGAACTCTCATTTTACTTCATATATAAGATATACTTTCTTATGGCATAATAATATAATACTGATTTTGTTGTCATTATTTCGAACTTTTCCATTTATAGCAACAACCTCCGAATACAAAATCAGACAGCAATAGAAGACTGCTCCTTATAGAGAGGATTAGAGTCAATCCGTCATGCTTGTGCAGGAATGCCAGCAGATGGGTCTTTTATCGTCTACCTTGATCTTAAACAATTCCACTTTAAACTGACCTGCTGTCAAACCGTCCTTCATGGCGAGGTGATTAAATACATTCTATTCTCCACTCTATAATAAAAAGAAATGTGTATCTATTTGTATATATGTTCGTCCCATGACACACAAGTTAATGAGTAAAACCTGCTGGACTAATCCATTTCAAGTATTTAGAGGAATTGAGAAAGCAAATAGCAAGTCAGAGCCCATCCCGCCTTTAATCTATTTCCATAACGAGGCGTTTCCTTTCTTTCATTTATTTCTGCTTTTGATACCGATTTATACGTTTATTTTTTTCCTTTTGTCTTTTTTCCAACTTTCCAGTTTGAGACGTTTTCTTTCTCTCTTTCTTATTTTATTTTTTTAACTTCACCCATTCAGACATTATTTTATATGAATATTAGTGCAAACACTGGCGAACGATAATTTTTAACGTCATTTTTAACTGAAGGGTGTACGCTCGTATTTGTATAATAATACATGTGTACCTTCGTTTGTACGTACATTATCACATTTCACACCCAATAAAAAATGAGATTGTTCGCTTTAAATAGATTGTCACTGATTTAGGGGCTGTAGATTCGTCATTCGATACTCAGACATTTACAAGCAGAGAAAATAGACTTTGATTTTCAAAACAAAATGCTACAATTCTCTTTCCTTCTTCCACTGAATTCCGCCGATATTGTAGCTGTTAAATCTGAAATCAAATAAAATTGACATTTTTAGGAAAAAGCTAAAGAGGTTTAAAATTAATATCATTACTTTTGGACCGCCCTATATATTAGCTGTAATACCTGCAAGTCATTTACTTTCATTTTTGTTTCAGTCATAGCACCCATCACCCACTTCCCCTTTCGCATTTTCTCTTAATTTCTTGTAAGAAGGTTATTACATTTCTGCAAAGATAATTCAATGATGATATGTCATTAAAAAAGTCGGTTCTTTGCAATAAAATCGAGAGCACGTCTTACAAAATGTGTAAATTTAAATCACATGAATACTTTCGAGTTTTTTTTCTTTTAATGGTAAAATATCCATCGTACGAAAAAAATCTTTTTAAAAACACTTGCATGCCGGTCTTTTCTTTTCTTTAATCAAATTTTTGTGATGTTAAATTAAAATACTTCCACTATTGTTTGGTAATATCATTAATTTAATAAAATTGGTTAAGACTATAACATACTTCAACGTGAATTGCCACAGATAGACGATATGTTTTCTGGCAATTTTATTGTATACCAGCTGTCCCTAGCCAGCGTTGCCCGGGAGTCTTTTTACTTTTATTTTCCATTTCAGGAAACCGAGTTTAATTTTGTGAGACCGCCTTTTGTCTGTTTTACTTAAGTCATTAGTGCTGGTCCCTCTCCCTTTATCCATGTAAACAATTTTTTTTGTTCTATAATAAAATTAAAACATCTTTCCTATCTTTTTGTTTAATTATGTAGTCCTTATTATTATAGAATAATCGGTTACCGTCATAAAAAATAATAAATTACTGTGTTATTAGGTCAAATAATGTTTTTCATAATCATAGCTACCTTTACATGGATCAACTCTTCAAAGTATTAGTAACAAATGTTATGACGTTTAAGGATTTTATTTTCATTTTTATTTTTGACTAGCTTTTTCTACACGGGGTTACGTGGGAGTCTTTTTACCTTTATTGTTTGTTTTTCGATTTGTTTGTTTTACAAAATGTAAAACTAATGTACGTAATATATAGTATTGTAAAGTACAAGAAATTTAAGTGACAAAAAGAGGATGCAAAAATGAAAAGAGGAAAAACTTCTCTTACTTCGTCTAAACAATCTTACTTACATCTCTCTCTGACTGTATTTATTAAAAAAAAGTTACACAGTTTCTCATTGGTTTACTCCACCTCCGCTTCCTTCTCCTTCCCAGCCAATAGATAATAATAATAATACTAATCCATTTGCTTCCTCCTCTTCCTCCTCCTCTTACTCCTCCAAGCGAATATTAATACTCATAAAAAATTGTTTTGTTTCCTCCTCCTCTTCCTCCTCCTCTTTCTTGTTCTCCTCTTCCTCCTCCCAGCGAATAGGTAATATTACTACTATTAAAATCGCTTTGCTTACTTCTCCTCATACTCCTCATCCTCCACCTCCTTAACAAATAGATAATATTACTACTATTTATAATGCCCATAAACATTTAAAACGAAAACAATCATTTTCATTATGAGTGCAAGACACTTTGATTCACCATAAGTAATTAGTATTGATTTACTCCTCTCCAGGAGTTAGGCACAAGGCCAGTTTTTATCTTACTCCTACAAGTAAGATGTGACCCAAGGTCGGGTCGGGAAAGTGGGGTTTGAAAAGCCAGTGCCCGAGAGGTGAGCACTCTGGCCATTAAAAATTGCCTGGGCAGCCCGTCGGCATTCCCCGGTAGGGGCGCCTCAAGCAGTAAGCAATAAACTTACTCCTCCCCAAAGAGGGGAGGCGAAGCCTGGGAGGGTGGACCTCCTAGAACTGCACAGGACAAACCCATAGACAGGCGTAAATCAAGCCCCAAAGGCCAAGACAATACCAGTCTATGGAGTGCAGTATCCATCGGAACAGATACTACACTTTGATCTTGGCCAAAAGGCCAAGAACAAAGAGAGGGGCCGTAAGTAATTAATAATTAAATGTCAAACTATAAACAAAATAAGGATTGTTACATTTTAAAACATAAGAAAGGGAAGGCGAATATAATCATCAGTTGAATTTGTTGTCTGTAAGCTAGGGCCACATCTTATCCCTGACAGTGAACACTGACTACAATATTGAACGTTTATTGGTTTCACCCAAAACATTTAACAAATTGACAAACTTTATAAACTATGTAACAAATTAATTCTAAAATTAAAGAAAATTATTCGGAAATACTGAAATAGACTCTTTATATAAGTAAAAGGTTTTTAAAAAATGTATGTTTTTAATTTTCTCAAAATCAGCCTGCCACTAAGATTTGACACAAAATATCATGACAGCCGATTAAATCAGAAAAAGTTGAATTTTTTAGTTTCAAATTGCTAATTCTGTTGTTTATGTTGAGAATTTTACAGAGATCATAGTCATTGTTGTTGGAAATGAGATTATTTGGTTATTCTTTATTATTTTTTAGAAAAATAAAGATTTCATAAACCAAAAGATTTAATAGGTTTTCTAAAAATAGAACAGACTTTTAGAATATCGCGCCTAGCATCGGTAATTTACCGGCAAGAAAGATTGACTTTTTGAAATCTACAACAAAATTGGATTATTTTTTCTAACAGACTAATATATTTATAAAAACAAATTGCATCATCAAGTTAAAAATAGCTCTAATATCAATAATTTTAAGAATAAACTGGATTAAGTAATTAAAACTATATTTAATGACATGCCATATTTTTTAATAAGAGTAACGATAATAAATATAACGTTTCAACGCAATTCTACTCTACCATCGATTCTGTAACCAATAATTGAGATTCTGAAGCTTTGGATAAACGAAGCAAAATTTAAAGAAAAAACGATGAGAAACATAAACGCAGAACAAACTCAATTGCATTCGTAACAGAAATGTAGGCAGATGGCGAATCTCACAAAATGCGTATTATCAAATTTGTTCATAATGGTCATGAGTTGTAGTAGGAGGAGATCCGAGTTCAAGAGTAAAAATCCCTCTGTATTTATGACTAATCAAAAACAAAATATCGTACAGGATTAAATATAAAAAAATTTGAATCAATTGAAAATACATTTTTTACTTTTTTAAGAACACAGAGCAATATTTGCCATAATTGACCGACGAAACAGATTTAAGTCTTATCACATTTGTTCATAATGGTCATGAGTTGTAGTAGGAGGAGATCCGAGTTCAAGAGTAAAAATCCCTCTGTATTTATGACTAATCAAAAACAAAATATCGTACAGGATTAAATATAAAAAAATTTGAATCAATTGAAAATACATTTTTTACTTTTTTAAGAACACAGAGCAATATTTGCCATAATTGACCGACGAAACAGATTTAAGTCTTATCACATTTGTTCATAATAGTCATGAGTTGTAGTAGGAGGAGATCCGAGTTCAAGAGTAAAAATCCCTCTGTATTTATGACTAATCAAAAACAAAATATCGTACAGGATTAAATATTTAAAAAATTGAATCAATTGAAAATGCATTTTTTACTTTTTTAAGAACACAGAGCAATATTTGCCATAATTGACCGACGAAACAGATTTAAGTCTGTAACTTGTTTTAAAATGCTACGTCAAAGATATGGGGTAAATATTGTTTCTCCTTTATGTATATAAGACTAGTAGATAACATGTGACCCTTCAGGTCACGTGTCGTTTAGATAATGTATTTCTTCCCCTGTTCTTTTTAATTTGATGGATGATGTCCTCCAATGAGCACGGTTATTCTCCATTTCTGTTTTAATGGATAATAGTGACGTCATCTTATATACTTCATTACTTTTGTGATATCATCAACTGTGCATGGAGACAAACAAACGAGATAACAAACAAGAGTTTTAGTAGTACATATATATATATAGAGAGAGAGACTATGGACTAAGAAGAAAGTGTAGTATCTGTTCCGATGGATACTGCACCCCATAGACTGGTATTGTCTTGGCCTTTGGGGCTTGATTTACGCCGGTCCATGGGTCTGTCCTGTGCAGTTCTAGGAGGTCCACCCTCTCTGGCTTTGCCTCCCCTCTTTGGGGAGGAGTAAGTTTATTGCTTACTGCCTGAGGCGCCCCTACCGGGGAATGCCGACGGGGATGCCCAGGCAATTTTTAATGGCCAGAGTGCTCACCTTCTCGGGCGCTGGCTTTTCAAATCCCACTTTCCCGACCTTGTGTCACATATTCCTATTGTGGGTAGGAGTTGAATAACTCCTGACCAAGTCTTTGACCAATGTTTGCTGAAGGAAGAAATTCAGTGCAGACTCTGCTTTTCAGGATAAAAGCGAAAGAAAATGATGATGTTTTCTTTATTGAAAAGTTTTTGAAAGGTAAAAACGTGATGAAATGTAAGAATTTGAAATGATAATTTCATTTTTTAGTAAAATACAAATAAAATATTCAGTTTTAACTTTATTTTTACACATTAGATGATTAGAAAATCTAGTCCAAATGCTATGAAATGTAAGAAGCTTATATGATAGTTACATTTGATAGTAAAAGATACAATAAAAATGTTCAGTTTTGATTTTATTTTTACATATTGTTCTTCTACAAATTTTAGTTAATAAAACTTTCTTAGCTAAAACTTTTGTAATTAAATTAACTTTAAAAATCAGTTATCGTCTGCTTCTCCTTTACATATACAGAGAAAGCTTTATTAATACAACTACTACTGCATCAAGTTTGGATGAATTATGTCCCTTTCACTTAATGCGGGTGTATTGGCAGCATTCCGGTCGTGCTAACAAACTAAAGGAGGGGCAAGCACAATTATTATATAGATGATTCCAGTAAATGTTCTACGTTTTAGTACAAAGTTAAACATTTTTTGTACTCACACAATTTTTCAGAATCTTTTTTACAGAATTCAAGTTGGCTTCCATTAGCTGTTGTAGAACTTGAGTCAGATTTAATAAGACTTGTCTGATTAGGACGAGTCGATGTTTTTAATGTCCCAATCTGTGAAAGCCGTTTGCTTTTTATTTGCTTTCAACGGTACACTTAACTGTATATAATTGGAAATGTCATGTTTATACACTTGCGAATAAAGCAACAAAAATGGCTATAAAATAAAAACCAAACTTGTAGTTAGAGAACCAGTTTGGGGGGGGGGAAAGGGGTAATTGATTAACAAGAGGTAGTCAATCACATTCCGCCTAAAATAATAGCGTTCATTGAAGTTATGACAAGAATCAGATTTGGACAATTTACAATGAAGAAAAAAATATTTTATGGATACGGAAAGGCTGATAATTTTTTTATGGTTTGTTGTGTATAAAGATAAAAAATCTTTGGCAAGAAATCTAACGTGGCAGACATAGTCATGTTGAAGTAAAAAAAAAATGTTTAGCAAGATATAACTGAAAGTAAAACATCTCTTAAAAAAAGGAGAAAGCATATGTATCGATCATTTGTAAGTTTATGTCTGTTAGCACGAAAGGTATTTTTCATATTTCATTTTCCCTCCTTTGTTTGAATTTGTATAGTCCAATGGAGAAAGCGGATATCATGGTTCAGAGGAGAAGTAAAATCCGGATGAGTGAGAGAAAGGAAGTGAGGACATTTTCTTTATGAGAAACTAGTGAAGGTACCGAGACTAATAAATTAAAATTTGAAAATCTGGGGAAATTTTTATTAGATTTTTTCTTACTTTCTTAAAATATTTGTTTCAGGGTTCTATTATGAATTATTGTAAATGCTATGACTTCAAAGATTTGCTTTATAAAATAAATGAACTTCATATATATATATATATATATATATATATATATATATATATATATATATATATATATAATATTTGTTATTGTTTATTATCTATGTACGTATACGTTTCGTCCTTTATAATCGGGATTCATCAGCATAGAGATATGACTATTCACTACCGGTCATGCGATTGGAAACCCCGAATTACGAGTATTTTGCAACTCAAATCGCGATGCCCGAACCACTCGCCCAGTTGAACGGCGAATAAACGGTGATAATTTTAACACTTTATGTGGCGGCTTGACGTCATAAGAGCGTTCTACTTAATGAAAGGAACGATGCATTTATAGTTAGCGGTGTCATGCTGTGTTAATACTACACTTACAGTGCTCTTCTAGATGGGTTTTTCTAGGAGCTACAAATAATAAATATTTGTTATTGTTTATTATCTATGTACGTATACGTTTCGTCCTTTATAATCGGGACTCATCAGCATAGAGATATGACTATTCACTACCGGTCATGCGATTCGAAACCCCGAATTACGAGTATTTTGCAACTCAAATCGCGACGATGTTGAACAGCGAATAAACGGTGATAATTTTAACACTTTATGTGGCGGCTTGACGTCATAAGAACGTTCTACTTAATGAAAGAAACGATATATATATATATATATATATATATATATATATATATATATATATATATATATAAATATATATATATATTAATTATTATATAAATATTAATTATTTATTACCTACGGACATCGATGTTTAATTCTTAGGAAGTTAATTCACGACGGACGGCGGGCGCGAACTCCGATCACAAATCGCCACTGATTCGCAGTCAAGAGCGTTTCCCGTTGGCCACCACAAATGAACTTAGAATTAAGGAGGAATTTAACTTTGTAAATACCAAGTAAGAGTGCCCGGCCTTAGTTAAGGGGGAATTTCTCTCTCTCTCTCTCTCGCTCTCTCTCTCTCTCTCTCTCTCTATATATATATATATATATATATATATATATATATATATATATATATATATATAATATTATGATTAATATTTTTTAAATTCTTATCTACATACACATGTGTTTCATCCTTTCTCAGCAACCATCAGTGTTGAAGATAACTGTTCTTCAAGTCGCACGATTAAAAATTCAAACCCAAGTCAACTTTAACTTGCAAATCTGAACCTCTACCAATGCAGGGGAGAATTAAAGTATATTCATGTCAATACAAGCGGACATATTTTAGTAAGCTATCATAGCAGTGTCCAACTATACAGTCAGACGGACCTCTGCATTACGCACTTAATTAGAAGCAGGACTTCTGTGGTCAATATATCCTTGGAGTTGACAGCAGTTAATCTCTAGCAAGTTTCAAACCATACAGGCGGCATCTTCTCCCCACTTAGGACCACGATGCTAAGCATTGATTGTAAAGACATACGAGGCCTGTTTAAAAAGTATCCGACCATTATTTTTTCCGTGCGAAATAGACGATAAGGCTGCGCCACTCTACACAGTGAAGGAAGACACCTTCATGCGCATGTGTGAATTTTATAACCGCCTTCTTGTGCGTTAGTGCGTATTAGTCGCTGCCTGTCGGCCGCTGAGTGAGGTGCTACATAACGTATTCGTCAGGTTACCGATTCTCTCAAGATGACTGAACGTGTTGAGCAAAGGTACTGCATCAAATTTTCTCAAAAGCTTGGTGATTCTCAAAGCAAAATAATTCATAAGATTCAGCAGTTGTTTGAAGAAGATGTGATAGATGTAACACAAATTTAAAGAGTGGTTTAACCGATTCAAAATTGGCCACACATCAGCAGAGAGTAACCAGCGTTCTGGCAGGCCCCAAACTGCTCAGAGTGCTATTGTTGTTGAGAGGGTGCGAAATTTGGTGATGGAAGATCGTCCTTCAACCGTGCGGAAGATCGACCAAAAGGTCGGAGTGAATAAAGATTGCTCACATGCAATTTTGCATGATGATTTGAACATGCACAGAGTGGCTGCAAAATTGTGCCACAGTTGTTGTCGCAGGAACAAAAGGCCATCCGTTTTCAAGTTGCACAGGACCGCCAACACTGATCCTGGGTTTCTGAACACCGTGATAACTGGAGATGAGTCATTGGTGTAAGGGTACGACCACAACCCAGAGACAAAAAGACAGTCGTCGCAATGGAAGCATCCCGAGTCTCCATGGCCCAAAAAAGCACGATAGATGCGAAGCAAAATCAAGATGATGCTGACTATCTTCTTTGATATCTGTGGAATTGTGTATCACGAATACGCACCGGAAGGACAAACAGTGACAAAGGAGTACTATCAGCATGTTCTCTGGCTTCTCCGTGATGGAGTTCAGCACAAAAGGCCAGACATGTGGACGGCGAAAAACTGGCAACTGCATCACGACAACGCCCCCGCACATTAATCCGAATTGATCCAACATTTCTTAGCCAAACATGGAATTCCAGTTGTTCGCCAACCTCCATACTCTCCAGACATTGCTCCTTGCGACTTCTGTTTTTCCCTGAAAAAGACGCCACTGAAAGGTTCCCGTTTTGAGACTAGAGAAGAGATAATGCGGAGATGAACACTATTCCAAAAGAAGACTCCCAGATGTGTTTCCGGCAGTGGATGGATCGGTGGGCTAAGTGTGTGCAAGCACAAGGGGCCTACTTTGAAAAGGGATTAAGGTTCCAACCCCGTCCGGTATTTGAAATATTTTTTCTGGCCTAAGGTCGGATACTTTTTAGACATGCCTTGTAGATGACCTCAAAGACGTCTTGTGAGAAGCAAACATGATCGCTATGTTGTTCACAACCGAGTAAACCACAAATGGAATTTTTTTAAGTTAGTATCATGAAAAATATTTTCACAGTTGAAGTTTTTCCAAAAGATTTAAGAAATGAAGTATAACAGTATACTCTTGCAAAGCAAAGTATTTAACAAGATATATATATATATATATATATATATATATATATATATATATATATGTGTGTGTGTGTGTGTGTGTGTGGGGGGGGGCACAGATATGTATGTATATCTGTGTATATATATATATATATATATATGTGTGTGTGTGTGTGTGGGCACAGATATGTATGTATATTTGTGTGTGTGTATATATATATATATATATATATATATATATGTGTGTGCGTGTGTGTGTGTGTGGGCACAGATATGTATGTATATTTGTGTGTATATATATATATATATATATATATATATATGTGTGTGTGTGTGTGTGTGTATGTGTTGTCACAGATATGTATGTATATTTATACATATATATATTTGTGTGTGTATGTGTGGGCACAGATATGTATGTATATTTATGCATATATATATATTTATGTGTGTGTGTATACGTGTACCCATTTTCACAGTATTTTCATTTTTCTGTGTTTTTGTACAGAAAACCACCCTCCCACCCTTGACTCCAGCTAATTCGTCTGTCCACCCTTATTTCCCTCCTTCCATCTCTCTCTCTTTGAGCATGCGTATGTGTGAGTAGACATACATAGGTAAATGTGCCTGTGTGTCTGTGTATGCGCGTGGGTATGTGTTCGCACATGTTTATTTGTGTATTTATTTATATATTAATTTATTTACATTTATTTATATCTGAGTACACTTGAACTTAGTTTATGATCCTTTTGACTCCGGCTGTGCAGCCATTAGTTGGTTCATCATCTCACTGGCCTTGTTTTCCCCTTTTTCCTCCCTGCTACCAACATCCACCTCCCACCGTACACATACCATCCTTCAATACACTGACGAAGGCCAAAGGATCGCGGCCGAAAATTTTGTTCTCCTTGAATTGTTTTTTTTTTTTTATATAAGACACAATTGCTATTGCTACACGTCAAAAAATAGAAAATAAATAAAAGATATATTAAAATATATATTTTTCACATTAATTTGTTATGCGTACACACACACACACGCACACACATATATATATATATATATATATATATATATATATATATATATATATATATATAGAGAGAGAGAGAGAGAGAGAGAGAGAGAGAGAGAGAGAGGGGGGGGGCTTTACACCCTGTACTACTTTTGGAGCTGCTCGCGACCCTGCTCTAACGCCCAAAATTAGAGCTGGCTCCTCTCACGCTCCCCATTTTCAAAAAGGAGCCGCTCCAGTTCAAACTCCTATAAAAAAAAAGAGCAGCTCATTTTCAGCGCTCCATAATCAAAATGTACCTTCTTTCATAAACGTTCTATTCTGCCAATGAGTGGTCGAAGAATAGGGGTGGGCGTTAAAGTATCTCGTCAATATGGGTGGGGATGTCACTTTAAGTGTAAGACCGTAAGATAATATTTGACAAAATCTCGCTAATATTTTCAGATGTGTTTTAAGGGTTATAGGAGAACATGTGGGACAAAGCATACGTAATTTTTCGTTTCCTGAGGTATAAAATAGAAATAGAAAAATCCCTGAAGTATTTTAAAACAATTTTAATTTTTTCCAGGCGAGGAAAATTTGACCCGATATTTTTTCTATTTATTTTGGAAGGGAATTTAGATTTGTTTTAAGTAAATAAAGTTTTACTAGTGACATTATTAGTGATTAAAGAAAATATTTCTCTGTGAGATGGGAGATAGTCAAGGCAACATTAATAGTCGTGTGGTTGTTAAATATGTAGCAGCTACCTCCTCCTTTCAAAACATAACTACACCGGTTTGCCGGTAGGTGTCGCTTTTTCACCGACAGGTGGCACTGTAAAGCGACACCAGAGTTATCTGCACTTCTGACTATAAAAACCGTTGCAAACGGAAAATCCATCTCTCTTTCACCGACCAGCATCGGCAGAACAACGCTGGCACCAGCGCTCCATCTCTCTCTCTCTCTTCTCTGGTCGACAGAACGACGCTAATACACTAGCGCTTCGTCTAACGCTTTTCTCTTCATATGGCACCAACATAACAACTACCAACACACGTGGTCAAACAACGGTAAGAGTTCTCAACTCATTTTCTTTGTGTACGGCTTTCAAAGACTTTCCACACGTCGGATTCATTTCTTCTTATACCTTTTCAAGAACTGTTTTTCCATCGACACACATGCATACATCACACACTTCATCATTCCACGTACACACACGTTCAATAAACGTTATTTGAACTACTTCATTTTGTTTATTAATTATTACTCTGTCTTTGCATGCAACATTGCTTGATTATACCTACACGTTTATAATCGGCGGAACACCACTCGGTCCCGTAACAAATATTTATTTGTTTTAAGAACGTAACTATATTATATAATGTATATTATTATTTACCACAGAGAAACGATTTATCCATTTTTTTTTTCAATAGTACAATTTGGGGCGAAAAAAAAACAATGAAGTTTATTTTTTAAAGATTGAATAAAAAAATATATTTCATAAGTTGGCCAAAAAATATAAATAAATTGTCAATAATCAATTCAGAGATCCATTTAATGTCTTAAAATTTCATACAAAATATCTGGTCTGGACTTTGGGAGTTGAAAAAATATCAAGTCAAATTTTCCTCCCCCGAAAAATTAACTGGAGCAAGTTTTCCTAGGTCGGGCATAAACATTTATTAAAATTAAAAATTTTAATAAAAAAGGTGAAAACGTCTATATTTGAAATCTCTAACAAAAACAAACTGTTTACAATTTTAATATTCGATGATAGATTTTTTTAAGATAAAGAAAGATATCTAATCTACTTTCGGTTCTAAAAAACACAAACAAATTAATCAGAAAGTCTAATTATTTGTTTTTTTAAATTAAAATTTAAGACATTTTCTTTAATTTAATTAAGTTTAAACATCGGTTTAATTGTAAAATAGGGACCACTGTTTTTGTTTCGCTCATTTCGCTTGGTATTCGTCCAAATTTTGGATGAAACTGATTGTTGGTCTTAATTGTATTTTTGGTCCTGAAATAAAATTCTCATTTACTTTTAAAGTGTTGAGAATCTAACTTTAATTCCCGGTTTTAATCGCTGGCGATCATGTTGGTTTTTATTGTTTTTATTTTCCTTGGACTAAAGATATTTTTTCCTTTGACTAAAGATATTTTTACTGCTTTAATATTTTATTACACACAAAAAGTAAACTTTGAACATTCTATTTACAAAAGCAAGTTTTAACGGAATTTAACGAATTTAAAAGCAAACATGAGACGGTTAAAACATACTAGTCCTGAATTTAAGAATAACAAAATATTGGCAAAAAGACGACGATAAAAATGTGACATAAAAGTTCAATTAAAATGAAAAGAAAAATTGGCTTATTTATTCAATCAGCATAAACATCCTTTTCATAAATACAAAAAAGTTCAAACAATTTAAGAAAATAACTTCAAAGACATCTATAGACTTACTGGCGCATAAGAAAACTGTCCTATCAAAAATGTAACATGTAAATGTGAAAAAAACCTGAGAAGTTCAGTGTTCTGTTTCCATGTCTAACTCGTTCTTTCTACCTCTCTCTCCCTTCCTCTCTCCCTTCCTCTCTACCTCTCTCTCTCCCTATCTCATATACATTTACCAGAGATATAATTTTAAAAATAACTCAAAGACTTTAGCTGTGACTTTTTCTTTTCCTTTTATTGCTGAATAAAAAAAACTAATGTTAAAAAAAAAAATCAAATAATTTTGGAGCGAGGAGCGGGGAGCGATAAAACCACCGCTCTTTAGTCACAAATGGAGTTGCTCCCGCTCCACTCCCGCTGAATATAAAATGAGCCCTCTTCTCCTTCGCTCCAGCAAAAAGAAGCGTGCTCCTAGAGCGCACTCCTTTTTGAAGGGCTCCGTAAAGCCCTATATATATATATATATATATATATATATATATATATATATATATATATAAAGTATAAGGGTATACTCAAAAAAGAATAAAAGGGAAATACCAGCAGAGTGCTCAATTAAATTAAATTAAGAGCGTAATATTTTTTTTTTTTTATAAATACAGACCTTAATCAGACATGTGGACCAGTGGTTTCTGACAGGAAAAAGGTTGAATCCCCAATTCGGTCTTCGTCAGCACTGTCTGAAATGGTAAAATGATGGAATTTCTTCAAAAAACATCTGTGAACAGTATTTACCCGTTATGAAACGCTATGCTCAAAGAATTTGAAAATTAAAACCTAAAATAGAAATACAAGGAACCTCGTGTTAAAATAAATTCACCCATTATATGGATAGAACAAAGGAAACGGGGTATAGGTCAATCTATAGAAAACAGAACAATAGAACAGGAGATAGGAAGTAACACTAACCACTCCTTTGTTCGGGGGAAGCCCAACGATTGGCTGAGAGAACAACAAAGAATCTGATTGGTTAACTAGCTAGCCTTGTATATAAAAACACCCGGCAAAATTAACACAATGCATTTTAGCCTGAAGATTCCCCCTGGGGATGAAACGCGGGAGCCTCTGTGTAGCTTAATTGCCATAAATATATTTTCATAGCTTACTATATATATATATATATATATATATATATATATATATATATATATATATATATATATAAATATATTATATGAGAAAGGAAGGATGAGGGTAATCCGACGTAATGGGAAATGAAAAAGGAAAAAACCAAGAGATATTTTTTTTTATATATTCATCAAGGCTTCGTCTTTATTGTAAGACTTCCTCAGGATGATAATTTGAAGAAAAATGTCATGTAAGTTTTTCGAATTATCATCCTGAGGAAGTTTTACAATTAAGACGAAACCTTGATGAATATATATATATATATATATATATATATATATATTTGTGTTATAGTGGAATAATTCCAGGAGGAAATCCGGGTATGAGAGCTCAATGTAGTAAACAGAGCAATAATAAAATATAATAACACGAAATCACATAATTGTCGATGCAATAATTTATTTCAACCGTTCGGTTTTTTCAAGCATCACTCAGACAATTACATTTTTGAGTCTCAAAAATGTAATTGTCTGAGTGATGCTTGAAAAAACCGAACGGTTGAAATAAATTATTGCATCGACAATTATGTGATTTCGTGTTATTATATTTTATTTTATATATATATATATATATATATATATATATATATATATATATATATAGGGGGAGGTTCTATGTATAAACAGGAAAGTTTGATGGTTCTGGGTCTAGTCGTAAACTAATTTGTGGATTCACATGCACATGCACACCGGTACGTACATATAAAATCGCAGACAATAAATGGACGTCTCTCGTATTATTTTAGAGAACATAGAATGAAGTCTTTTGTTTAAATTTTGTCAATATAGTTATCAAATGTATTACATTTGAATGATGGCATCACTGGCATCGTAGTCACAATCAATGTCTTATCTCATCTCTTGTTAACCTCTTCCCACTTTAATTATTTCTGGTAAATGTTTCATTTTGAATGCAACATTTAGTGGAAGCTTGGATTGGAAACTAACAAAAATAGAAGCTCAATCACCCGTGAAGGGGGATGGAGCTATAACTTTCTCGAAGCAACTAGTGTGTGTATCAGAATGAAACAATAAACAAGGAAATAACACAAGGAGACCATTTGTAACATAAGTATTTTCACGCCTTTATTGAAAGAAACAATAATCAAAACGACATTTCTCAAGAAGGACTCTTTTATCAGAATCTTTTGCGCGTGCAAGTTCACTTTTATTTTTATAGAAGACCTACGGTATTTGAAAAAAATGAAGACGAAAGGGTTGTAGAGATTTAATAAAAGACAGTTTGCATAGAGAAGGCAATAATTAAAGCCAGCAGGTTTTTCGCAAGATGGATGACAATAGATACATGTCATTCATAAGGAAATGGAACTTGTAACAAGCGGGAATCAATCTGTTTTAAGTGTGACTTGATTGAAGTAAACGTGTTCGATTAGAAACATGTACATTACTGACATGTCTCTTTAAAGGTGACAAATTAAAATAAAATAAAAATAAGAAATGCTGACAAAGTAAGGGATATTGAAAGGGCAGATTTAAAGGGCAACTGTGTAAAAAAGTAAAATTTAATCAAATAATAACAATAATAATAATGATAATAATGATAATAATGATAATAATAATAATAAAATAATAATAATAATAAAAATAATAATAATAATAATCGAAAAAAAACAAAAAAACGAAGTAAATACACAAAACTAGCCAGAGAACTGAAAGGAATATGGAGCATGAAGAAAGTTAGTACAATACCAATAATCGTAGGAGCACTAGGAACAATCCCCCAAAACCTGGAGAAAAGACTGGGAGAAATTGGAATCAAAGGGACCATCGAAACCATACAAAGGACGGCAATGATCAAAACAGCTGCAATTTTAAGGAAAATCCTCGAATGCGGAAACCAACACGCATAAGCTACAAAGGGTAACCAGTCACAAGGAATCTACAACAGGGAGAAAACAAAATCACACGAAGAACACCACAATACGAACCAAGGAACAGAAACTGCAAGAAACATCACTTTATAATTCCCCCCCCCCCCCAATAAATTACACCGGCCTCAGCTATCACTACACAAAAATGAACCAAAGAAACAGAAATTACAAGAAACACTATAATCTCCTCCTCTCACACCCCCCCCAAAAAATTTTAATTTAAAAATTAAAAAAAAATTTTTTTGATTTTTTTAAAATTGGAACAAATTAAAAAGAATTAAAAAATTTTAAAAAATTTAAAAATTTAAAAAAATTTAAAATCAAAAAAAAAAATTTTTTTTTCTTTCTTTATTTTTATTTTTTTTTGAATTGATTAAAAAAAAATTTTTTTTAAATGGTGCCGGCCTAGGCTGATACCAGACAAAATATTTGTAGAGGTTCGAGGAGGATGAGAAGACCGAGGAGGGACAGCACAAACCAGACCTGCACTGGAAAAGTGCAAAGAATGCTTGGACCTTGGGGAGGCTTATTGCCACCCAAATCCCAGGGAAGACCAATTGTCCTTACCAGCGAGAAATCAATGGTAAACGGCTGTTATGATACTGCAAGTTTATTTGCGGTGGCTATCGAAAAGAGGTGGAGAATACTGGAAATCTGGGGAGACTTGTAGTCACTCAGACTCCAGGGAATACCACCGGTTGTCGGTGAGCAATCACTGATGACCTGTGTGAGAAAGTGAGTAAATAATAATAATAATAATAATAAGGGAACTGAAACTGCTAGAAATCCATAATTTCCCCCCTCCCCCACCAAGAATATGGTGGCACAAGCTTCGGTTGTTACCACACACTAAAGGGTCAAGAGGGATGAAAAAACCAAGACAAGACCTCCACTGGAAGTGTGCAGAGAGTACTGGAACATTGAGAAGGCTTGTTGCCACTCAAATTCCAGAAAAGACCAACAGTTGTTACTAGTGATAAATCAATGGTAAACAGCTGTTCCAATAACGCAAAGTGATTTGCAATGGTTATCAAAAGGGATGGAGAGTGATGAAAATCTGGAGAGACTTCTTCATTCTTATTCCAGAGAACACCACTTGTTATTCTCAGTGAGCTGATAATGACTTGCGTGAAAACCAGATGCGAGAGCACCATCCAGACATCCACTGAAACGGCCTGAAAAGTATTGGAATCTATGGGAGACATATTGCCACTCAATTACAGTAAAAGCCAACAATCGCTATCAACAAGAAATCAATAGTGAACGGCAGATGCGATAACGCAAATTATTTGCTAAATATTGTTACAATAAATAAAACGAATGTCAATATTTTAATCTATTTATTTAAAATTGTTACAATTAGATGGATAACAATAAGAAGAAAGCAAAGATTATGTTTTTAAATGCTTACACGTCAATGAGATGACAGAATTCTATTTATTACAGTCTATTCAATTTTGGAACTATTCATTTTAAAATGGATAAAATCTACGTTTTTGAAACTTAACATCATGAGATATTTCTCAATTATATCTTTTGGGATCTCATTTTATTAAATGGGTGTTGAAGATGTTAACATACGTACAAACTGCATCATGAGTAAGTTACTTGAATCATTAATAAATCAAAAAGCTGTCAATCATCTCAACGAAAACAATTTTCTTAGTGACAATCAATACAGATTTTGTCCTGTAAGATCTACAGCTGACGTGCTGACTGTTATAACACACAGGATCAGTGAATTTATAGGCAGGGGTTTCGTTTCTAGAGCGATAGCTCTTGATATATCAAAGGTATTTAATAGGGTTTGGCCCAATGGTTTGCTCTACAAACTTGTTAGCTATGGAATATCTGAAAATGTCCTCTCAACCATTAAATCCTTTCTCTCGGATAGGTCTATAAAAGTACTCATTGACGAGCAAAAGTCCGAAACACACATAATAAATATTGGCATGCCTTAGGGATCCATTCTGGTCCTGATCTTGATAAATGATCTTCCAAAGCTTATTCTGAGATCACTCATTGACATCTATGCAAACGACACAACTATCTATGACAACACTTCAAAGAGCATTGATGATCAAGATCTTTCTGACTGTCTTCCGACTTGGGGCATATGGTGTGATGGGAAAAGAAGTGGCTTGTTACTTTTAATGCCTCTTAAACGAAGCTTCTCTCTTTTCACCAGCAACGCTCGGTTCCTCACTTCTCCCCAGTCAAAATGAATGGCTCTCTCCATGGGGAAGCCCCATCCTGTGATAAGCTCCTAGGACTGACTTTCATTCCAGACCTGAAATGGAAGACTTACATCAAATCTGTTGCTTAGGTTGTTGGAAAAATAGTTGGATCATTCTACTGCTCCTGAAAGTACCTCACCCTGTATAAGAGCCAGATACGACCTAAGATAGAATGTTGCTGTCATATCTGGAGAAGTGCCACTCAGAGCACTCTTTATTGTCATGGCAGAGTACAGAACCGACTTCGCAATCTGGTGGAGGATGATCTCTTCTCGTCCCCACAGCCCCTTTTACACAGAAGAGATGTTACTAGCCTCTCTCTACTGTATCATTATGTTCATGGTAGGTGCTCGACTGAGCTCCAATTCCTGGTTCTTCCCTGTAAAACATTCACAACAAGAACTCGTCTGGTTACAACCACAGCAAAGAACTTTCCTTTCTATCTCTGTGTGTAAAAAACGAGACAGAACTTCCATGAACAGAGTTTATTTCCTAGAACATCCCATCTGTGGAACAATGTTAACAAATACTTGTTGAGCTGTCATCTTGGAAAATCAAGTCCTCTTAAGAAATCCTCTGCCCATTCCACGCACTGTTTCCAACCCTCTTGTGATGGCGACCAATGATAAAGCAGCAATCGTTGGAACCTTTATTCTCGCTTGGCCTTAATAAGCGATTATCCGTTAGCAAAAGAAAAAAAAACGAATGTATATATGTATTATTGTAGAGATGGATCATAACTGGAAACCAGATCAACTGAAATGAAAGAGATGATTACTAAGAAAACTATTAGAAACAAAACTAAATGGCAGAAATCTAATAAAAGGACTAAATAGGCTATATCCTCTGGACCAATCATAAACTGTTCAAAAGAAGAACTCAGGAATCAGAAAATTAATGACTATGCACACCACACTTTACTTTCCTATGTAAAAAGGAAATAAGGGAGAAGTGAACCAGCATTGAAAATTGCATAGACAATGCAATTAAAGTTCTAGAGAAATATATCACACAAAATAGAGTAGGGCTGATTTCCACAACCCAAAGCAGCATCAAGATGAACAATACAGAGAGCAGCAAAATGGGGGAAAAAGTCTTTGGAAAAGGCACCTTAAAAAAGAAACAGAATAACGAATATCAGCTGTGTAAAAAACAATGTTATCAGAACAAATTGCATAAAATCCAAGACCGACAAAATCCAGCAAAACAGCAAATGGAGACGCTGTGGACAAAGAGACGAAACGGTAAAGCACATCATGTGAATGCAAACAGCTAACCCAAAAGCAATACAAAAAGAGACAGGACTTGGTTGGGAAAGTAATCTACTGGGAAATGTAAAAACAACAGCACTTCGGACATAAAGACAAATAGTGCAGGCACAAACTGGAACTAATACTGACAAAGAAAGACATATCTGTTTTTTAGAAATGTAAATACAAATAGACACAAACTAATCTAAGCAAGAATACCAGACATTATAATAATCAACAAGAAGGAAAACCTCTGCCAAATAGTAGATTTTGCCATACCAGCAATTCATGGGGTGAATGGTGATGATCAAGGAGGCAGAAAATTACATGGGGCTTGCCAGAGAGCTGAATGTAATATGGAACCTGAAGAATACTACCATGATACCAATAATTCTCAGAACAATGGAACAGTTAAAGAAACCAATCCACATAGCCAGATGAGGTTAGCTAATCACAGATAATTTTCAATAAAATGGCACTTCATGAACTTAACTAAACTCAAACAAACCCAACGGAACTGAGACTGCTTGAGTATATATATATATATATATATATATATATATATATATATATATATATATATATACATACATATATATATATATATATATATATATATATATATATATATATAAGAAATCATATATAAGAGAACACTCTTTCTACCACTCCACATAAAACAAATGCAGTGGCAGTAATATAACTTAGTACCATAGAAAATCGTTATGAAAGGTCTGAGAGAAGGGAAAGCACATTCCAAACCTCAATTGTGAGGGCATCGAGAAGTACTGGAATTCTGGGAAGACTTATCGTCATCTAAATTCTAGAGAAAGCCATTGGCCATTATCAACAAGAACTCAATGATGTGAGAATCTAAAGTTATTTCTAATTGTGATCGAAAGAAGCAGAGAGTATGGGAAATCTGAGAAGACTAGTTGTCACTTAGACTCCACGAAATACGAACTGTTTTTACCAGTATGAGATCACTGATAATGAATTGTGTGAGAACTCCAAGTAAGCCAGAAATTATAATGAAATGAAATAGTATTTTGATACGACTAAAAGAATATATAGAACATAATAGGATGAACCCAAGTGAACCGAGACCACTTAAGTAAGTATATAAGGAAAATACTATAATCACCCCACCCCTAAAAAAATAGCGCAGTGGCACCACAGACATTGGCTCTGGAGAATCTGAGATAATGGAAGTACTGAGGACGGATGAGAACATCCAGACTTTGACTGGAAGAACACAGAGAGTACTGGAATAATGAGAAGGCTTATTGTCACTCAAATTCCAGAGAAAGCTATTGCCCATTATCAAAGTTGAGCCAAGAATAGATCCCAACATTAATATTATGTGCTTCAGATTTCTGCCCATCAACAACTATTTTTATAGGCATATAAGGGAGAAATGATTTGATGGTTGAGAGGACATTTCTAGATATTCCAAACTTGTGAATTAAACCTCTGTACCAAACACAATTGAATGCCTTTAATATATCAAGAGATATCCTCTAGAAACAAAGCCCCTATCACTATTCACTGATCCTGTGCGATATTACAGTCAACACATCAGCTGTTGATCTTGCAGTACGAAATCCCTGTTGCTTGTCACTAAGTAGATTGTTTTTGCTGAGATGGTTGACAACTTCTTAGTTTACTCAGATGCAGAAGACTGATATCCAGTATTTTTAAGTACTGGTCAGACTGACAAGGTTTTTCAAGGTATTTCTGCTTTAAGCAACGATTGAAAATTCTATTGTAAGAATAGGAGCTAGCTTTGATTGCAGTTTCTTTAGCATTATAACTGGAATGGTGTCAGGACCCGTTACCTTGCTGACATCAAGTTTCTTGATAAGTTTTGCAACATCCCGAACAGATTGAATATCCAAAGGTATGTCCAAGCTATAAAAGAAACAAACACATATAGAACAACCAAATTCGTAAATACTAATACTACTCTCAATGGCGCCTCAATAGTCTATAATAAAGTTTAAATAAGGTCATCAGATCTAAGTCGATCTTTAAGACTCACATTACACATTATTCTCATATCATTAGGGGTGGGACGTAATGGGTGAAAATTTCAGATTCATGCGAGTAGTATTTTTTATGTTCATTTATACATAAATAACACTAAACAATCAAACATTTTGAAAATTTTGCAAAATTCAGAAGATGCATGCCAAAAATAGCCGTTAGGGCTCCATGGGACTCAAAATCCATCATTTTTCGGTGAAAAAGTGGTTTCATACGACATTGCAGGTTCTAAAACATCCTCAAAAGCTATGAATGGATATAGATGGTTAAATCTGATATAGTACTTTAATTTAGGACCATTTTCAGGCTGTGAAAGGGTTTTCATTAATGTAAAATAGCCAAAAACAGTGGAAAATAGTCCAAATTAGCCAAGATCCTCCGTTAAGCAACCTAATTGGTTCCCAAGCCTCTACAATGGTTATGAATGGGTGTAGATAGTTGAAACCATTGCATTGTATTATATTCAAGCAGTTTAATAACAATTATTTTCTTTTGTTTTCAGTTCAGTTCAGTTTAGTTGAGAAGATAGGATGAGTGGAACAAAGTACCAGTACGATGATTGGGATTTCACTTTACTTGAAAACCTCCCAACTGTACATGAGTGCGTTTTTGGCCATAGTTCATCATGCTCCAACTTATGGATCTACAAAACAGAAAGAGCATCTCCATCAATTTCCTTTGTGTCTGCTGGCTCACTGGCAAAGACCATTTGGAAGAGACATTAAACTAACAACAATAAAAGGAGTGAAAGATAAACTTGATCGATACTTGAGAGAGTACAATAGCAAAGTTCAGAAGGGCCATGGACCGAAGAGGTCAAACTTGATTCAATGGAAGACAAGAATCACATTTTTTTCAATATTCTGGGAAAGGGTGTTGACGTGGAGACGTTTGATGCAAATGAGAAACAGTTTTTCTTTGATCAAGTTGCACTCAACCGGAAGGTCATAATTGACAACATGCATATCGATGAAGAACATGAATCAATGGTTGTTGAGACAGAGGAAAGGGAGGAGCAATGTAGATGTCGATGAAAACAATCAAAGAGCATCAGATCTCACCAAGGTTAACCCTGAAGTGGCTGAAAAACTTCCTGACCACAATCTTTTATGTGAACGGGATTTGTCACGTATGGATAAACTTGCCATCCATGCTGCAGCATGCTCCAATCGAAAATTCATCGCCAGTGGTATGAAAGACGATATGACGCTGTACGAGACCAACATATCATCAATTGAGAAAGAAACCAGAGCCATAGCTAAGTTGCTTGATGTCGAAGAACAAAAATGGTTCGAAGCTCAACAGGAGATCATGAAGGTAAAACTTGCAGAAAAGGTTCGAAAAGCTATCCACTCAAAGGAGAGGTCAGCAATTCTTCTTAGCAAATGCAAAGAGCGTAGTGATCCCTTTGCCTCAATAGAAGAGGTTGAGAGAGCACTGAAAGAAAAGCAAAATGAGAAAACGAAAAAAACGATGCTGAGGAATGAACTATTGTTTCCTAAACTGATTTGCAAGCACAATTTCCAGGAGAACCCAGAGCTGTACAGGGTAAATGGAATGAGTGACAGAGAGATGAAAATAAATTTGGGAATTCTTTTTTCTGGTGACCATGATGAAGATGCAGACAAAGAAGTTTTATTTCCAGATGAAAACTCCATTCTGCTTTCTTGCACGACAGATAATGATAATAATGCGAGCGTTGATACTGAGGAAGATATTGAAATCCTAGAAGAGTCTGATGATATTCCTCTGAATGAACCTTGCGTTGCAGTTTGGGACACTCCACTTGGAAGAAATTGGTACATCGGAATGACTAGAAAAAAGGTTGACGAGAACAACTACATGGTGGAGTATCTGGAATGTTTCAACTGTGATTCTGCAAGGCGTTTATGGAGATACCCCCCAGATAGAGTATGAACAGAACACGAATATAATCCAGATCATTCCATGACATGTGCTCGGTGCTTTGGACATGAGTACACGCCAAACCAAGTTCGAAGTCGAGAATTGGGAAATCATTGAAGGTTTATTTCAGTCGATGTACAAGTAATTGGCTGATCTCCTGTGCAGTTCCCCATGGATTTCCACAACTTCAATTGACTATTTCATGACATTTCATAGCCATTAAGGATGTTTTATTAAATTGACTGCATTATCCACTATTCGGTTTATATGATTTCAGCGGTGTCATTTGGATACGTAGTTTATGGTGCATTTTTAACCATTTTAGCTGAAATTTGACCCCCATTTCTACCTTGGGGGGGGGGGGGCTCCTAAGTATCTTGTCAGTTTCAACTATCTACAGCCATGCATAACCATTGTAGAGGCTTGGGAACCAATTAGGTAGCGTAACAGAGGATTTGGGGAAATTTTGGCTAATTTTGGCTATTTTTCACTAGTTTTTCGCTATTCTACATTCATGAAAACCCTTTTACAGCCTGAAAATGGTCCTAAATCACAGTACTGTATCAGATTTAACCATCTATATCCATTCATAGCTTTTGAGGATGTTTTAGAACCTGCAATGTCGCATGAAACTACTTTTTCACCGAAAAATGATGGATTTTGAGTCCCGTGGAGCCCTAACGGCTATTTTTGGTCTGCACCTTCTGAATTTTGCAAAATTTTCAAAATGTTTGATTGTTTAGTGTTATTTATGTATAAATGAACACAAAAAAATACTACTCGTATGAATCTGAAATTTTCACCCATTACGTCCCACCCCAAATAGCATTTCTCTTCATGCAACACAGATACTCAACTCTCACTGAGCAGGTTATACTTCCATACATCATCACAATGCACACACATCATGCCTGATGGATCTTTACTTTGATTTGCAGTGGTAATGTTCTGCGTGTTAATAATCGCATGAATTCCCATCCATTTCTAATTTTTGCTATCACACCAGCACCACCTACTCCCTGTAATATCATTGTTATTATTCTGAAGATCAGCTTCACCAATGTTACGCAAAAAAAGACACAGACCAGATTCTCAATCTCTTCAAGAACTTTATGTTTACGACAATAGCTGATAGAACCAATATTCCTACGATTTGTTAAACTGAACATTAATTAAAAAAGGGTGGTATATAACTGTTAATCCTTGATATGTATTCATAATCTTTTCTTTACTAAATTTTCACCACTTATCAAGGTCAAAAGCCACTCGAGGATAAGGGTTAATGAGATAAATGGTGGGTTAAATGATGAAGAATATTATGAGAGGATTGAAAATGATTAATGGAATGATGATTATTTACTAAAGTCTCTAGTATTTAATCCCATGAGTGGAGTTGGTGTACAAGTGATATAATGGATACTAATATAGACTATGGAATCAGCTTGGCTGAATTCAAATTTATTGTATTCGCTTACACTGTAATATCGTTGAGAAAGGTATGAACGCCCTTTCCCAAGCAATGGGTAAAATAACAACATGTGATCAATAAATGTTGTTTCCACATTAAATAACCCCTTCAGAAAGGAGTGATATGCCATAAGACACAACACAAACTATCTTATTAGTCTATGAGTTGATCACTAAAAAAACCGTATACTAATTTTTTTTTAAACAATTAGAAAATACATAATAAAGTATATTTGTAGAGAAATAGATTCACATTAAATCAACAACGCAATTAAAACAAATTAAATTATATACATTTTATTTTCAAATATCAGAGGATTGTGTGAGTATGAAAAGTTTAGCTTGTGTGTATTTTTCTCCCACAAATTGTTTTAAGTAGTGATTATTTGATACAGGAAATGTGTGTGATACTCAAACTGCTAAACGTTGTCGTATGTTACTGTGGGGACAAGTGACTGCAAATAGCACCATGGCCGATATCACCCTTCCTGAGAGTCAAACGTTTAAACACATTGGCCTGACATTCTCAGGCAATATAAAGTGAAATAAGTACATAGATGCGGCCAACACGGCCTCAAAGAAGGTAGGCTCCCTTTACCAGGCTAGAAAACTTATCACACCTGCTAGTATCCTATATCTATAAAGCCATTATGCATGGAGTTTTGTTGTTACATCTGGGCTGGTTCACCAACCACTAGCTTCTCCCTCTCGGATAAGGTATAAAAAAGAATCAATAATTTAATAGGTTCTGCACTGTCTGTTAAAATCTAGCCCCTGTCGCATCGCCCCAGTGTTACATCCCTGTGTTTGTTTTATAAGCACTTCCATGATATGTGTTCTGATGAACTTACTGCACTTGTACCTCCTCAGTGTAAATACCCCCAACCCACCCAACTAGTAGCAACATCTTACTCCTTCGCTGTTGAGGTCCCTAAATGCCAGAGGATTTTCTAATCTAATAGCTTATACCTCCTCAGTGTAAATACCCCCAACCCACCCAACTAGTAGCAACATCTTACTCCTTCGCTGTTGAGGTCCCTAAATGCCAGAGGATTTTCTAATCTAATAGCTTATACCTCCTCAGTGTAAATACCCCCAACCCACCCAACTAGTAGCAACATCTTACTCCTTCACTGTTGAGGTCCCTAAATGCCAGAGGATTTTCTACTCTAATAGCTTCTTTTCTCGGATCGCTCACCTTTGGAATTTCCTCCCTGCTCAATGTTTCCCTGACTGTAACAATATGCAGAAAATTAAATGTGAGATGAACAAAAATATTTCTGCCCAACTCTTCACCCAGCTTGGCCTCTATAAATCTGGCCACAGTAGCTTGTTATGCTTCAGTGGCAATATGTCTTGTTTTGAGTGAACAAAAGTGAAAAAAAGAAAGATAAGCCTGTACTTTTTTATCGAGTGAGAATAGACTCCAACTGGATTGGTGCCAGATTTTTAATGGATTCTTTTTATGCTTTTGGTAGAAATATTTTTAACTTTTCTCATTGACTGAAAAATATATATTCTCTTGTTTTTTCTTAATTTGAATTCGGAGCCGATTTTCTACAAAATATACAACCCCTTATTTTAGTTAATATTTTTTCTTAGTGTTTGCACATTTAGTTTTACTTTAATTCAACTCAAACATGGCACATTGCCACTGAGACGTAAGAGTTTACTGTGAATTAGGGACCATATTTATGGGAGCATCCTTAACTGGGAGTTGTGCAGCGAGATGTTTATTCACATTACATTTAAATTTCTGCATGTTGGTACAGTCAGGGAAAAAGGGATCAGAGAGGGAATCCCAAAAGCTAGCAGTTTGAGGAAAGAATCTATTGGAGTAGAAAGCCTTCCAACATTTGAGACATCTACAGTGAAGGGGTGAGATTTAGCTGGTTGTCGGGTTGGTCGGGAGTATTTACGTCGAGAGGGCACCAGTGAAGCAAGTTTGTCGAAGCACATTCCGTTGAAGTACTTGTAAAACAAGCACAAGGATGTAATATTGTGGCGATGGGATAAAGGCTAGAGTTTGGTAAACAGTGCAGAACCTATTAGATTAGAGGCTATTTTTTTACCGTGGCTAAGCAGGTCTAACAGGGAGATACTAATGGTTGGTACACCTGCCTAGATGTGACAACAATACATGGGTGAATAGTGGTATTCAGATATCTATATCTAATGTAGAGTTTAACAAGTTACTTAGTAGCATATGACAGTATTGAAACTACAATAGAAAGATCAATCAGTTTATCAGTTGACTGAATAGGCAAGCACATTCAAACTCACAGGCCAAGCAGAATATTGGTTTCGGTCATGGTGAACTAATCAATTCCTGCTTTGAAGCTTATCATCAGTTTATAATTGCAATTAATTTCCGATTTATCATGATTCGGTTCTATCTGGAGTCATGAACATCAATGTTACTGGGTGACTTGCTATCACTTCATGCTTAGCCAAAATCATATATATATATATATATATATATATATATAACTGAAAGAGACTAAAAATATTGCAAAACTTACTACTCATTTCTTTCTGTGGTATATATATATATATATATATATATATATTTATACAAACATTATTGGTTGTATATGTGTATACATGTTTTGGTTGTACTCTTCACAGAGAGTCAACCTCTTCAGACCAAAGAAGTGTTATTGAACACTTTTTATAAACACTGGAGTTTCAAGGGGTTTACATCTACATAAACTAATACAATACGTGTACTATATATATATATATATATATATATATATATATATATATATATATATATAGCATACACTCGAAGTAAATATTAAGTAACTATATATCTTCTTTTGTTTATGACTTTATAAAGTTATCAAATTATATAGTTACTGATGTCAAACTCCCTTTCTCTCTCTCTCTCTCTCTCTCTCTCTCTCTCTATATATATATATATATATATATATATATATATATGTATATATATATATATATATATATATATATATATATATATGTATATGTATATATATATATATATATATATATATATATATATATATATATATATATATGCACCAAGAACCACACTCTAAGTTTTGTAGTGAAATTTAGGAGTTCTCGGTTTTCTGTAAATTGATTTTGATAAAAAAATTCACCTGGTTTGCACAATATGACAACACAATCGTTAGGTTTTGCTTATTATGTGTAACAGTGTTTATTTATTTATTTTCAGATTGAACAGTTCTTGTGTTGAACAGCGTCTCATCCTTAACAACAATAGGATGTGGAAAAAGTCTCAGCGATGACCAAAAGTCTGCTATTATAAAGAAAAATACTAAAGACATCTCTCGTCATGTAATTACAGAAAAGTTAGGTCATCAAAAGGACATGGTCAGACAATTCTTAAGAGACACTTTTCCGGGGAAGAAACAATTTGATAGTGAGACCTCCAAGATTGCGATATCAAGGGATTTAAAGAATATTATTTGCAATTTATGTGGGAAACTCCGGACAAATAAGCAAAGCCATTTTCATCATCACTGGACTTCTTCATGTACTGAAAACACTCAGAAATCGCATTTTTAAAACCCACAGGAATTGGAGGATTCTATGAGCTTGGCAGTACATGATGTTTGATATAAACTGTGTTCTGTTCATTGATGAGGATGAACTTTGACAGACTTGATGTCTTGGTGATGACTGTTTTCGAGATGAGCATTTTTGACGTCTGTAGTGAGGTAGATATGCAATGTGAACAAACGCAGAAAGATACTGGCTTGTATAGTTACTCTCTTTCTTTCTCCATTCGTTTAGCTACTTTTTCCTTTTTACCATCCAAGAAAGTAATAATTTCACATACAGTCGCCAAACTCATCATTTTCGACCAATGAAAATAATCCCTGCTCGTATGAAACGATAGAATTAGCAAGCCGATGGGACATTCCAAATCAAAATAAATGAAAGAACCAAAAAGCCCAATATGACAGATCGTGCCCGGCTAAGTCCATAAGAAGACCAGAATGCAACACATTACACGTGCCCCCTCCAGCCTTCAACCATGGGAGACAAAAAGAATACTCAACTACCGGCAAAATGAACATCCAACTCCCGCACAACGTTTCTTGAACTCACGTACACATCCCCCCCCACACACACACACTAATAAACTGCAAACATATTCACAACTACCGCACCATGAATCCGGAACTAGCACACACATACACATATGCTGACAACACCCGCACAAGCAGATGGCTACTACACTCACTCAGGCAAACAAATACACACATAATGCCATAATGCCTATTGTTGCATACCTTAGATTTCTCCCTCACTTGTAGAGGGCGGTCGGGTCGTCTAGTGGATGAATTATTTCTTCTCTGCCGTGAACCACGCCGTCCGTTGTCTGCAACAAAAGCCATGACGCACTCCGAAAACAAACTCTTCTTTTAGATTTAATTCATTTTATTACAAGAGTTGTTATTTTAACTGGGAGTCATTCACTACATCGAGAGAGAGGGAAAGAGCAAATCCTACTTTATCGTAGTTAGTTAACAATGTTTCGTAACCATTCATAGAGAGGGAGGGAAAGTATTTCTCGCACTTGTCTTCCCTTAAGGGAAATATTTCCCTTAATTTTACATCGTGAATCGCACGTCCTCTCGGTTCGCCTTCCAAATCAGACTGACTAAAAACTCGCTTCTTATGAGAACGAGTGACGTCACGGATCCTCTCTTTCCCACGCAAGGTCCGCGACGTCACAGAGCCTCTCACAGGTACAGACTGACCCTAGATCTGAGGTCTCGTCACATGGTAACCTTGTTTTGTCTGTTAGTTCTGACTGTGAGAACAGGCCCTAATCTGCACTCGACTGCACCCGCGTTAATTCGCGCAAGTCAAACCAACGATTCCCAACAGATACGTCCATTCCCATAGGGCCATTATCCAACACTATGACTCATACACGCATTTTCATGCTGACAAACATATAGACACACACACTTCTAACCTTCGTGTCTACTTACTCACTGGAATATTTATATTGTTGTAAAATTATAGGTATATAAATGTTTTATTCTTTAATTCTGCTTTTGTCAATCTTTTATTCACTACACCCTGTTGGTGTATTTAACATTTGCTAAATGATGATTCTTTTATTCTCAATCATCCTTGAATTTTCATAATATGCATGTTTTCCTCCATTTTCTTCCTTTGCCATTTTATAACCATTTATATTAATTGCCAGTGTAGTTGTCGGTACATTTCCAAAGCCGTGATCGTCATGACGGTCACGGCTTTGGAAATGTACCAAAAATCACATCCTATCCAAGCCAGTAGCTACACCTCCACAATGGTGTGAAGGAGTCGTGTTTCATGCTGGTAGGCTTGTTGGCCCAGTCATAGTGTCTGAAGGGGTTAAGATGATCATAACTGCCCACTACAATGTCTATAAGGAGGTATTAGATCCCTAATAACTAGATGACATACAAGTATTATTAATAGAAATGCTTCTTTCAACTCTGTCAGGGTTAACCAAGCATTCATAGGTTCTCACAGCATCCAAGATGAAAGATTGATTGTGTAACCACTTGATTGTGTAACCAATAAGCGACCATCAAAGGTGCAGCAGAGGCGATATAACTTTTTACTATAAAGAAATTGAAGAATTCGATGACTAATAGGGTTAAATATTGGCCGAGTAAACTCACAAGTATATAATAATAACAGGAAATGAAAGTTCAGTCGGGGTCAACTTGTTGAACTCAAGAGAATTAGAATAACTGGGCTGTGGTAATTGATAGAAACGGATGTGACGTCACATGGCTCAAAGAGAGAGTGAGTGGAAAAAGTCGGCAGTTCTTTGAAATCACTAGAAGTATGAACATGTGGTTTTACAAATGCACTGATAAGATATGATTAAACAGTCTGTCTCATCCCCGTCCCAACTGGTTAGTGAATTTGGAACGAAGACCAATAAGAATAAACCTCCTCTGTCTTCAACAGTTTTGTGTTGACTTAGTATTTTTCTGAGGTATGAAAGAATTTATTTGCATGTGGTGCTCCCCTCGGTTGGGAAGTATCATGAAGATGTGTATACAAGGAAAATATGCAGCCACCAACATAGGAATATAATTCATGAACTTGAATGTTTTGTATTAATTACAGCAACTTCATTGCTGCGTGTGTGATACATAGTGTGAATGCAACAATAAGGTTTTTGAGATATCTGTCGAAATGGCGCTGATATGGCCAAATAATTCATTATGTTAATTAATGTTATATTTTCTGATGTTTTTCTGTTAAACATAGTATGTTTAATAAGTATCCTTATCTGTTATTTTCTTCAAAAACTCTCTAGATGAATATTCAAAAGCTATTAGTGGGGTTCACTCCAAAACTATCCTTATTTACTTTCATCCCCACGAGGTCAGAGTTAGACGCAAGGTCGGTTTTTAATGTGGAGAAGATCCAACCCCTAAAAGGGGCACTCTGGATTGGGACAAAAATGTAAATTTTTTTCAGTTGAGAACGATTTCTCCTTCACTGATTGAGGACAGAAACGATGAAGTGTAGCATCAGAACAGATACTCCACTTTGTTCCTAACCAAAACTGTCGAATCTGGCATAAGAATAAAGATGTTACACATAATAATGAAAACCTTATTATAGGTTTTGTTATGTTATGAAAATCACCTGGGAAAAGTTTTAATAAAATCAATTCAAAGAAAACTGAAAAATATTCTAACCTAACAAACGAAATACTGGAATGGCATGATTTTTTTTATATGGCATTCAAGCTTAGCATGGCGATATCTCAATTACTATTCAACCGAGACATAATCATGTTGACACACCAGTTTTCATCAAATCACTGAAGTTAAGAGACGTTGAGTCTGGTCAGTACTAAAATGGGTGACTATTTGGGAATAGCAAGTGCTGTATGTGGGAGAGCTCTCTGCTTATCCCGGCATTGTTTTCAGTCATCCTGGACTTCTCCTTGCCACTGGGAGCAAGCAGTGACGATTCAGTAGAGGTGTAGTTGCGTCACAATTGACTCCCCGTGCAGGCGCCCTTACAGGGGGTATCCTTTGTCTCTTGAGACTGAACAGATGCCTAATTGAAACTACGAAAGAATGTTTCGTGACTAACACCAGGTTTTACGACTAAAAGAATCTGATTAAATAAGTGAAATTACCATCAGTTAATTATTCATTAATTGTTAATAAATATTATTCAACATAATTAAAATCGATTGAAATTACATTTTTGAATCAATTTGTTGATGGTACAATATTTTGACTCATCTAATTACTTGAAATTTTGTTGAATAAATTTTTTAATCTTATGAACAATGGTTGGTTGATTGTTTTACAGCATATAAACCCTTTTGGGTTATTTAATGTCAGATCCAATGTTATGCTTCAAATTTTTAATATCTTCACACATTTATTCATGTTGTAAACCATTGGTTTGCAGATTAATTTGTTTTGCAATAAATGGTTTGCAGAGAGGTAGTACTTTTCTGGGTTGGCCTCCAGGGTTGTCCTTGACTGCTCTCTATGCATCACAGCACTATGTGATGCACAAAATATAGCCTCTCCATCGTGAATAACCATCCGTGTATGGTGAGGAGCCACATCCTTCTCGAGGTAACCGTGTTAATATGCATAGGCATGGACAGAACACAGTGGATCTAGAGGAGTAAACCTTGACCAAACATCCTTCTATTCCATGGGTAGCAGTAGTTTACGTTGTGCTCATCGACACATCCTACTATTTTACAGGTAGTTACAGTTGCACTCATCGAGAAACTTATGATCTGGCTCTGAGAACAGCATTGCTTTGCAGATGACCATATTTGACAATGGGAAAGTATAACTGCTCCAGTTAGTGAAGTACAATGGATTATGTGCAAGTTTGGCGTGTTGCATATACAAAATCATAATAACTGTTTAACCATCGATTAAAGTACGACCCAAGAAGACGTCTGTAAATGATAGATTATAGTTAATGGTACCTTGACAAGTATTACTACTATATATTACAACTCCACTCAGAATGGAACTGGGAATAACGGAAACTAAGGAATTATTATTTGCTTTCGAAAGCTCCCCACCAGTTGCACTTTAAGTTCATATCTAGAACCTTTATGCGAAAGTTTTTAACTATAAGGCAAACAAGGCACATGCCTTAGGTCCAGGCAAAAATGCAGGTTACAAAAATATTTATACCTGTATTTTCACTATTTCAGGCCACTTGTTAAAAATGTTCCTTAAAACGACACTGAGTTTTTTTGTTATTTCAGTATGAATGACAACGAAAAATAATTTTCATAATCATTATCAGCAAAATGAGGTTGAGTATACAAAGTAGTAATCCCTCTCTCTTGGCAATAACTACAAACATTGACTTTATTTAATGTCACTTGTAACTTTTCGTCGCTATTTCTCTTTTTCTCGTGATTGGCTTAGTTTAATAAGACCTCGCTCCCATGTGTCTTCATTGACATGTCAATGATCCTTAGTAAGCATCGTGTGATTTTACAAGTGATTTCAAACCAAGTCATCTGCCATCGTATCTCCTCAGGGATGCAAACGAAACATATAACAAGATGTCTTAAACATACGACACACATACACACACACACACACAGAAACATAAATACTGAAAATAAAAATAACTATTCTTAATCCTACTAATTCTAATAAAACTATATGCCAACGAGCTATGTTCCAATTTCAACCCTGCTAAAATAGCTATAATTTTATATTCTTCCATTTAACATCTTGTGGTTTATCCCTCAATTAAATTACAAACATGCTGACCAAAAATAGTACTAAATCCTAAATTGGGGATTATCTTTTGTCTTCTTTACAACTCATTTCTGACGTTGCTAGTCTTTCTCTACTCTATCGTTATTTCAATAGAAGATGCTTAATTGAGCTCCAATATTATCATATTTCTTTGTAAAGAAGCAAAAAAAGGTAAAGGGAATTTAGAAAGCAACCAACCGGCCGGGTGTTGCTTGTAGAATGAATAAATTAATATTTGAAATATTATAAATCGTTTGTAGTTATCAATTGATTCTCAAAGAAGATTTCAGTTTTGAAGAATAAGAAGATAACAATATGGCTGCCAACAACATAGAGTCCACTTAAAACCATGAAAACGACTACAAAAGAACTGTCCAACATCTTAATCATTCACTTACTCCAAACAGTCATTCTTGGATTCATTTTGTATCTTTTTTAAATGGTCTCAGATCACTCAGCACTGCCTCACTTCTAGAATCATCAGGAATTTAGCCTAACCCTCTTCCTTTTATTTGAGGACAATTTTTTTCCTAAGACATTCACTGCAAGTACTCGTCTAGTTATCACCACTGCAAAGAAGTTATCTTTGTGTACCTAGAACTAAACTGAGTTTCCATGAACAGAGTTATTTCCAAGAACTATCCATTTGTGAGAACTGTTGCCACGTGGCAACTTCCTTGCAGATTACAACATGGTCGTCTTAAAATCCAATATGAAAAGCTACTTGTCGAGTTGTCCTCTTAAGTAATCAAATCCATTCATCTTTTCTATCCTCACATAGTAGTATTCATCATCGAACTGGCAATCTCATTAATCCATGTACTCGAATGGCTTTTGGCATTAGTAAGTGCTGACTTTTAAATGTTGAACTTTGGAATCGTTTCTGCTTGCTTGTCTACATTAAACTTCAACATACAGGAATAACAAATTCATGACTGCATCACAAGTTTCCCTGCACTGATGAGAGCAATAAGCTTGAAACGCTAGCGTCTGTAGGTATAAATAATTTAATATTTATTTATAAATATTATACTAAGCCCCTTTAAGAAATTAAAGTTGAGCACTCTCGGGGAAGTAAAAAATAGACTGTCCAAAAGCTCTAATGCAAAGTTCCGAATACGTTCGTCGAACACTCTCGACTAGTCTTCTATCTGTGCCCGCTTCTAGGTACGTATAGATCTTAATTTCCCTAAATTACGTGACAGTTTCCGTGGGTCGAGTGGATATGGCTGACTCTGTGTACCGGGTTCGCGCCTCCCGACCGTCTGAAATTGTTACTTCCCTGCACTGATGAGAGCAATAAGCTTGAAACGCTAGCGTCTGTAGGTATAAATAATTTAATATTTATTTATAAATATTATATATATATATATATATATATATATATATATATATATATATATTAAAAAGAGGGTAGTGCAGTATTAGTGCAGTTCCTACGAGAGAAAAGTATATATGTAAAGAAGTAAGGCTACCAACATTTGTAAAAGTTTTTTTCAAGATTTATTTATTTTTTTTTTTTTATCATTTTATAATTCTATTTAGTGCGTTTCAAGCGGTGGTCCGCTCTCATCAGATATGTAAATCCATATATATATATATATATATATATATAATTATTTGTGGAAATAATTATATATATCATCTCACATTCAAGAAATCTAATATATATATATATATATATATATATATATATATATATATATATATATATATATATATGCATGCGGCTGGTCAATTTTGATTGGTTGAAAATAAGCACAACATATTCCATGTAAATTAGTTGGCAGTTCTTTCAGTAGTATTACATGTGTTTCCAGCATCCGAAGATAGGTAAATAGTGTGTCCTCTAACCAGTAGATCATTATTACTCCACCAGAGACCCTACCAACACGTCAGTATTGAACCTCTTATCTAAAGCAATTTGTTGTCCTATTGCATTCTGAGATCATTCTGATGAAATTAAAACAAAATTTAATGTTAATAGATTCAAAATTGTTCAAAATACACAACAATGTTTTTGAGTACAGATATTTATTCATGGAAGAACGAAAATAATTGTTTTGTTTTACCTTAAAAAGATTCTTTTCAACTTAAAATTTTACACCCTTAATAAGTTTTTGCCCAGGTAAAACGTCCGTGTTATGGCTGAAAAATACAAAGCTGTGATTCGCAAAACATCATGTGTTATATTTAGAGAGATCAAACACAAGCACTTTTATCCGGCCTTTGGGCTAGGATTAGAGTGTGATATGTGTTCTATTGCAAGTATAATTCAGTTCGAAGTGGCAGTCATCTGAAGGTTGAAGGTTCAATCCTGTGCGGGCAATACAAAGAATTGCGAATTACTGAAAACTTCTTCCCAGTCATGGCAGATGGATCGAAAGCATGCTACCCCCGTGGATTTAATAAAGGGTTCCGTTCGAAATTCCGTCCAGATTCCCGTTTTCGACAGAAAGATTCCCGAGTTCGACAAGAAGGTCGGAGGTTACATCGGCCGAAACGTTGTGATAAAAACACCCAAGATGAAAACAGTAGTTCGAATATACCAAATTCTATGTGTTCTATTCAGTTCTTAAAAGAAGATTTTTCTCTCAAGCATCAACCCCTCCATGACATATTGATTTGAAGCGGATCGCCTGAGGCGCTCTCACCAGAAAATACCAATGGCTCAGATCAGATAATTTTATAAATATCTCGATACCAGCTATGAGTACACTTGTGATGTACAGAAATAAAACTCAAGCTATATAAATGAAGCGGAGGATGTTAACCTACACATTTTCCCAAAAAACATCTTTCTTGTTATTGTCTTAATTTTTATAGTAGAGAAAATAGTAATAGGCAATACAAAAACCCAAAATTGCCGAAACAAAATTGCCCAGTCAAGAAAGTTAAAAAATACCCATTTTTATTGTGGGTTTATTGTAAAGAAGCAAAAAAAGGTCATGGGAATTTAAAAAGCAACCAACCGGCCGGGTGTTGCTTGTAGAATGAATAAATTAATATTTGAAATATTATAAATCGTTTGTAGTTATCAATTGATTCTCAAAGAAGATTTCAGTTTTGAAGAATAAGAAGATAACAATATGGCTGCCAACAACATAGAGTCCACTTAAAACCATGAAAACGACTACAAAAGAACTGTCCAACATCTTAATCATTCACTTACTCCAAACAGTCATTCTTGGATTCATTTTGTATCTTTTTTAAATGGTCTCAGATCACTCAGCACTGCCTCACTTCTAGAAGCATCAGGAATTTAGCCTAACCCTCTTCCTTTTATTTGAGGACAATTTTTTTTTTAATTTGAAAAACTGAAAAATAATAGAAATAGAATTAAAAACAATCTTTAATATTATTTCTGTTAAAATCTGTTCTGTAGACAATATTTGCTACCCAGCACAAGGATTGAACTTGTTACTATCAGATAATAAAAACTAATGCTTATTTAGCTTAACCTGTTTCACCTGCTGTTTGGTTTAGCCCATAGAGCTCAATTTAAGCTCATGGTATTTCTCTGTTAGGTTTCGACTTTCAGTTGACCGGGGAATTCATATTAGACTACTTCAACACTAAAAAAAAAAAAAGAAAAAAAATGCTTTCAGTCGACTGAAGCATACCCAACAAACCAAATTTTAATTCCCTCAACTACTTTCTGATTTTCTAAGAGAACAATTAATTCTGTTGAAGATTTATAGAGAAAATTTACCATTTTATTTAAAAATTAATTTCACTTAACAAATATTGTCTTCTCTCCATGTCTCTCAAAGTCGCAAGAGATAGAACGATGTCGATTTCTCGCATTCAATTTCATGAAAATCATGATGTTTCTCAGTTAATGACATCCTGACATTTGGCTACTAATGAGTGGTCCAAAGTGACTTTGGCTTCAGTCTTTCGGTAAGTTTATGAAATTCACTTTTATTCTTATATTCAGTTGTTGAATGTTCACAGGTGATTTTGTTTTTTTTAGCATTTAGAGAAAACTAGCAGAAATACCCAACATTGCTCGGGATTGAATAAAGAACTCTGTATATCCTTGGACCCCATATTACCTTTTTTTATTGTATTTTATAATTTATAATTTCAAGTTTTGGGTGGAATCCAAGGATGTACTCACCATCGTTTTAAATATTACAGTAACGTTTATTGAAACAAAAAAAAAAGTTTGGTTCAAATTCTGTAGAAGTACTTTCTTAGTGCTTTTTAGGAATATGTATCCATAGATTTGCAGTCGGGATGTAAGCAGTTCTGACTACGAATGAAGAAAGCCAAATCCAAATATACGAGATTACTTTTTTTAAAAATTAGATGATCCATTTCCAACTGTAATTCTTCTAACACTTTTCATTTTGAAATTGTATCAGACATTTTTATTCAGCCCCACCTTTTAACATTTTGCCTTTTTTCATATTCAATTTATTACAGGAAACGTTATAAACGTTTGTTTAGCGTGTTTTTCTTTTGGCACGGCTGATTTACCTTTTTTCGTAACCGGTGTTTAGGTTAGGAAAAGTACAAATTAAGCCTCATCTGTGCACTTCTAAAAATAATACTAGCAAAAATACGAAAATGACCGTTTGAGTAAAAAACAAACAAAAACATCCGCGCAATAAACAAACGTTTGTTAACCAGTTTGCGTTACATTGTAAAAATATACACAAACGCACTGTTTTTAATTATAAAGAACCAGAAAAACGACAAAAAAAACAATTCCTTAAAATAACTATACATACAAGCTGAACGCAAGTTTCTTACATTCAATTTCGTGAAAAAATAAGAATACAAGCTAGAACATTTTTTTTTTTATTAAATTTCTTGAAAACAATAAAAAAACGAAAACTAATGTTGCATTCAGTTCGTTCGGCAAATTTCGTTAACGTTCGCCAGTCTCGGAAGCGTTCGGTGAAACTCATCATTAAAGACGTAAGTACTGATATTTTCTTGGATTCCAATACCTCTGTACCAATACCTCGGCAAATGCTATCTTGGGTTCGGCACTTTTCCCGATGTATAGTATTCATCCACTGTTAGCATTTTCAGCATTTCATTTTCCCAGCTATGATGAGGTATCGTCATCCAAGAAAATATATGGAAAGAGAAAACAAAATATGGAAAGCGAAAACAAAATGACCAGCAGAAAACTACCCTTAAGTTATGTTTGCTACAGAGAAAGGTAAACGATAATACTTAAATTTTGTTTACATTCACTTTACCGACTGCCTAGAGAGCTTGATTATTTTTACATAGTGACAACCGTTAATTTCCTACTGGAGAGCTCTCCCCACGAATGGGGAGCAATAGTAGTCATCCACAGCTGTTTTGACGTACCACAGCTCTATTAGTATGCCGAGATGAGAGAGTTCTTCAGATTTAGATAAAAGAACTGACCACTTTGTAAGCAGTCATGCCATTGACACTCATTAAGGGACATTTTATAATGCTTATATATGCTTATATATGCTTACATATGCATTTGTTGCATAGTTCTATATTCTTTTATAAGAAATTATGCACTAATGCTAAGTGTCATCCAGGAATCTTCCTTACCAGAAAGTTTAACACATGAGGTGGCATCAAATACAATATATATATATATATATACATATATATATATATATATATATGGTGATTGCCACTTTATTGCTCGTGTGATTGCAAGAGTAAGTAGTTATAGTTAGTTAAAAGAACTTCTACCATTACAAACTGTCGACTAAGGAAAGAGTCTATCAAGAATGCGTTCGCAGTATGACGATGTATGGAAATGAAACCTGGCCAGTGAGGGTTGAGGACATGCATTTCATGGAGAGAAGTGACATGATCTATGCGTCATCTAAGTCTTAAAGACAGGTTTAGATCTGATAACCTCAGAACAGACTTCGATGGTATAGTCATGTTGGAAGAATCGATGAAAGTTCTTCGGTTAGATGTAAGACAGTTGAGATAGCAGAGTTATTTAGCAGGGGAAGGCCAAGGGAAACATTGGAAGTTATGGCAGTTTTGGGAAATACGACCAAAAATGTACAGGTGCGACGTATGTGCTACAACAAAAACGAATGGAAGAATACATATGAAGGTATGCTGTTCCGAATGTTATTGAAGCACTCCCCTCTCCATGTTCCGAATGATTAGAGAAACTTAACTTTTTTTTTTTAAACTTATAGATATCAAATTGTCAACTAACACTAGAAACGACGACCTTTTTACACAATTAGAACGAAAGAAAAAAATTTTTTTTTTCACCTTTTTGTTTCGAACCAGATGACTTTTAATGAAATGAAATTCAAACTTTTTTTGAGGCAGACGACTCAAGACAAAAGAGCAATTTCTTATTTTTTAAGAGTTATTGTTTGAATACAGGAAATTTAATTTTTTTGTTTCTCTTTTTAGGGTTAACAAATTTTTTGGGGGGTGCAAGTCAGTTTTAGGGTTAGTGTTGGAATTAGGGTTAACGAATTAGTGTAAGGTATGGGATTTTTTGTGAGGGGGGGCAGTTTTTGGACATAAATTTCCTGCACACACGCAATCTCCATGCTAAACCGTCACTGGCACAAAGGTTCACCTGCCATTTGCACGAAATATTTCCTGGGCAATGTGGACAAATTAATGCCTTCCGCAGAAGGCCTTTTTCCTTGCCAAAAAAAATATGCAACCTTCTGATTGTGAAATCCCATGTAATATTGACAGATTTATTTAGAAGCATGAGAAACAAGACAATAATACAGGCATGAGGTGCAAACGTTTCTAATCTGAGAAACTTCCGGTGCTAAAGTCGTATTGTAACTAATTAAACTTGACAAAAAAAATTGACGGGGGGGCGGTAATATTCGGAACGGCATACCCTTTTTCGTCTTTCTGTTCGTGTTTGTAGAATTCGTTGTACATACGTCATGCTTACGTCCCACCTGTAAATTTTTTGGTCGTATTTCTCGAAATTGTACCGAAGTTATAAGGATAAATTTAATGGAAAGAGGAATAAATGAAGACCTGGCCAAAGATAGGTTAATTTGGAAGACAGTTTCTAAAAAACGTCCAACACATGGCAGCATGTAAGATTGACGTTAAACTGAATATAACGATGAACTCTGACTAAGAAATATTCTTGAAAAAAAAAATTTGCTTCTAGAAACACATTTGCCAATTCTGCCGATTACAAGTTAAAGATATTGCTATGATGTTCGGATATCTCTTAGCAAACAATGAAGTTGATGAATAATGAAAAGTTCTGAGAATATGGCATCATATGTGCGATATACATAAACTTTGGTATTGTTTTGACGGGTTTCTTTTACTTTACTCAGCAGACTAAAAACGCTCAAAACAAATATACAACAAATAAAAGTAACTGTAGCCGATAAAAGTTATTTTCCAACTTACCTGTGGCATTTGTTTGTATTTTTAACCCGTTCGAAGTGCTATTTATTAGAAAATAAATTGTTCATCACACCAACATCGCACAATTCCAAGATGGCGGTCGTGGGAGGGGGGTATGTAAGAGAATGAGGAATGGCGCCATTTTCTTTTTGTGCAAAAAAAAAAAATTTTTTTTCTACATCTAATAAAAACATGTATACTACATAAAAATACAAGCAAATGTCATAGCTATGTAGGAAAATATCTATTCTCGACGTAGGTCGCCTTTACTTGTTGCATATTTGTTTTTAAACACTTTCTCGTTCGTTTTTTGACCCCGTTCACGACTCTGCGGAGTAAAGTAAAATATACCCGTTTTGACTACAGACCCAATACCATATATCATAAGTTTAGAAATTTCATGGTATGTTTCATAGCAACTCTAAAGATGTGAATTCAATTTGAAAATTCAGTAATAACAATGCTAGTTCAGACGTAAGTATGGAAGACCTATGAAAATGCTATTTCAAAATGAAGTGTTACAGACCAATGGAAATGCTATTCCCAAAATTGTTACAGACCAATGGAAATGTAATTTCAAAATTACATGTAAAGTACGGAATGATAGAGCTTTGTATAAAATGGTTGCATACATCTTCATAATCCGCTCGTTTAGCCATAAAATTGGAATTTCAAACTTAAGACAAAACTTCTCAGATACGTCGACACACTTACAAAATATATTTTTAACTTGTTCGTGCTAGCAAAAATGAAGGAAAATATAAATTTAAACCAAAATGTGAGGTTCATAGCAAAAATCTACCCCGAAAAAGAATTTGTGGAGGCAGTCAAGCGCACCATTTTGTCCTGCTCTATTAGCCGTGCATGGTCATTTGATGTGGAGAGGACACTGGTTGTATGTCTAAACCGTTAATATATCATAGATAATGAATCATTTTGTAAAAAGGTCGCACTGAAAATACAAAAGCAACTGGAAAGAAGAGAAAAAAACTATGGAAGATTGTTTATTAGTTCGATAATAATAAAAATATATTGCTATTCAAAATAACAAAAGCAAAAATAATTGTATTAAAAATAAGATAAAAATAATGGCATTAAGAATAATGCTAAAAACAAAAGTAGGGACCGTTTTCTTATGTATATTTTAAAAACAACACATCAAAAAGGTTTAGATTAGTTTTGTATTTTATTGTGAAATGTTACCTTGTAAATTTTCTTTTAGTGGTGGCATAATCGATGGCAAGCATATTTAATATGAAGTGATATAACACGGTATAATACGAAAATATTAGTAAAATAAAATTTATTCTGCGTTTCTCTTTTGTATAATGGGTTGAGGGATGAGGACTTATTACTAGAAGGGGGTTCACTCCTACCCAGTCTTTAAAATCATGTGTTGATCGGATGAAATATAAAAATTGAAGGTGCTCTTATCAATTCTGAACCAGTTTTCGTGACGTTCGACTCGGAAGCGTTCGGCTGTTCTATGCAAACGCCCGAGAGTTAACAAGCCGATTTGTACCAGAAAATTTTTTTGATACGGTGCTGCGCCCTATGATAATGTTTTGCTTGTTTTTTTTTGTTTTTTTTTGTTTTTTTTTGTTTTTTTTTTGTTAGGGTTTAGAGTAAGGGTTAGGGTAAGGAATTTTTAAAGAAACAACAAATAAAATTAAACATATTTTCATGAATTTTTTTTAAAGGAACAGGAAAAAAAACAGAGCGAGGTTACTGTTATAAAATGAATACTGTATTTAAGAAAAAAAAAAAAATGTACCAAAATTACTTTTATCACATATTTTTTAAATTTTATTTATTTTTTTTTTTTACTTACGCGCGATGATACTGCAATGCAAAGCTGTTCGTAATACATTTTGGGTTTATTTTCTTAAAAAAACTTCCTGAAAAAAAAATCCGTCTTCGAAAGCACTTATTTTCACTTTGTAACAAAGTTATCGGCATCTTGTTGCTTCGGCTCAACACTCGGCCGTTTGCGTAGGACAACCGAACGATTTCGAGTCAAACGTCACGAAAGCTGGTTCAGGATCGATATCAGTACCAAATTGAATTTGAATGGAATTGAATTTTTCATAGGAAAAATAATTGGCTTAAATCACAGACTAAGCAGATTTGTATATGTAACTTGTTAGGAAGCTATACCGTTGAAAGACATTAAGGAAATTTTGATTTGACTTATATATATATATATATATATATATATATATATATATATATATAATTAAAATACCTGTCAACGCAGTTTCTCAAATCTTTCTCTTCTGCACGTCAGTTCAAATAAACTTTTTTTTACTTTAAAGCGCAATAAAATAAAAAATTAAAATAAACAAATGCATTATTCAGGTTTTTGACAATCAATATCGGCTACGAAATAGCCGGAACACTATAGAACACATTTAGTGTGAGATTCGAATCTTAAAGGTACAAAATATTGGAACTGAAGGCGAATACTTAATCCATTCGGTCATCGATAAAATGAAAATACTTTGTAAACTGTTTTTGAGTTCAGCATAGTGATGCAAACTTTGCATAGATCCAAAATAGTAAGAGTGTTTAAAATAAAAGAAAAGCTCCATTTTATAACAAAAAAATGTATGTCAAATATGTACTATGATTTGACTAAAAAAACAATCTTAACTTAGTCTTTATTTTTCTTATTGGTAGGGAAGTTTCAGTATGTTCGGTCAGTTTGAAAAGGGAACGCTAAAAATGTAAGAACATTTGTTTCTGATGTTATTTTTTACATTTAATTTTGAATCGGGAATTTTAAAGGTTTAAAAACTTCTGACATTGATAAGGACATCGGATTGAAGATGATTCCAAATCTGCGGTTAGTTTGGCTCTTAGATAACCCGTTTAACTGTGATGCCGCGACACAACTTTACTTTATTTAATAGATGTCTGTATATTATAATTAGTATAACAATGTTATATATATATATTAGTGTAGATATACTTGAATCAACAAATGCTACCTAATCATACACACAAATGCATATATAAGCTTAAAACATGAAATTAAATTTAAAACAAAATGAATAGTGGATAAGCATTCAAACAGAATCGTAGAAATAACACTAACATCTCTAAAGCCAAGTTATTTCAGTTATCATACGACCATAATCTTAAGTATAGAAAGGCTTTATTGAAAATAAAGCAATGCCTTTATATGGAAAGCATTCATAGACGACCAGTAGGGGAAAAGAGGGTGTGGTATTGAATTCAAAGGAACAGGAAAGTAATAGAATGTGAGGCGAAGAAAGAGTCATCATATTCGGTTTAACGTCCGTTTTACATGCGAGCATGTGTTGTATGGATTTTAGAAATTGACTTCCAAACTAACCTATCTGGATAGGACTGTATTTATCCCTCTTGTTCTGAAGTCCATCTTTATCACTTCCTATTATGTTTTCCTTGGCCTTTTCCTATGAGTTGACCCTGCAACTTCAATTGTTGTATATCTACTAACTCAAGAACTCTAATCCATTCTTTCAATCTAGCCATACCATCGAAGTCTACTGTTCTGCACACATCTCTCTGTACTAGCCAGATATAATATTTCTCTAAATTCATCAGATCTGAGCATGTCTTTAGGACTCACATTAGTAATCCATTGTATCTATCATTTCCTCAACCTTTATTGGCCAGGTTTCACTTCATACTGTGTACACATGTCTGATAGATTCTTCCCTTGGTCAACAATGACATTAAGTCTGAGATTGGTTTATTTGCTGACGACACCATGCTTTACTCTCGCCATGTAGGCAAAACGAACATGATCATATCCGAAGCAATGGTTGTATGCTTAGAAAATGACCTCCAGGCTGTAGTGGATTGGGGGTCATAAATGGTTGGTAACTTTTAATGCCTCAAAGACAAAGCTCCTTTCCTTCAATAACTACAAGAAACCTCTCCAACCACCAATTGTAATGGCAAATAACACCCTACCTGTGAGTTCAACATTCAAACTTCTCGGCCTAACCTTCACGGGTAACATGAATTGGAGCAAATAAATTGAAGACATGGCCAAGGCTGCGGTAACGAAGGTGGGCTCCCTCTACCGTGCTAGTAAACTCCTCACACCTAACATTATCCTGTATCTCTACAAAGCCACCATCCGCCCATGCATGGAGTATTGTTGCCACATCTTGGCTGGGGCATCATCCACTAGTGTCTCTCTCTCTCTTAGACAAGGTCCAAAATAGAGTTGTCAACTTGATAGGTCCCTCATTATCCACCAAGCTCCAGCCCCTGTCACATCGCCACAATGTTGCTTCCTTGTGCCTGTTTTATAAGTACTTCAATGGATCTTGCTGCTCTGGTACCCCCACGACGTAAATTCACTAGACCAACCCGAACAATCTGCCAAACCCCATCCATTCACTGTGGTGGTCCCCAGATGCCGAAGAGCTTTCTACTCCAAAAGCTTCTTTCCTCGTGCTGCTGGACTCTGGAACTCGCTCTGTTTTCCTGACGGTACTGACATGCAGAAATTTATAACTAATGTAAACAGATCTCGCTGCACAGCTCCCAACATAGAATGATACCCTAAACCTACTCTCTAATTCTCAGTAGCCCCTTACGTCTACAGTGGCGTCCTGCCTTGTTTGGGGTGAAATATAAAAAAAAAAATTCTGAAAGTGGTAACACTCTGCTGGTTAGTAATGGCAGAAGTTCCTTGAACTTACTCATCCACTCCTAATTCTTGCAATCATACTAGCACGTCCTCCTCCCTGTGCTCCAATGGTATCACCAAGTTAACAAAACTCAATAACTTCAGCATCCAAATATATTTTCTCCACATTTGAGTTCTCATCGGTCTCCATTGTCTTACACTGATCATCTCTCAACCTATCCTTGTGTACCTAATGCTTGCAAGTACCACCAAAAAATTGAGTTGAACTTGGCTCCCTTTCCACAACCTGAGCAAGAGAACTTAACTCTTTTCAATACTACAACCACTGATCATCTCTTTGGTCTTAGTGACATTCACTATCAGATTTTTACTTTCCATTGCATTCCTCCAAGTTTTTAACCTAACAAGTAGACCTTCCATTGTTTCAAGGAGGAGGCAAAAGATGGGTGGGTGCTTGTGTCAGCTGTGAACGGAGCGAGTGAGTAGTGGGTAGAGTATAAAAGATGAGGAAGCAATGAGATGTGGTAGACGATAAAATTCATCATGTGTCGACTTTAGTAAATTTTTGTTCTATGTTCCAGCTATGTCAGATATTAAAAAGCCAAGAGTTGCTAGATTTTTTTATATTCTCTCCCTTTCCCCTAAACTCAATATCACACCCTCCAACCCCCATGGATCGTCTTCGATTGTTTGCTGTATAAAGGCATTTTCTTTTCAATAAATCATTTCTACACCAAAGATTAAGGTACTTGGACTCGACTGATATATTACTTGGCTTTAGAGATGTTTTTACTAGTATGTTACATGCTTATCCACTTCCATGTACTAAAAATCTACATATAGCGTTAAGTTTAGTAGAAATTGATATAGTAGTTTCTGAGTCTTAAGACGCTAGTCTCATCTGACCCATGTCTTGGGTTTTTCCATTTTGTAATAAACCCTTTTAATAGAGATATCACTTACATGCGAAAACGACATCTTTGACCTTCGACATCTTCGTAAACTTCAGGGTTTATGTCTACTTGACAGAACTTCTCAAACACTTTGATAGAAATAGTCGTCTTTTGTCTATGAAAGACAAGTGTACATCCACTTCATTTTATCTATTGGAAGATAACTGAAAATGGAAGACAAAACTGATTTTCTAACTAGCAAAATTTCAAAATATTAATCTAAATATATAGATATATATATTTAATGTTCCTTTCTTTAAAAGACATAATTGAATTGATTTTCTGATCTTATAAATTTTAATTAAAAGGAAAAAATGTTTTTACAAATTTATTTTTGGAAAACTAAAACGATTCGTTGTATATATTGACTTAGTTAATAGGTTCAAGAAGATATTTTTAATCTTGTAAATCTTACCTGACCTGAGGGTTTCAGACATTTAATATTAAAATTACGATAAATTGCTTTGACAATCAAGTTCTATTTTATTGATTTTTATTTATATATTCAGCAGAATAGTTGTAAAATTTAAATAAACTGTCAATTTTTTTATTTCTATTTCCAATTCTTCATAAATAGAATGCATTCATAAATCTGTTTTTCATTCCTAGCTAGAAAAATTGGTAATTCAAATAGGGGTTCTTAAAATGTCCATTTTCCTAAAGATTTTTTTTATTCACAATCTTGCCAACGTTTGGTTGTTACAAATATTTTTCCACATTAATTTTAACATTAATGCATTCTTTTCAATTACTGCGCTTAAGAATAATATCTTGCATTATTTAAAGTAGAAATTGTCAATTGAACACGCATTATCAGCTTCATTGAATGTTTATAATGCTCTTCCATACTTACAAACAAAACTTGACGCTAGTATTGGTTTCTGTATTGATTTTGTCTTAAGAAACCAATGAAATATAACTTTTAAACACATCTGTACAAGTTCAAGATTTGTTGAAAGAATATACCAGTAAACTAAGAATTTCATTTTCTTAAAAATTCCTTAGTTTGCAAAATCTTTACAGTGTTTGGTTATTGCAAAGGTTTTTCAGTGGTAATTTTAACATTGATGCATTTCTATTTTTTTATTACAGCAGTAATTAACATCGGATATTACTATAAAGCGACTTACTGTTCTTTAAAAAAATAGAAGACCTAGCCCCCCCCCCCCCCCAGCCCCCATGAGGAACTCAAGCGAAAACGAGCCCTTCAGAAGAAGATTACTAAATTCATGAAAGGAATGGAGCATGGGATTTTTCAGCAGAGAAATTCTCTTTTGAACGAGAAATAGAAGGCTGGTTGAAGGATCTGATAGGAGCAATTGGATGCTGTGAAAAATGCAGAATCCTTAATGTATTACATCAAGCCTCTTAAGTTCAAATTCAAGGTTTGACGGTGGTTAGTTATTGTGTAAGGACAGCCAGAGCAAGAATGTCTCACGGGGAGAAGGGAATCTCACTCCTCAGAGTCAGAATAACTGTTACCCCAGGAACCGAGAGAACCTTACCCCCTGGGCTGACACTGTTACTGCTTCGCAGTGGAACCCTTCGAAGTAAAGTTGAGAGGTTCACACTTTGATGGGAAGGACTATGAAACCTTTAAAAGCAACTTCAAGGACTCCCTAGATAAATTTTCAAATTGTGGCATTGATAAAATCTACCACATAAAAATAAAATTCCTAGAAATATTCCCTGGAAGACGAAGCTCTTCAGCTTCATAAGCAGTGCAGGAAGAAATTTGGTGATCGAAAAGAAGGGTGCTTCCCACAGTACTAAAAAAGGGCAGCAATTCTGCTGGAATCAGTGGAGAACTTATGAAAACTCTCCATTTGGACATAGAAATCAGGGTTTATCGTCAACAGGAATTTTCAATTCTGCCCGGAGTCATCTCACTGGACGAGGTGGTGGCAATGTTGATGCCAAGATCAACCGGATTCACAAAGCTGTTCACACTTATCAATCTGAGCTTTTTACTCAATGGATGTTAGGCCTTTTAGAAGGACGACTGGCCGGAGAATGGGATATGATGGATCAGTTAGAAAAGGTGTGTAGAGTTGTGAAGTAATAAGATGTTTGTTAAAAATTGGAGATGCCCATTTTGTAGTCACATCTGTAATCTGACTGGGCTTGTTTTAGATGAAGAAAAGGGATCACCAGAGTTACAGTTAAAAAGATAAACATCTCAACAATTTATATCATTCTATTTAAGTTTCATCAATACAGGAAGAAAAGAATATAAGAAATGTTGTTCGGTCAGCATATATTAGAGAAAAGGAATTGAGACCAGGTCTTTGGTCTTGGGTTTCGTCTTTGGACTCTTGCAGTTCGTTGCAACGAAACTATAGCCGTAAAAGAGCTACCACAGCCGGGAAGGATATTTCTCTTTTTACGTCGTGTTCGGGTTTTTTATACTTTGAGTTTCCGAAACCGCCCCCCCCCCCATTACGTCGGATGAAAAATCCGACAATACAACTTCGTGTCTTAATGAGTATGTATATGCAGTGAACTGCTGAACACAGCGAGCAGATTTTTTCTTTCATTCTATATTTAGTTCAACTGAAAAGGTAGCAAAAAGAAAAGGTGTTTACTTTCATTTTAAACAATGTTTTTGCGTATTTCTGCCTTAGATTTCTCTTGTGAAAGTGAATGATTCTTACTTTAATTAGATATTTATGATTTCACGGCAAGATAACTTGCTGACGCTTATTTGAATCCATGAATTTCTGGTGTAAAGATAAGGAAGATAATATGGCCCAAAGATGGCAGATATATTTATGATCTAGAGAAGAGAAAAGCACAAAAGGAAATAACAGGATGCAAAAGGAAAACTGAAAGTTTTTTCTTCATTTGAAATCGAATTTATTTTTCATAAAACATAAAAATACATTTAATATTTATTTTAGTTAAGCCAGTGACAGATTTACTCATAAGCTAAGCAGGTTAAAGTTTAAGGTCTAAACATCTAGGGAGTCTCGAGTCAACGTGTATAATATTTAAGATACTCTCATACACCATTCTTAAAGAAGCGGTTATAATACACTATAATCTCTAGAATTTTCCTTTCACTCTATTTCAGGATAATACTGTTTTCGGCCAATATCTTAGCACTACTTTTTATTTCTCTATTGATTTTGTCCCCAAGAAATCGGTGAAATAGATACGTTGAAAACACAGCTGCCCAAATAAGCTCACGGGTTTTCTTAAGATAACAGTAAATTTATAATTTCATTTTCTAAAGATTGCTTATTCCACAACCTTGACGACGTTTGATTTTGCAAATATTTTTCTGCATTCGTTTAAACATTGATGCATTCTTTTCAATCACAACATTAAGAATAACATCTTGCTTTCATTAAAGGAGCAGTTGTCAATTGTACATTTTTATATTATCAGCTTCAATGAATATTGTTTAAAACGTTCTTCTATACTTAGAATAACTAGCATTGGTATATGTATTGATTTAGTCCTCCCAAGAAACAAGTGAAATAAAAACACATCTAAGTAAGCTCAGTTTTTTTTTGTTTTTTTTTTCGAATATAAAAGTAAACCTAGTTTTATTTTTCTAAAAGAAATTTATTCCCCAATTTTTGCAACTTTTAAATATTGCAAAAGTTCCGTCTTCCCCCAGTTGTGAGGATATGGAATTGAAGGCCCTCACAAGTGGAATAGCCAAGTGCATCTCTTCATCAAAATCTGGAATTTTGAATAGTCAAAAAATGAATAGCCATGAAACTCATGGAAGTATAATCCTGAAGAGCATTAAGTGATGGAACTGGATAGAGGCTGATAGAAGAGACCTAATTATCATCTACACTTATTAACTGCAATAATGACTCATGTGACCAGTAGTAACAATTGGTAGAATGATCACAGGGCTGGTGCAATGAAGTGTGTCACCCTGAACAAGCCCTAACCTGTACACCCACTAATAAGTTTTGATTACTTTATGTAGAGATTACAGATCTTATTATTTTGCATATCGTGTTAATAAGATAGGGCCACTTTTTAAGATGTGCTGTGCCTCCTAGAAGATCCATATCATAGACAGAATAAAATTGCTAATCTGTGGAGCGAAGAATAGAACTTTATTCAACTTTGAATTTAGTGTTGCAGATTTAGACCAGGGTAAAAGACAAGTGCAGATTTTGTGCTGATAGATTTTGTAATGGTCGTACTCATCTAGTGGCATGTTTGTGAAATAAATCCAACAAACAAAAGTTAATTCTTCTATATGAACAAGGCGAGGGGGGGGGGTCAAAGTTAAAGTTCGGGTAGCTGATGTGTTCCTTCCTGGCATGGTTCATTGTCCTCTTTGTGTTTTTTTAAAAATAAATATCGATTCTTTGTTCTGTCAGTCTAAAATGTACAGGTGGCCTTAGTCTTGTATTGGTCATTCATTCAGTGACTTGCATGAGATTAAAATCGAGCTACACACATGAAGTCCACCGAAAGTGATCAGTAAGGTGAAGCTGAATCTATAGACTCGAGAGTTCTTAAAAAATAATCTCCGCCAAGGGAGATAACGCATGTTATTATTAAAGAGCGTTTTCAAATCGCATTTATTAACCCCCCCCCCCACAGTCTCATCTCATATTTTCTTTAACAATCAGTTAAGTGAGTAATAATCTTGTTTTAAGCTATTCTCTTTATTAGAATGTATAATGCAGAAATTAAATTTTGTGGGTTTTTTTTCTGGATTCGTTTTATCAATTCTGATTCTGTTACAAGTTTGATCTGATTTTATCGTCGGTCAGATGTTATTAGCCTTGCCTATGAGTTGTGCTCGTACTGAATGATTGTGCCCATATATATATTTTTTTTAAGTAACCTTGACAACAGCCATTAGTAAAAAAAAAAAAAATTAAAAAAACCTTAATGCCATAAATAAATGACGAACAGATTTAGAATAGAAAAAATGAATAAAAGTAGAATTCAGTAATTTCCTATTCTTGTGTGTGTCTATATACATACATGTGTTTCATTGTCCCAAGATCTGGTGAGATACAAACCGGGACTCCAGTGGTTGGCGTCCAATGCTCTACCAACTAATCTACTTGAAACTGCTAGTGCCAGTGTAAGAAATGATATCATATATAAATGAAGCTGGTGCTAGTGTAATTAAAAGAATTAGGAAAGGATGAAGTTATTTCAGGAGACTGTCATTACTAACCAGCAGAGCGTTACCACTGTCTACCAAGGGAAGAGTGCACACGGTGTGATGTATGTAAGTGAAACCTGGCCAATGAGGATTGAGGACATGTTGCATCGACAGAAATATATAAGAATGGTACAATAGATGTGTAATGTGAATCTTAAACAAAGGCTTAGATCTGATCTCAGGAATATTAAATCTATACCAGAACAGTACACAGAAAATTGAATAGAAAAATCAAGTGCGTAGGTATACCAGAAATACCATCCTCATTAAATTCTTGGTTAGGTCATATTGAAAGAATGGATGAGAGTTCTTGGGCTAGTGGATGCAAAGCACTTAAACTAGCAGGGTTAGTTAACAGGGGAAGACCAAGGAAAACATTGGAGTAAGTGATAAGGATGGATTTGATAGAGATAAAGACCTGTCCAGAGATAGGTTAGTCTGAAAGTCAATTTCTAAAATCTGTCCAACACAAAACCGTATGTAAAACAAGTGAAAATCATGTCATATCCACCATTTTCTCAGAGCAGCATTATAGACGTTACTTAAATTCTGAAATACCTTTCTATTAATGGAGTTATTGCTAAGTCAGCACTCAATCAGGAATGCTTCATGACTATTTTTGACTAAGATACTGAGTGACGGCTTCGGACCAAACTACAATTTCATCTTCCTGAATTATTTAAAATTATCCGGGACTTTAAAACGTCACTATCAATTTACTTTTAACCTGGGTAACTTTAAGGCCAGAATTCTCTTTCTCTCAACACACGGTAAACTTTTTTTTTTCTTTCTCCTTCATTTTCCCCATCTGTTTTCTTTTCACACCACTTCTGTTATTCTATTTAAAAGTTGTGTGAAAAATTGGGAAGTGCGAACTGATGTTAACCTCTCAAATCTACCTACCTACACACACACGTTTCTGCTGTTGTGTAAGAACACACATACACACACAGAAAAGGACTTCATGGGATCATCCAATATTCAATCCAATCTGGATTTACCGATTTACACATACACACACACATATATATATATATGAGTGTGTGTGTCAGCAAGTTTAGCTGTATCACAGCTCTTCAGAGTGGCTAGACATGCAAGTGCTGCAGGCTGAGATTAAAACTGGTTGTTTTTCAGACAATCGAGCTTTTATCCACTGCGCCACCTACCCAAATGAAGAGAAATATTACTGTTCATATAAACAGTACCAACAGCCAATTATTACGAAGAGCTTTACATTATCGCTGATGGCAGTTGATGATTTCACTTCCCACAGTGCTCAAGCAACTTGCGCTTTTTTGTTTTTTACCAAAGTATTTTTTTAAATATGGTTAAATTTAATTTTCACGTTATTGTTTATGAAATTATTAAGTGACCCAAATTGTTATAAAACTATAACTAATTTTATTACTGTAATATTTTGAAATTTCTATTTAGTTGATGTAAATACCTTAAAAAAATTTCAATCTTTTAATAGATGAGGAATTGTGAAGAATTTTAAATGCTTCCAAGGGAAGCTACACTTCGGAAAAAAATCTTTTTTACTTTCCTTTCACTATAATTAACAAAGGAATGTATTTGATGCATAACCAGCGATGTATGCATTAAAAGTTGTCTCCCATTAATATTTAGGAAGAACCAGTGACTAATGGAAAAAATCCATTTAATAGTTGGCCGGAATAAGTGTTAGCAGAAGGAAATTGATGCAAAATAGAATATTTTTGTGCCAATAAAATGGTTGAAGACGGAAGTGAATATGTGGTTTGGTTCGAATTAGGTATCATGTGCCAGACGGATTGCTATTTAGGTCTGACTTAAAAAATATCAAGATGGCTTTATATAGTACTAGCTGACGTACCCGTTTATGCCAGGTTTTTCAACTTTTCTTGAATTTTTTAGCCAATATTAGAATTTAAAAAAATCTATTAAATATTTTTTCATCCAAAAGGAATTATTCAGGTTTGATAGATATCAGCTAGAAAATAACTAGAATGCTATACCAAAAAACAAACTGTCTAGTTTGGCGTAGGGATACAGAATTAAAAATCTGTTTTTCCTCTCTGTACAGATCTAAAATAGTTCGGTTGTCTAAAATGAACATAAATATAAAATTAAAAAGTAAGTGTTAGTGGACATTTATAAAATATTTTTTATCCACTTTTAATAAAAAAAAAATGTTTTCTCTTCAAAGTAAACAATACATTAACTACGTACGATAAATTGATGTGAAAAATATAAATTATTCTTACTTAGAGTTTAAAAACAAATAAAAATGTTACTATTTCTTTACTAATTTTTCTTACTGCTGGTGAAAAGTTCCAGATTATTATAAGTCGAGTAATAATAAAAAATATTAAACTGGAAAGCGAACGTTAAAAATGTCAGAACATTTTTTTTTTACTAAAGTTAGTTTTACGAACTTTTAATTTTCGAACAATGAGTTTAAAAAAAAAAGTTCAAGAACTTTTAGATTGATAAAGACATCAATTCTGTGATTAGTTTAACACTTAGATCAACTATTTAATTGTGACGCCACAACACACATACAAAAAACTTTGCTTTATATAGAGCGAAAGTATATTGGACTAACAACTTGACTATAGAGAAGAATTGGAAGTCATAAAAAATAATTAATGGAATTTCTAATTATGGAGAATGTTGTGTTAATATTTCTCGTTGATCTAGAAGTATACCAGCCTCTTGTTTTAGACTAAGTAGAACATTAAAACCATCAAAAAGAAAACATAAAAATAAAGCAGTGAAGAGAATTTGATATTCAATTCTATTTTTCTGCTTTTTCTTTTCTTTGTGAATCTTTAATTGATTAGATTGTCTTATGAAATGTTTATGGGCATATCCATTCTGAAAATAATGGCATGTCCAGGTGACGCCCTGACATTTTTATTAATCAAGTAATGAATTTCTTTTGAGTAGCTGGACTGCAAAGACATTTTCTTTTTCTCCACCAAAAACAAAAATGGAAGGAAAATAAAAGCATATTTTCAAGACTGACAAGGAAACTAATAACTAGTCTTCTTCTGGATTTTACTTCTCTCTGTCCTAATAAATCAATGGATGCCATTTAATTAGCGAGTAAACTGAGATCTTATGTTGATTCTGAGTAAAACATGGTTATACAGATAATCTATACATAAATGTCAATGTGTGTGTGTTCTCTATATAAAAACGAAGTATATTCATATGTAAATTTTTTTCGAGGGAGACAATGGAAGTGGTACCGAATCTCTGCATGGCTATGGAGGTAGAACCTTTTTAAAACTTCAAGTACGTATATCCGATTTTAATTAAATTTAAGCCATAAGTATAAAACTAATTCCTAGTTTTCCAAAATTTCAGTTTATCCGATTATGCTACACTAACAATAAAAGTAATATGGTGCTATGAGCATAGTGAAAAAGAAAATAGTGTTCCTCATTCAATCCCGAGCTAGTGAAATATAATGCAAAAATAATCAAAAAGGAAGAGGGCAGGGTGTAGCATGAAAAAACATACAAGTCTAGCCAGGGTTAGCCCCATTTAATCAGCATTTTTCTTAGCACCACAGTACAAAGAAAATTGACCAACCAGGCGCGTGGGTATACCAGAAATACCATCCGCATTAAAATGCGATTAAAATACAAACAATAATAAAAATTTAATGATTTTGAGGGATTATTTTAAACCTAATTTAAATACAAAAATAAACAGAAACAGAGCAGCAGAAAGCAAAAAATAAACAAAGCCAGGGTTCCATTTATTTTCTCTAGTCTTACGGCATATCAACTCTTTTTGATTCCTTTAATGTAATTTTGGTAATTTTATGTTTAAAGTTTTAAATATCTTCAAATATTTATAAATTTGTTTTGTAGGCATATTTTGTAAGTAGTCAGCGACTGATGGATTCTATTTACCAATAATGGAACTTTGGCAGGTATAACCATTCCAGGTCAGTGTACCTGCGAGGAATGGCATCTAAAGGGGTAACCTTACTCTTCAAAATTCCCTAACCGGGTGTTGTTTAAGGTCATATCTATCTTTATTTAAACATAATAGTTTACTGTCTACCCTACTTCTTTTCAAACTATATGTATGGGTAGATATAGTTTGAAGAGAATTAGGGTAGACAGTGAACTATCATGTTTAAATAAAAGTAGACATTGCTGGAAAGATAGATTTTGAAGTGAGTGTACAGGCAAAAACCTTGCATAAAAGTATCCAAGATTGTTTAGTGTCGTGTCTGGAACTAATTACTTTCTCTATAGAATCTGTTTTTGGTTCTTGAATGAGCAAAATAATCTAATATATCGGTGTTAATAATTTGTCAGTCAATTATCTCCAGCCTGATTATAACCAAGCCAGAGTCTTTCATGTGCCATGAGAGGTAATTGTAAATGAATTTGCGCTCGGAAAAGCGCTGCTTTGCAGATACGAATGTCACGTTGTGGGTTATCAGAAAGGCTTAAAGATTTGGGTATCACTCCGGATGCTCATTCTGCGAGATATGTGGTAAGTTTAAATTCGCTTATCATTGCTTGGAAGAGTTTCTGCAGCCCAACACTATCATTAACTTTGTCGCTTGTACTGTTCTCGTCGTTTCTTTATATCAAGCTGTGAAAATTCGCAAGCATTCCTAATTTGTCTTTACCTTGTCGCAGTTCTCACTATCTTGAGTGACATAAGAATCATAATAAAAATAAGAATGATCAACGCAATAAGACATGCATATTTGTTTTAAATTAACAAATACATTTAAACGGATTAATAGCATGCGTTTGGTTTGTTTAATGCATACGTGTATGAATGTGTGCATATACATACATTTAAGCATGTACATTGAGTTTAGCTGTAATATGTTCAACATACCATACTTACATTACCGGTGTCGTCTCGTCCTTCGGGGTTTGATTCCACCTGTCTGTGGGTTTGTCCTGTGCAGTTCTAGGCGCCCCTACCGGGGAATGCCGATGGGGCTGCCCAGGCAATTTTTAATGGCCAGAGTGCTCATTTCTCGGGTGCTGGCTTTTCGAGCCCCACTTTCCCGACCCTATCTTGGGTCACATCTTACCTTGTGGGACTAAGATAAAACTGGGTTTGTGCCTAACTCCTGAGAGAAGTAAATAAAAAACATACCAGAAGCTGTTAAAATAGCAAGAATGTGTGTTTGCGAGGGCAAAATTATTCATTGCTGTTGAAATCTATTAAGTTTTTATACGCTGACATGAGGGAATAAGGTTCTCGTAAGAGGACAAATTTTATGTGGGAAGTTTAAGTATTTTGACGCGGAGTCATCGAACAGACAGACCGACTGATGCATCAAGTTTTGGTGGATTTTTATAGAGCTGCCTCAGGACCTTCTAGAAACTTAAAGATTTTTGCATGCAACACGCCACTTGGTTAAAAGTATGTGTAGGCGTTTGACTGGGAATGCCACTTCATTATACAACCTGTCATCGATATTAACCACAAAAAAATGTTAAAAAAATATTCCATTTTAAAAAAAAAAAAAAAAAAAAAAAAAAATTAAATAAAGCTCGTTAATTAGTAAAAGTATTTATCTAAATTGAGAAAATAAAATTTATTCATCTAAGTGGATAACGTGTTTGCTTTGATCTTTTAATGAAAAGCTCTGTTCTTTTTTTTTTGTAAGTCTAATAAAATATTTTATTTCAATCATGCAAATTTTTTTTTTCCATAATATTATCGTTACTATAAAAAAGATTAAAAATAAAAATCTTTGCCTTTTCGAAATTGTTTTACGTTTGTAGTTTAAAACAGTTAACTTTCAAGGCAAATTTAAAAGTAAGATTAAGTGAGACTGACTCAACATAGTAATTCACATCTATAAGAAATAATCAAGCAAACAAAATGTGTGCTATTTAAATCGTCAATCTTACCTCTGTCACATATTACTTATGTAACATGGCTTCTATATTTGATTGATTGATAGATGACGGTCGTGTAATTAAAATGTGTAACAAGAACCATGCTGACAATGTATGGTGATAAAATGGTTATAAATGGCGAAGAATGAAAATAGATAAAAACATGCAGATTAAGGATTGAGAATAAAAAGGTTACCAATCTGCAAGTGCTAACTAAATACATGGGTTTTCTGGAAGAAACATTAAAAAGAAAAGAATTAGAACAAAACATTTGTATAAGTATAATTTTACAACATAAGTTATCTTGTACCTTGGCCTTTTGTCTAGGAACAAAGTGCAGTATTGTGTGAATTCATGAAACGTTATGCGGGAATTAGGGTTAGCCGTTCATTTTTCCGGTAGTTAAGTATTTTTAAAATTTTTTATATGGAAATCTCTCCAGACAAGCATGAAGCCACTTGTTGTAAGGAGCTAACAAGAACGAAATATGATTATCACAAAGGCAGGAGATACCTATTGGCCTTAGTGTTTTCAAGACTAAGGCTATAGGTAGGACGAAAAACAGTCAGCAGGAAGAGAGGTCTACAAGCCTGCAGTTCTTGGAAAGCAGCTACTGGAATAGGAAGTTGTATTACAATGAGGGATCAAAACTGCGAATTCATGGAGACCACGGGATCAACGAGTCAAACGAGCTGAAACAAAAGAAGCAGGGAATAGATCACAATTTCGAAGAACAAATACCATCGTAGTACTTATAGAAAAGGCTATAAACGTCACATCTGTTTAGAGAAAAAGAAATGGTGGGGCCAATAAAATTACAGATACGTTTCTGCACCTTATCAAGAACCCCCAAACGGGACAGATTCACCAGCCTTTGACAACAGTACTCCATATGACAACAGTACTCCATATGACAACAGTACTCCATATGACAACAGTACTCCATATGACAACAGTACTCCATATGACAACAGTACTCCATATGACAACAGTACTCCATATGACAACAGTACTCCATATGACAACAGTACTCCATATGACAACAGTACTCCATATGACAACAGTACCCCATATGACAACAGTACTCCATATGACAACAGTACTCCATATGACAACAGTACTCCATATGACAACAGTACTCCATATGACAACAGTACTCCATATGACAACAGTACTCCATATGACAACAGTACTCCATATGACAACAGTACTCCACACATGGTCTGATAGTAGATTTGTAGAGATAGAGAATAACCTAAGGTGTGAGAAAGTGTTTAAAGCGATAGAGAGAACCGACTTTACGAGAGCAGAAAGCGCAATCGATCTAATGTATGAACTCCAAGAATGATTTAAGGAGAGAGAAAGACCAAGAAGTTTCAGAGTCGCTTTCTCAAGAACAGAGCCATCCATGAGAATCTAGGGAAAAAAAGAAAAACGCCTACGATTGAAAGACGCAAGCTGAGTCTTATAGATTAAACTAAACAATCCGTTTCATATCCCATTCCACAACTGACCACAGGTCAACTGCTAGATCAGCCGCATATTTCAACTGATCTGAGGGAGATGGGCAAGAAGCAACACCAGAATAGATACACCACTCGAGATGTAACGTGATCAAATGTGATCATTTGCTTTCAATTCTAACATGGCGTCTCGATAGTACTTTTAAATCGAACTAAAAACGCTTTAAAATAAGTTAAAAAACAAACTTATCCAGATTAGTAAAAGAGTAACTGATCTTGCCTTTCGTAAAATTTATGTTGCCTAGTTTATTTTTACCCCTTTTTCGTTCTGTTAAGTGTCGTTATAAATGCCATAAATTTTCATTCATTCTTTTCTATTTCTCCTGTGTAACGTCGGGGGACGCGACGGGTCCAGCTAGTATGTATGTGTATGTATATATATATATATATTAAAGTGCTGTCGAAATAATTTAAAAGAGCGCCCTCTTGATAGATTCACCAATTTATTTCATTTTGCAACCGCCTGACGACGACCGATGTCGGTCGAAAACGTTCGGACAAAATAAGATTTTTTTTACACTCCTTGGATTATAACATCAAATCCGTCGTATGAAGACTAGAAAAAACGGATCAAAAGCTGAATAAGCAGAAGTTGGGACTCCTGTTTAATCAAACATATATATATATATATATATATATATATATATATGAGAGAGATTACTGAAACGTTTGTTTATGTGTTTTTCCTGTATATTTTAATGATAAAAAATACATGCTAAAATATTCTAAGATTGAGTTATATTTTAATAACAAATTTTAATTAGCCGTAAATTGTAATTAACTAAACAAATCAATTATCTCATTTATATATATATATATATATATATATATATATATATGTATATATATATATATATATATATGTGTATTTCTAGTAAAAAGACTTAAGAGTTTTAGTTCTGCAAGAATTTCTTAACAGATATATATCAGTGTATGCATTTTTAAATAAAATCAAAGTGGAACAAATAGTAGTAGTTGTCACCCAACGAGTTATGGGTACATCTATCTATCTATATATATCTATCTATATATATCTATCTATATATATCTATCTATATATATCTATCTATATATATCTATCTATATATATCTATCTATATATATCTATCTATCTATATATATCTATCTATATATATCTATCTATATATATCTATCTATATATATCTATATATATATATCTATATATATATATATATATATATATATATATATATATGAGAGAGAGAGATTTGTTGGTGGAAAGAATGACAAAGGAGATGGGGATATCAAGTTTCACTTACATTGCATACGTGTCCAATTAAGAAATATCTTGTCACTTGGATCTCCTCGACCCAATTCAGAAGATATCTATGATTGGATTGGTCTCTCTCTTGCTACACCTACACGTCTTGTTATACGAATGTGATGCCACCATTCTTGATCTTTAGATATCGAATAGAGATCATTTCAGTTTGGGGTAAATCTGAAAATTTTCCTTTTCAAATAAACTGCAATTATTGCTGATATTATCACTGTCAGAGCACGATTATTAAAGAATTATTTCAAAATTATTTTCATGCACTTCACTATTGTATTTTTATTGTAAAATTAAAACTGACTTTATAGCCGGTGTAACTAAAATTTCTAATTATAATGTAAAACGTTTGTTGCCTTTAAGTAGAAATAAGGAATTTCACTGACACCAGCTATAAAGTCAGTTATTTGACTATTAACGAAGTGAAGCCTCCTCAGTGCATGAAAACAAATACTTTTTTTTTTACTAGCTGACTCGTATCCGCATTGTCCAGGGAAGTTAAGTAACCCAAGAAACTGATGGCCCCAACCTTAAAGTATTGAATTATTTGCTGTTTATGGTCGTCCAGCACGAACGAAGATCTCATGATATGAATATAAAACAAAGTAAAAAAATTTAAAAAACTAACTTTGGAGGTTAGTAATTCCTACTTCCATGCGAAGTTACGAAACAAATAGAGTAATTGACCGGATAATATATAAAGTTCGTTGAATGTGAATGGAACTAATTTTTTTTTTCTGGAAGCATGTACAGATAAGCAAGTAAAACGCGCACAAAGCAGAATTCCATATGCAGCTTCTGGTTACAGAGCAATAATGATCACTGAAATAGGCAAACATCTGACTTCACTTAATAAGAGACGAGCAGAGCTACACGGCGTTGCCCGGGATAATAAAAAAATATAGAAGCTAAATAGTGTGTAGTAACATCTTTATATTAAGACTTATATCTCTCTCCCTTATAAAAAAAATGATTGCCTCCATTTCTCCTGAGTGGTTCTCTTGTCCGCCACGACACCCCTCTTCTGAAAATTCCCTTTTGATTGGCCAAGACGATTTTCCTTGACCAATCAACACACTTAATTTTGGTGGACTGAATCAAAAAACCTTAATCTTACTCTTTCTGAATATGATCCCGTCCTGACAACAAAGAATATTTCTACTTATTTTGAATATGACTATTGGAACCTGAGAAATTAAGGTCTAAGTTTCTTTGACGTTAAAGAACTTTAATTTTCAGTTGGACTTCTTAAAGCCGCAGACTCAATTAGTTTTGCAAGACTTTTCTGTATTTAATTTAACAATATTATACATATTTCCTTTTATCTGTCGTCTGTGTCTTCAATCTTTCTTTCAGCATTTTCCAACTTCGGCAAGCGAAACTAAACCGTTCTCTTGCTAAAACACTATACTCTCTCTCTAGCCGTCTTTTTATCTATCTTTCTTTCCCTCTCCCTCATTTTTCCATCCCTCTCCCCAACCCTTTCTGTCTCCTCCGCTCGGCCCATTCCTTTTCGCCTCCGCTCGGCCCATTCCTTTTCGCCTCCGCTCGGCCCATTCCTTTTCGCCTCCGCTCGGCCCATTCCTTTTCGCCTCCGCTCGGCCCATTCCTTTTCGCCTCCGCTCGGCCCATTCCTTTTCGCCTCCGCTCGGCCCATTCCTTTTCGCCTCCGCTCGGCCCATTCCTTTTCGCCTCCGCTCGGCCCATTCCTTTTCGCCTCCGCTCGGCCCATTCCTTTTCGCCTCCGCTCGGCCCATTCCTTTTCGCCTCCGCTCGGCCCATTCCTTTTCGCCTCCGCTCGGCCCATTCCTTTTCGCCTCCGCTCGGCCCATTCCTTTTCGCCTCCGCTCGGCCCATTCCTTTTCGCCTCCGCTCGGCCCATTCCTTTTCGCCTCCGCTCGGCCCATTCCTTTTCGCCTCCGCTCGGCCCATTCCTTTTCGCCTCCGCTCGGCCCATTCCTTTTCGCCTCCGCTCGGCCCATTCCTTTTCGCCTCCGCTCGGCCCATTCCTTTTCGCCTCCGCTCGGCCCATTCCTTTTCGCCTCCGCTCGGCCCATTCCTTTTCGCCTCCGCTCGGCCCATTCCTTTTCGCCTCCGCTCGGCCCATTCCTTTTCGCCTCCGCTCGGCCCATTCCTTTTCGCCTGTTTTAATGCGTTTAAAAAATCATGTAATTCATTTACCGAAGATATCTTTTAAATGTAAGACTGTAATAATACATTAATTGCTACTGGACAACGCCGAGTAGTTTATAAACAATGGAATTCTTAATGCTAGGTAAATCCGTTCCCCCCACCTGCTTTAACAATAAGAGAAATGATAATGAAAATCGTACAAAGAAATTTAAATGTAATACTGTAATTTACATTTATTGCCCCCGGACAACTCCAAGTAGAATTAAAGATTCTGTTACCCCCTCTCGCTTACTAAATATAATACAGTAATGTTAATAATGACGATTTTATTGCTTCCGGACAACGCCAAGTGTTTCTGTAACTCCCATCCCTCATTTAATAAATATTATACTGTAATGTTAGTAAGGGTGCCTTAACAGAACTCACAAAAGTACCGTTAAAATCAAAGTGTGAAGAGAAATGATGTTAATAATGATTATTGATCCTGGACAATGCAAAGTAGAAGAAATAGTTGCGGTCAATTCCTAATTTCTTATCCACTCCCCATTTAACAATAATATGAAGATAAATGATGTTGATAAAGACAATAGTCCGAAGAGAGTTAATATATACCATTTAACAAAAGTACTATTTAAATCTTACAATTATTGATCACGGGTAAGACCGAGAAAAAAAATAGTCATGGTCAATTTCTAATTTCTCCTTTCACTCCATTTCAACATATTAAGAAGATATGTGATGTTGATGACTTGAATAGTCTGAAATAGACTGCCAAGTAGAACAAATGGTCCCAGTAAAGTAATTTCTTGTCTCTGCCACACATTTCGCAATAATATGAGGTAAATAATATTAAACACTTTGGATTATGGCTCCCGGGGTATACAACATTATAAAAAAAAGTTCTTTATTCCAGGCAACACTTCCTTTCGTTTGCTTCACAGCAGTTAGATCACCAACTCAGTTGAGAAAAGCCATGCTAATGTTTTGTCTAGCGCAGCTATGCCAGCATCGCTGTTGGGTGGTCGATGTTTAAGGCATAACTCGATGATGTGGTCTATTATCTGTTCAGAGTGACCACAGTTGCAGACAGCCGAGTCCCTGAGTCCCTATCCTTTCATGGTCGCGGTGAAACGGCCGACACCTGTCCTGATGTGGTTGAGCATTGTCCACTGCCGGCGAGGGAACTCCATGCCTGGTAGGTTATCCGGGTCTCCACAAATCTGTGCAACCTTGATTTATCTGCTACCTGCCATTCCTCCGTCCAGCAAAGTTTAAGCCAGATTCGTCTTGTGATGTCACCGGGTGTTGAAAGCAGGAGCTGGTGGGCATGCTCCGAGAATGGGCGTCGTGACATCAGGCGAGCTTGTGGAGAAGGTGGTCCTCATCGATAGTGGCCTTTCTTGACAGTGCAAGGACAGCCGCCTCATGGTGCAGGGTTGATGGTGCGATGCCGGCGAGAATCGGTAGTTGGTTGATTGGTGTGGCGCGCAAGCAGCCAGAGACTGCGTAAGGCGGTGTTGAGCGTTATATCCAGCTTCTTGGTGTGGGAGCTCCTGCACCAGGCTGGGGAGCAGTACCCAGCGGCAGAGAAGACCAATTCCTGGGTAGATATGCGCAGTGTCTTAGTTGAGGAACCCCAGTTGGTACAAGCTAGGCAGCGTATTACAGCGACATGGGCCGATGTCTTGGCAGACAGGTTTTCCAGGTGTTGCGGGAACGTTAGCGTGCGATCAAGCTTGACCCCGAGGTACGTCGGGGCAGCCTGAAACTGGAGTCTTTTGTTGTCAACTATAAGTTCGTGGTTTGACTCTCGGTTGTTTAGATAGTATGCGGTGGACGTGGTTTTGGCCATGGAGATCTTAAGGCACCAGTTTGTCAGGTAGCTTGACAGGGTGTTCATATCAGTTGTAAGCCCCAGTTCGATCGACTCCCAGCTCTTGTTAGACAGAAGGATGGCTACATCGTCAGCGTATCCATATTTCTTGGACAGTGTGTCTGGGAGGTCGTAGATGTAAATGTTTAACAGCATTGGGGCAAGTACAGAGCCTTGTGGGACACCATTTCTGAGCCGTCGGAGCCTGCTGTGTTGGCCGTTGCTGGTGTGAAGGGTGAAGCTGCAGTTGGTCAGCATTTCCATGAAGTCCGCCATGTGTCGGTCCGGGATTGTCTGTAGGAGCTTTAGGTGGAGTCCACGGAGCCAGACAGTATCCTTTAAAGGAAGTGTTGGTTGCGGTTAAAAGGGGGCGCTCTAGCTGTGTATCGACAGCTAGGTAAGGAACAGAGGGCAAATGTAAATAAAGTCAAGCAGGCGCTGATAACCGCATTTGCCACCGGTTCATTTGTGGCGTATGAGGACTTCACGACGCGACGGCTACTACCTGGAGAGACTGTAGATGTGTTTTTGGCTGAGCTTCGAAGACTTGCCCTCCTTGTTGGGAGACACTTTCAGAAAAATGGATGGTATGCTCCTTTGTAGCAGGACTGCCGAGCCACGTAAGGCAACATCTCTGGGCGTCATCGAGAATGGATGACATGAGTCTAGGGCAGATTGTAACGAGAGCATGGGGCATCATGGCGGACGACAAGGAATTAGTTGTGGCAGCTATACAACCGGTTCAGTTTAAAGCTAATCAAACATCACGCATTGTGCCGGCTAGTGGAAGCATTATGTGCTATAAATGCTCTACACCAAACCACTTCGCAAGGAACTGCCAATATCAGTCTGGTGAAGGGCATACTGGCCACAAATATAAATAACGAGGAAAGATATAATGTTATAGATGTCAGAAGATAGGACACATTGCATCTGAGTGTCCGGGAAACGAAAAAGGAGGCGAGATATCAGTGCTGGTCACTCCTCAGTCGATTTAAGAGAGGCGCTCCCTACCGTTGAAGTGTGGATTGATGGAATGAAACGCAGAGCACTGGTGGACTCTGGATGTTCCCGGTCTATAGTAACTGGTTCAATATGTAGTCCTCGGAATTGTTGGAGATCGAACATTATGACCGCTGACGGTACAACTATCCATAGTCATGGCGTTGGAACCATTTCGTTGGCAATAACCGATATGAGCCCTGTAAAGGTCGATGTCTTGGTCGTACACAGTCGGCTGTTAGGTTTCGACATGTTACTTGGAATGGATGTTAAGATGTTGGGTGGGGTCAGCATTGACCAGTCTGGCGAAGCTCTCTTTTATAAAATGGGTTCACATGCTTGCGCTGCGATCACGATAGAGGAACCCGATTTTAGTGCCACGTTTGACGAACAGGCCAAAGTGTGGACGGTGTCGTGGAAGTGGTAAGGTGATCAACCACCTTGTAAAGTCAAAAACATGGTGCCTGAATACTCAGTACCCGCTCAAATCCGCCAGGACTATAGACGTGAGCTTCAAACATGGCTGAACAATGGATGGCTACTTCCCTATCCTGAAGACAAACTAGGACCCCCAAAGGGCCTAATTCCGCTAATGGCAATCTTTCAGCAGAAAAAATCTAAGGTGCGGCCAGTTCTGGATTTTCGCGAACTGAATGAGCACGTCGATGCCTACACGGCATATGCAGACGTATGTGCACACAAGCTGAAAGAGCGGCGAATGAAAGGCCCTAATGTATCAGTGCTCGATCTGCAGAGGGCTTACCTACAGGTGCATGTGCATCAATCCTTGTGGCCATACCAGACTGTCATATTGAAGAGGAAGAGGTACTGCTTGACACGCATGGGTTTTGGGCTCAATGTGGCACCAGCCATTATGCGAGCTATTGTGGACGCGGCATTGTCGAGAGACGACTCTATTCAACGACAACATCAGCATATATCGATGATTTCATAAATGAAAACATAGTGTCCACAGCTAAAGTGAGGCAGCATCTGGCCGACTTTGGATTGTTGAGTAAGGAACCTGAATGGCTGCAAGACGGTGCGCAGGTACTCGGCTTGAAAGTTTGGCAAGAATGCAATATGCTAAAATGGGAACGAGGCAACGAGATCCCGAGTATGCCACGCAGCATCACCAGACGTGCCGTGTTTTCTTTGTGTGAAAAACTAGTTGGGCATTTCCCAGTGGGCAGATGGATCAGAGTGGCAGCCGCATTTATCAAAAGGAGAGCAGTGGCAGTTACCAAGGGCTGGGACGATGAGGTGGACGATATTCCGTTGACCACGATGATGACAGAAATTGTTGCGAGAGTGCCCGAAGGAGACCCCGTACGAGACAGGTGGTTTATTCACGGTCATGAGGTCGATGTTTGGATTGATGCAAGTTCTTTGGCGATCGGAGTTTCGCTAGAGCAGAATGGAACTGTGATAGAGGATGCAAGTTGGATATGCAAAGCAAAGGATACACAGCACATAAATTTGGCAGAACTTGATGCTGTACTAAAAGGAATTAATATGGCGTTGATGTGGGAGGCATCCATATTGCATCTTTTTACTGACTTTGCCCGTGTGCACAAATGGATAATGGAGACCCTTACAGGAAAGTCTATAGTGCAAACTACAGCAGCAAGCGAAATGCTGATAAGACGACGACTGGGTGCGCTCTTAAGCTTGATAGAAGAGTACAGGTTGTCAGTGGACATTACCTTAGTAAAGTCAGAATATAACCGAGCAGATAGTCTGACACACAACGATGGTTTAACTTGATTAGAAAAGAAGCTGAACCCCAGAGCCAGGTGTGTGCTGTATCAACACCCAGTCCAGAATCCGATCAAATCAGGGCTATCCATCGCAAAAGTGGTCACCCTGGCATAAAAAGGACGTGGTATTTTGTTAGCAGGGTCAACCCCACGATTTCTAAGGCATCCGTTAGGACAGTAGTGAGAGAGTGCAAAGAGTGTCAGTCGATCGATCCGCCGTCTGTGTGCTGGCCGAAGGGGAACTTGGATGTCAGTGATACTTGGTATCGAGTGGGGATAGATATAACGCATTATCAGGGAAAGCACTATCTGTAGATCATCGACTGTGGGCCTACACGGTTTACTATTTGGCGTTGTCTCAGACGGCAAGACGCAGCAACATCATGGACCAATTAGAAAATGTATTTTGCGAGCGCGGGCCACCAATTGAGATACTCCTGGATAATGACCCAGCATTCTGCAGTAGGAGTTTTAAAGACTTTATGAAAGAGTGGGGGAGTTCGACTGCGATTTCGCTGTGCACATATACCATCAGATAATGGTATTACAGAGCGGTGCCATCGAAGTGTGAAGTGGATTGCCGCAAAAAACTGTTAAGTGATGTAAGCTGTTAATTGGTACAATGCCACCCCGAAGGACGATGTGTCACCCCTGACAGCTCCTGCTAACATGATTCATAGTTACACGGTAAGACTGAAGGGCATCGATGTGGTGTCCCCCGATGAGCCCGAACAGCAACACTTGTGTTACGAGGTGAGAGATCGTGTTTGGGCAAGAAGTCCGAATGGATGGTGTACATCCCCTTATGCAGTTGGACGCGTTACAGGTGTGATTAGCCCACAGAATGATACCTCGACATGTAAGGGACCTACGACCCGTTATAGGCTCAACTACATCGGAAAGTGGAAGTGACAGTGATTCGTCCACTCAGAGTGCGCGAGTGATCACTATGAGCGGCGCAAATAGCCCCATGCTTAGCACAGATGTATCTGGTGATTCATCGGAGGAGAAAGTTGTGGTCGCATCACCGCGGAGAAGGCCAGAGAGTCCAAGGCTTTGTACAAATGCATCGGATGCTCCCCCTGCGGACGAGTTATCTGAGGAAAAAGTCGCTACAGCATTACCGCGAAGAAGCACCAGACTAAAAAGACCTGCACCAGGTTGCCACATGTGTGATCATGAAATCAGATGGGGGGGGGGGTGTAACGGAGAGCGGCCGATGGAAGTAGATGCAGACACTTGTCAGGGCCGTTCGAAGAGGCAGCGTCTGCTATGCTGTGTGTGTGGGGCGAACCCGAAAACCCTCGTTGCTGACATAAAAAGAAAGGAGTGGGAGGAGAGAAGCGTCAGAAAGTGAAATAAGATTTTAATTATTTTATTTGTTCATGCAAATTAGGTTGTTTGCATGCGTGGGATTTTCGTTATAATAAGAGAGCGAAAAGTTAAGAGTCATGCTGTTTTTTCATCGATATCGTTCTGAACGCGTATTGGAAAGCGAGCAAAAAAAAAGTGCTGGATTTTCTTTCATGTTGATTTGAAAGACGTTTTTTTTTATATATACAGTTTAGAGAGACGGGTTTTTTTTTCCTGACACTTGGACTTGATCTTGGCGACATCTCTATTTCGTTATTCTTCTTTTTTTTTTTTACTACAAAAAGTGAATGAAAATATGAATTAAAAAGTGAATGAAAAAAAGCAAATGAAAATTGAAGGAAAAACTGACTGAAGATGGGTGAATGGAAAAAATGAAGGAAAAACTGAATGAAGATCGGTGAATTAAAAAAAAATGAAGGAAAAACTGAATGAAGATCGGTGAATGGAAAAAATGAAGGAAAAACTGAATGAAGATCGGTGAATTGAAAAAAAAATGAAGGAAAAACTGAATGAAGATCGGTGAATTGAAAAAAAAATGAAGGAAAAACTGAATGAAGATCGGTGAATTGAAAAAAAAATGATGAAAATAGATGAATGAATAAACAATAATGAATGAAAAAATGGATGAATGAAAAACTGAAAATTGAATTTTAAAAAATGACTTCTTCTCACTACAGACTCATGTAGAAGTGCAAATGAGATTGAGCAACCATTGCCTCCTTTCAGACTAATGTTCAGAAGAAGTGCGGTTGGGCATTTTCTATCCACACTTCCCCTCACCATAATTTAAAGAGAAATGTAATTTCCGGAAGATTTTGAAAAATGACTCAGCAGTTTTTACAAATTACTACATTATTACATAAGTTTTTTTTTTCAAAATTGTTACATTGAAAACGGCAGAAAAACGTACCCCCTAACAAAATCTGGCCAAGTTGACCTTCAAAGAATAAATATTTTTCTAAATTTGAGATATTATTGATTCCAGAAAATGCCGATAAAGGAAATATAAACTATATGGTTCAGTAGTTTATGACACTTAACTGGATATACACACATACAACTTCCTTTTATATGATAGATGTTTGGGCGAAAATCAGAATGACGATTTTTGTTATATAATGTAGTTGTGAATTACGAAACTATTTAAACTCATTAAAAGAAAATGTAATTAAAATGTTTGCAATTTAATTTAAAATCATCCAATGCTCACGATTTAAATAAGTTTTTATGAAAAAAAGGAAAAAAATCAAATGACATGCCTTCATTCGGAATCGAACCGGCAACATTTTCTGCTACAGTCTAACTCACTAGCATCGTAGCTATTGTAGACTGATTAACAAATTGGTACAAGTAAACGTTCATATCAGTGAACGCATGTGGAGACTATTGCTTGGACGCATGCACAAACCCATTATCATGGCGGCAATAGTACTTGTTTTAATTGCTGCTATAGCGACACAGCCGATGCATGAAGGAATGCATGTCTGTCAAAGTAAATTGAAAAAGTAGTTCTGTAAATGGAGGTGCACAGTGTTCGAATAAAGAAATGTTGGATTCGTTTGTATGCATATTCTAAGAATGCGTGAATAGTTCTAACGGTGTGAATCAAGAAATATTCTTCCATATAAAAAAAAGTGTATCTGTTCATCTTAGTTTCAGAAATTATTGAATTGATTTTTACTAAATTTGGTATGCAAATGAGAAGATAAACTATGACCCAGTGTTATAGGCTATAAAAATTGGGAAAGATCCATTATGAAGTGAAAAAAAACATTTGATAGAAGTTACCCTCCAGGCAAAAAGTTTCATAAAATAGATTTTCTTATAAAAGTTTTTGATTTGTACTCAATTCTCTCACTATAAAACAAATGTATAAAAGGTATTTATATATATATATATATATATATATATATATATATATACAGGGTGTTCCTAAAAAAATGTACTCACTCGTAGAATGACGAGAAAACTTTTATTTATGAACATAGAGTGAAATGAAATAGCATCGAATACATGAGACAGATGTAATTGAAGAATCATGTTCGCAAATGTTCAAACTGATGACCATTATTGTTCAAACAAAGCTGATAACGCGCACCAAGGGATTCGCAAACGTCTCGTCATTCTAAGAGTGAGTACATTTTTTGAGACACCCTGTATATATATATATATATATATATATATATATAATCCAAGAATGTTTTGTTTGCTAAAGGAAAGCAAACATTCAAAATTCTAAAATCGTTTCATAAATGGACCTGAAACAAAAGTTTAAAAAATCCTAAAGAAAGTAAAAAAAAAATTTACAGAAATTGCCTCAAACTAGGAAATGTTTAAGGTCTGCATTCTGTGTTAGTCTTGTTGGATCCATTGCACCACTTTTACTAAGGGATGTTAGCAACCATCATGCGATTCTCATGAAGAACTCTTCAATCAGATAATACTAACAAAACAAAATTGAGCAAATCAAAAAGTCGTTGCTGATTCATATGAATTGTTTTGCCTCAAACTTTTCAGTAATTGTTCCTGTACCAATACTCATAATGTTACTGCTGGTTTAGTTTTATTAGACTGGGCTTATTTTAAGCAGAGATGGAAAAGGATTATAGGTTATTTACGCCTTCTGTAATTATTTCCACCACTGCTGCTACTTGTTCAACCTGTGCCTATCATACCTTCTCAGAAAAAGTAACTTAGGGATGGCCGTCAGCACCTGGCGCTTCTTCACCTGCTTAAAAGTAAAACAAACAAAAAATTGTTTCTGACTTTGTAATAGAATAAAGTCGGACTTAAATGTTGTTCGTAAAGTTTAAGTATTTCTATTACTTAATTGAATAAGCAAAAATTGGATGATAGTGTAGCATGAACCCTGGCATGAATGAGATAGACGATCAGGCATGTGTACATAGTGTAATGACGTATAGAAGTGAAACCTGGTCAGTGAGGGTTGAGGACATGCGTTGCATGGAGAGAAATGATATGAGAATGACATCGATGTGTATTGTGAGTCTTAAAGACAGGCTTAGTTCTGATGACCTCAGGAAGATTAAATCTAGACAGTATAGGTAGATGTATGCAAAAAAGTAGACTTTGATGGTATGGCCACATTGAAAGAATGGATGAGTTATTGGGTTAGATGTAGAACAGTTGAGGTAGCAGGTTAAGTTCATATGGTAAGGCCAAGGATAACATGGGAGGAAGTGATAAAAATGGACTTGTGGGATAATGACCTGTCCAAAAATAGGATACTTTGGAAGTAAATTTTTTAAACCCATCCAAAGCATGTAAAACTGACGTTAAAAGCATGTAAAACTGACGTTAAATCGAATATGAGGATGATATGATGATGCCCTTTGGTGTCTCTGAACCATGATTCATGCTAAAAGGTAATTATAAGGATGTTTGGGAAGAGAAAAGTCAAAGTATTAATGTAGCACACCATATTTATATATTTACAAGGTATAAAGTTGTTTGTATGAGTAAATTGTTCATTTTGTGTGAGTCAAATTGTTTTTTTCTGTTTGTAGAATGGAGAACAGATTAGTCTGTAAGAACTGTATGTTTGTTTTTTGTTTTGTTAGTGCGTGATGTTGTGTAAGTTCATATTTTACCTTTTTCTTCTCACAGCATCCTATTGACTGGCTTCTCTTTTCCTGCTGCTGACTGGGTTCGAATTATATTTTAGCAGACGGAGGAAAATGTAAAGTAGCTAACAGACAAGAGCGAAACAAAAGAAATAATGGTACTATGACGAAATAGTTATCCTATGAAGAAGACTTCCTAGTGAATGTGGGTGGCAGTGTTAGATCTGAGCATGAGTGAAAATTCCTCCGACTTGTATGAATAACTGTTAGCAGAAGCTGTTGAGCCAAAAATGAATGTAAATATTTTTGTAAGCGAATAAAACGAATGCATATTTTCTGAAAATATGCATCAAGAATTGATTGGCCTAAATGACTGCCAACACAGATTTGCATATGCAGTTTTTTGATAAAAAGTTAAGAGTTAATTCATTCCTTAGTTTCGTATGAATCAGATGATTCTCTTGTTAGCATTGGTTTCCCTGATATCTTTATAGTTAGAATTCTTTCTGTATTTCTATACATCGACTACTTACAGGAGGGGCCACATGAAGGTTTCCAACATCCTAAGTGAAAGTGTTTCTGTGGAACGAACTGGATTCGAACCTGGCACACCCAGGTTTTCAGTTCGTTTTGTTAATCACCATCACCTCCCAAGTGTAAATGAAATACGGGAAAAATCACTTTACTTAATTATAAAGACTTTATTTTGAAAATGAGAATATTTAAGTTAAAATAAAAAAAGTATATCCAATATATTTTATATTTAATTAGTAATAATTAAGCCCAAAGATGCTTAACAATGGAATATTACATTCGATTTGTTAACTGATATCGTTTTCTTTAATGAAAGTGCATCATGGGAAATTATTACTGATGCTAAAATAAGTAATACATAGCAGAAATTGATTTAAAACAGATCAGGCCAACTATTGAAGCAAGCCACTTTAATTTGATAAACAGTAATATGATGATTAAGGGATAAAGTATATAAAGGAATGGAAAACACGTTTGGTTTTAAGAGGGAAAAGGTAGAGAAAAAGAATAAGCGAAAGATTTTTAGATTAAAGAAAGGAAAAAAATCAGTAAAATTAAAGAAAGTGAAATAGCAAAAGAGGAAGAGTGTATGCAAGTTAGATAGTAGGAGGAATAGTGGAAGATAGTGCAGAAGAGGGAAAGACATGTAAAGAGGATGAACAGAAAAAGAAATTGCTTCATTATTAAATCAGATAAAACTCAATTATGAACAGTTTGTTTGTAATGAATTTGGAAGTTTTGCAATTTTAACTTTGATTATTTTAATAATTAATCAACCTTTCCAAAATTGTTGCAATATTTAAACATTAAATTATTTTCTTTTAGATTAAATTTACCAAAATGTATAATTGTTCCTATTCTTCCTTTATTTCATGTCTGTCTTTTTAATGTCTTAGATTATATAATTAGTTTGCTTATTAAGTTAATATTCAGCCTCTCAGCTATACATCTTGAACAAGCTTCAATTGTTCCGAATTTTGGATAATTAAGTTAAGTGCTCTGAGGTTAATTAAAACAGAAACCATGTATTTTTTTAATGTTAAAATAGACTTTCATGTAATATTGTGATTTTTTTTCTACTAAAATTGATGGAAAACTTTACTAATTTGAACTTCCAATTATTGAATAAATGCCTTTTGTTTATCTCCCTTGATCTAGAATTGTGTGCCTTGGATAAGTTGGTTCTAAATACTGCTCTTTATTTTATAGAGTAGCAGAGTAAAACAAAAACGCTTTACAAAGTGAAAACTAAAATATTGTTGGAGAATTATCTCCTTTTGACTTATTCTAGACAATGTTAGAAAGTGCGTTCTCCTGTCCAGATATTAAGAAAACTCGTTCTGCCCACATGCAGAATTTAGCATGAGATCTTAGGCTGTTCCTGGCTGGTCGTTCAAAGCCAACGGATGTACTCTGACCGCTGTATATTTTTGTATGACTTATACAAAGCCTCATGTGTCCATCAGTCTTTTTCCTGGTAAGTCTCAGACTTTAAAACTACAACCAATACAAAGTAAGTAGCATTCATTTATGCATTTCTCACTTTAGTACTTATATCTGTTATTCTTATATATATATATATATATATATATATAAGTCGATTTTCCCCTATTTCATTGGCTATTATAGGTTTAGACCAAAAGCTTTATATACTAATCTGTTCCTTTTGATGCATTTTTCAGAAAATATGCGTTCGTATTTTCTTCCAAAGTTTCTTACATTTTTCAGTCTAATCGACCTCCCCAACTAAGTCTTACAGAGAAGGTTGGAATCACTTTAACGCTCGTCCTAATATCTACTCCTACTACCCTCAGTATCAACCGAGAACTGTTGTTCATAACATTGTTTCACCATAAACACAGTTTGTGTTACATTATTCATGCTACATTTTTTCTGTTACCTACAATACATTTTCAACCAAAATAATGACTGCTCCCTTCAAGTTCCAGGCGTTCTGATTTTATTCAAAATGGGTTCTACATTTAAGCTTCATGGAATATAATACTAGTTTTGTAATACTAACATAGTCACTTCAGTATTAATACTTAAAATATTAAATTCTTTTTATTTACATCATACGCTTTATGTAACAAAGAAATATCATTTCTTGATCATTCGGGATAAAGTAAGTTAATTCAGATTAGAAGTAATCGAATTTTATTTGAAAATATCAGATTATGCTTAAGATTCTATTTCCAAATGATTAACATTCTCCTACCCGAATAACAAAAAATGTCCTAAGACTTTTTCTCAACTAATGTCTTACTTTAGTTAGTTTTTTCATTCTCGTTCGATTACGGACATGTAACACATAACCATACGTATGCTTTGGTAAGATTTTCGTTTATTTTATTTTAAAAGTTAACCAATACATTTTCTTGATCATAAAAGTGTACTTCACTTTCTGATCATCTTTTCTGTGTTTTTGACTGGTGATACCAGATCAGGATGCCTTGTGGTTCCCTGAGACGAAATTCACCTACATTGACGTTTTCTTTTTTTTTTTTTTTTTTTCTTTTTGTAAAACTTAATTATGTTCTACAAAACCAAAAACAACAGCCCCTCTCCCTTTCTCCCTCCCCTTTTTTATTTTATTTTTAGAACTTGAAGCATAAAAACTTTTACTATAATGACCGGATTCGGCATTAGATGGCCCGAAAAGGGTTGATATGCCGTAAAACAAAACTACCAAACCAAAAACGATGATTAAAAATTTGAAGATATAAAGAACTTGAAGCATAAAAACTTTTACTATAATGACCAGATTCGGCATTAAATAACCCCAAAAGGGTTGATATGCCGTAAAACAAAACTACCAAACCAAACCAAATTATTGAATCACTCCTGTAGTTCAATGTTGAGGCCTGAAATTTCTTGAACATACTTTCCCAGTAAAATCGGATATTTGTCTCACCAGTATATTGTGTAATATGTTAGATGCTCTATAACCTTTTTACCTTTGTCTTCCTAAAACTGTTAATCTCTGAATAAATGTAATTATGTAAATTCAAATGTTTCTTCACCATCATCCTTTAATCTTTCGTTCGACACTCTAGTGTGTGTTATCCACAAAACACAAAATGGCGACCCCGTGTATGGGAAAGATATACTTGAACACGTGGTCACTAAAAACGTAAAAGTAAGGATATATAATATTATTAGCTCTTCAATGTGATTAATATATAAGGAAAGACACTTTATAAAAGGAAAAAAAAACATGGTTGATGCAAAGAAAAAAGATTTTATAAAATTCGAAAAAGTGAAAAAGGTATTGTGGCTATTTTTAAAGTTTAGCATTATAATCCATTTTTGGTATTTATGTTCTATGTTTTTTTTGTTTTTTTTTTGGCGGGGGGGTATTTCTACTAAGCTGAGAATATACAGGCCTACATAAACCCTCACTAAGAAGTTGAAACAGCCAGTTAACGTGTACATTTTCAAACCATTGAATTTTGCCTAGTTTCACAATTTTTTTTAAGGTTGCTAAATTGGTTACTAGCACTTATTACTAATTAATACTGTTGATCTGTTTATCAAAAACCTATAATAAATATTCATTGGCCTAAAATTCACAGGTAACATGAATTAGAACAAGTACATAAGATACTGCCAAGACGGCTACAAGTAAGGTGGGCTCCCTTTACTGGGCTAAAAAACTTCACACCTGACAGTATTTTATATCTCTATAAAGTCACCATTTGCCTATTCATGGAGTATTATCACATCTGGGCTGTAGCACCAAACAACTAGTCTATATCTCTTAGCCAAGATCCAGCCCCTGCCCCATCGCCGCAATGTTGCATCCCTGTGCTCGTTTTACACGTATTTAAGCAGCATGTGCTCTATCGAACTTTCTGCATTGTGCTCTCTCAACGTAAATACCCTAGACCAACGCGACAATCAGTAAAATCCCACCCCTTCACTGTAGAGGTCTCTAGATGCTGAAAAACTTTCTATTTAAACAGCTTTCTTCAAACTGCTTGCCTTTGGAATTCTCTCCCTGCTCCCTGTTTTCCCGATTGTAACAACATGCAGAAATTTAAATGTAATATAAACAAACATCTCTCTACACTTAAGATGCCCCTATAAATCTGACCTCTAATTTATAATAGCCCCTTACGTCTCAGTGGCAATGTGCCTTGTTTGGGGTGAATATAAGTAAAAGAATAATCTTGTTGGTCTGTTTAGCAACATCTTGTAATAAATCGATCATAATGCATAATAAGATTTATTATAGTTTTCTATTTGTTATTCATTGATAAGCAACAGAAAGAAAAGAAGAAAAAAACTTTACCAAAACTGATAAACTCACAATCATACCAAACATGGTTGAGAGAACTTAAATTAGGGGCAATTTGTTCCAGATTTTAGAAAGACCAAGCATCAGCAGTTAGAGGGAAGTTAGAGCAGCATTGGAATTGCCAATCTTAGAGTGAAATGTTTTGATAATCTGATTACCAAAGCGGATGAATTTTCTAAAAGAGGAACTTCAGAGGGCATACATAGCATCTGCTGAATTTGAAGAATACCAGAGGCAAGCTAATATGCCTCTTGGCACATTTATTCATGACTTTAAGAAACTCTACAGCAAAGTTAAGGCTTTTAAAATTGAGCTGCTGGTACAAATCTGAGCATACAGGTTCTTCAAAAGTGATAACTTGGACAAAAAATAAAACTACTTGTGAAAGCAACAACTCATAAATTTGGATATGATAAAATGAAGTTCCAACTTAAGAAGTTAGAAGACATTGCTGTATGAAAAGTTGGAACGGATTATACCTTATATAAGCATAAAAGAGGAGGCATTAGATACACTTTACAAAAAATATATTTTACAGCAGAGAAGCTGTGAGTTTTCAATTTAGTCATGATCGTCGAAGGAATGTAGAAGAGATGATGATATTGTAACTTTTGTGAAGAGGTGGACTAGTTGACTTCCGGTGTCAATCAGCTTTTCCAGGGTTACTTTCTAAATGAAAATGTCTGAAAACAATATTTGGCTAGCTTAAAAAAATTACAAAAGATTCCTGGATCTACACCTTTATACCAAAATTTAATTTAGTCCCAATAAGAAAAACCCAAGAACTAACAAGAGGAATTCTCTTAATTTACATTGAAAGTACGGTTTTTAAGGATTATTCAAATTGTGTTTTTTTCATTGATCAGATTAAGAATAATGATTTATCTTGAACTTATTAACTGCAGTTGTTGGCATTTTTCTATTAAATCTTATTTACTCAATATGTACACAAATCAGATCAAAGAATATTGTTTTTTTTATGTATATTAAATTGTTCCGATTGATGTTAATTTCAAACATGTAAATACTACTGATATCACTTAGTATCAAAATATTCCAGATATCTCTTAAAACAAATTGTCTTGTGCCGAGCTGGTATTTGTACATAATATCATATACAAATTTGGAGTGACAGTGGAACAGTAGTCACTGAAGTGTGTAGCAGTTACCTCCTCCTTTCACACATAACTGCACCGGCTGGCCGTTAGGTGGCGCTGAAAAGCGACACCAGAGTTATCTGTCCTTCTTGGTATAAAAGCTGGTGTAAACACAAAAATCACCCTCTTATTCATTCAATCCGCCTCGCAGAGACGACGCCTCGGCACAGCTTGGACGCATCGCCGAGAACACCGACGAGGAACCTGGAAAAGCTCTTTCTTCTGCTACCGTCGTCTCATTCAAAGACTACCATCTTCACTTGAAGAAAACCCACGGGCAGCCCAGAGGACTAATATATTTTCCTCTTCCTCAACCGGAAACCGTCCAACTCTCTCTTCTACCTATACCAAACGGTATAGGTATCCTTGAGTCAATAAAACCCCTCTTTTTTGTTGCCTGTTACTCAGTTGTTCATTCAATTCATTTCATGCGATAAATGTAAGGAAGGGACAAACTATCCCTTCCATTACAAGTGAACTACTGGCTTGGCATGCCGTGTTTGAATTTGCTCGGGTATATTGTTCTATTTTCACCCTGGGATGTTTGCAGACTTTAAATGGCTCTTATTGTGAATACCAGATGTAATATGACCAGAGGGGGGGGGGGCTAATGCAGATTAGAAGCAAGAGATATTTAAGAACTGGATTAATGAAATTTTATATCACGAATACATATGAAATATACAAGAAACATTTAGGATAGGCAGGGTTTTTAATTTCGCTGAAATAAGCATAGACATATGGAATGAAGTATTGGATCAGTTTGTCACCATTTGAAGCAATTCCTGCAAGCAAAACTCGGTTCATCCAAAGTTTTTTTCTTCAAGGTGTAAACGACATGAAATTTTGATTATATATGTTGAATAAACAAAATGTACACAATTCACTCATCTTCATATGTAAGTTCAGAGTTGCCTCCTTTCCATCACAAAGATTTGTTCATCTTTGTTTCTATGGACGGATGTTTTCGCTTTTTCGTGGACCAAGTGAGGCGCTTTTTTGTCCCTTATTTCACATTGCGGATAGATCCTTTATGACCTTGAATCTTTTTAATTATCATGAAAATGGCAAAGTGTATTTCTTGCCCAATTCACCGCACTGGGTGGCAAGACGTCTTTTCATCTCGGCTGTTTCTTTCAACTAACTCTTTAATATTATTCGATTGTGTGATTGTTTTTTTTTCTGCACGTTTTTGGCCGAGATCACACCAGTTTATCTGTTAAGATCAATAGGAAGTTTTGATTGGTCCTTCGTTTCTCCTGACTTTGCTAAGGCGACAGTCTCTTATTAAATTTATCAATTTATAACTGTTTCTATGGATGCTAGGAGGGATAATTTCCATCCATACACCACTGCGCATATATATATATATATATATGCAAGAGGATCAAACAGTCACTATTTTTGTGGATATCCAATTTTCACACTGTCGGATTTGATTAGACTTGTCAGTTATTTGCGAACATACTAAACAAATCAACTCAAAGGATGACAAGATGGTCTTCATCATTGTGACGCATTTTGTCTGTATCTCTCTGTAACAGTATAAAAGGAATTCTTTTACCACAGACCTTCAACATGTACAGAACCAGTTTGCATATATCTCTGGCACATCAACTCTTTATCTAATAAATATACATACATTAATAATACATTGGCCTTTCATTTATATGAATTAATTAAAGATATGAGTGCTTCTACAAAATTTAAACCGAACTTAAGTTAGGGTTAGATTAGGGTTAAAAAAAAAGTTTGATTCATGTTCTGTAGAAGTACCAAGATATGAAGGAAAATGAGGTTTTACCTACCCCCAGAATAACCCCCTATGACTCGGGCAAAATTCGAATAACTGACCAGGATGTTGCTTAACTTATCAAGAACCTCGATGCCAACAAGGCAACTGGTCTCGACAACATTCCGGTCATAGTACTAAAACTATAACCCAAAATAGCTCCTATCCTTACAAAGCTGTTAAATCGTTGATTAAAATAGAAATGCTTTCCATCACCTTGGAAGAATTTAATTTGTCTACTCAGTATTTAAAAATATTGGAGCAGTCCTCTGCATCTCAGTCTCCTGTGCGTCATGAGTAAGTTACTCGAATCTGTAATAAATCAATAAGTTGTCAACCACCTCAGCTAAAACAATAGATTTAAAGACAAGAAATATGGATTTCGTCCTGCAAGATCTGCATATGTGGTTACTGTGATATCACATAGAATTAGTGAATCTATAGACAAAAGCCATGTTTCTAGGGAGACAGTGTTTAGCACAAAGGTTTACTTCACATACTTGTTAGCTATAGAATATCTGGAAATGTTCTCTCAACCAACGAATCCTTTCTCTCCGATATAAAAGTAGTTGACGGGCAGAAGTCCGAAGCACATAGCATCAATGCTGAAGTGCCTAAAATATACGTTCTGGGCCAAATCTCATCCTGATCTTCATAAATGATCTCCCAAATCATTTTAAGATAATTCGTTGACATTTATGGAGATAACTATTTATGGCAGAACTTCGAAGAGCATTGATGATTAAAATCTTTCTAACCCTTTCTCTCTCTCTCTGACTCTCTCTCTCTGACTCTCTCTCTCTGACTCTCTCTCTCTGACTCTCTCTCTCTCTCTGACTCTCTCTCTCTGACTCTCTCTCTCTGACTCTCTCTCTCTGACTCTCTCTCTCTGACTCTCTCTCTCTGACTCTCTCTCTCTGACTCTCTCTCTCTGACTCTCTCTCTCTGACTCTCTTTCTCTGACTCTCTCTCTCTGACTCTCTCTCTCTGACTCTCTCTCTCTGACTCTCTCTCTCTGACACACTCTCTCTGACACTCTCTCTCTGACACTCTCTCTCTGACACTCTCTCTCTAACACTCTCTCTCTGACACTCTCTCTCTGACACTCTCTCTCTGACACTCTCTCTCTAACACTCTCTCTCTAACACTCTCTCTCTAACACTCTCTCTCTAACACTCTCTCTCTAACACTCTCTCTCTAACACTCTCTCTCTAACACTCTCTCTCTAACACTCTCTCTAACACTCTCTCTCTAACACTCTCTCTCTAACACTCTCTCTCTAACACTCTCTCTCTAACACTCTCTCTCTAACACTCTCTCTCTAACACTCTCTCTCTAACACTCTCTCTCTAACACTCTCTCTCTAACACTCTCTCTCTAACACTCTCTCTCTAACACTCTCTCTCTAACACTCTCTCTCTAACACTCTCTCTCTAACACTCTCTCTCTAACACTCTCTCTCTAACACTCTCTCTCTAACACTCTCTCTCTAACACTCTCTCTCTAACACTCTCTCTCTAACACTCTCTCTCTAACTCTCGCTCTGTCGCTCTCGCTCTGTCGCTCTCGCTCTGTCGCTCTCGCTCTGTCGCTCTCGCTCTGTCGCTCTCGCTCTGTCGCTCTCGCTCTGTCGCTCTCGCTCTGTCGCTCTCGCTCTGTCGCTCTCGCTCTGTCGCTCTCGCTCTGTCGCTCTCGCTCTGTCGCTCTCGCTCTGTCGCTCTCGCTCTGTCGCTCTCGCTCTGTCGCTCTCGCTCTGTCGCTCTCGCTCTGTCGCTCTCGCTCTGTCGCTCTCGCTCTGTCGCTCTCGCTCTGTCGCTCTCGCTCTGTCGCTCTCGCTCTGTCGCTCTCGCTCTGTCGCTCTCGCTCTGTCGCTCTCGCTCTGTCGCTCTCGCTCTGTCGCTCTCGCTCTGTCGCTCTCGCTCTGTCGCTCTCGCTCTGTCGCTCTGACTCTCTCTGCCTCTGCCTCTCTCTGGCTCTGACTCTCTCTGCCTCTGCCTCTCTCTGCCTCTGCCTCTCTCACTCACTCACCAAACGAAAAATCTATGAACAAAGTTTATTTTGCTCATTCAACTTATTGTTTCTAATCGTGTTGACGATCATCATCCTGTTGATAATCTCTTTAACCCTTATCCTCGAGTGGCTCCTGGGCCTGGATAAGTGGTTACCTCTTAGTAAAAAAAATGAATAAAACTTGAAGTTCTTTTTTTATGTATACTTACTAAAAAAAGTATTTTCTGTAGATTTAAATCACCAAATTTATATTATAATCTCTTAAATATAAATAGTAGAAACGAAGAAAAAGATCAAATAATAAATTTTAATAAAAACAAATCAATTTATTAAACAGAAAGTTCTAGATAAATGCAGATACATGAACAAACTTTTATATAATAAAACAATTGTCAAAATTGTTAACAATCAATATCATATATAAAACACAATAATTGTCAATTACTGAACAAATAATTAACAATACATAAAACAAAAGTAAATAATTAACAATTGTAAAATATATAATTATCTATTAGTGATTGAATAATCTTATATAAACAGAAATTTTGTTGGTCTTTCTATCTGCCAGTCACATTTTTTTAAACGTAATAAATTGCGAAATAATGGAGAATACTGCATATAGTTAATCTAATATTCCAATCTAATCTAAATCTGAATAAATGCGAATCTTTCCTAAGTATATCAACATTAAAACCTTTAAACTTAAATATAATACAGTATATATAGTAATCTCAAAACCCTGTAAAACAAAACCCGCTTTTGCACATTTGCATATTTTCTTTTTAGTTTCTAATAAATTAATATTCTGTAATATACATTTATGATTGGTATTGTCCAATTTTATTATATACTTATACTTTACTCGATAGTAATATCTATTAATAATGGAGATTATGTATGTCTGTCTGAAGCCGAACTATACTATTTAAGACTATTGTACTTATGAAATAGTATAGTATATACTATTTCAGACTAATGTACAATCTTTAAATACTCAATTCAGAGGCATACTGTTATGATACCATCCTCTCAGGCATTACCTCTTCCTTTTTTGAGAGATATGGAAGTAGTGTAATATTTGTTCGATTTTCATATCCTCCTCCCAGGCATTACGTCCTTTTTTGAGAGGTGTGGAGGTAGTGTAGTATCTGTCCTGTTATACCATGCTCCCAGGAATTACCTCATCCTTTTTTTAGAGATGTGGCAGTAGTGTAGTATCTACTGTTGTGTTACCAGCCTTCTAGGCATTACCTCCTCCTTTTTTAAGGTGTGGAAGTAGTGTAGTATATGTTCTTTTGTCATGATACCGTCCTCCCAGACATTACCACCTCCTTTTTTAGAGGTGTGAGGGTAGTGTAGTATCGGTTCTGTTATGATACCATCCTCTTAGGCATTACCTCAATTTTTGAGGGGTGTAGAGGTAGTGTAGTATCTGTTCTTTTGTCATGATACTGCCCGCCAGGCATTACCTCTTCGTTTTTTGGGAGGTGTGGAGGTAGTGAAGTATCTGTTCTGCTTCCATATCATCCTCCCAGGAATTATCTCCTTTTTTGATGTGGCAGTAGTGTAGTATCTGTTCTGTTATTATACCAACCTCTCGGGCATTACCTCCTTTTTTTGAGGGGTGTGGAGGTAGTGTAGTATCTGTTTTGCTTCCAACTAGCAAAAATATGCGACCGGAGGGATCATATATTTGCTAGTTATAATTATTAATACTAGCGAGACCCAGTGGAAATTCCGCAGTGTTTCTCTCTCTCTCTCTCTCTTTCCTCCCCCTCCTGGGGCAAAAGTAAGTACGAACTGTCTTACGCCCCCCCCCCCCTTTGGTTTAGTATTTAGCTTACTGTTATAAAAATAAATCTCGGGCGATCCCATTTACGTAAAAAGGGGTGTTTTTAATGGAGTGTGGGGGAATACTCCCATGTATTACACCCTCTTTTATATCTAAAACTTTAAACAATTTCAAATTACTAAATAGTTAAAATTAAAAACTGAAATGACGAAATAGACATTTCCATTCGGCGTTCAATTGTACTACAAAAATTATTCAAATATCTCACTTATTTCGTTAGATTTTCGCACACATTTTGAATGAAATTTATTAGTCTTAAATTGTATTTCTTATCCGAAATAAAATTCTAATTTATTTTTTAAAGACTTGAAAATCGAACTTTAATGCAATGCATTAATTTCTGGCGGCCATGTTGTAATTTCCTATTTTCTTTCGCGATTGACATCTAGAAAAAGCAAATACGTTTGACTTAATTTTGTTTATAAAAATGATGGTGTCTGTGTTAATTTTCACATCTATAAAAAGGAAATAGGTTTTACTTTATTTTATCGATAAAAATATTGTGGGGTTTGCGCTTGACATCCATAAAGAAGGTACTTTTATTTAATTTATAACTATTTTTATATTTATTTTCCTTTAATTCCATGTAGTTGTGTGACAATTATATAATTCTCCAAGCCTAGCAAAAATATGCGACCAGAGGGAGCATATATTTGCTAGTGCAAATAAAATTTTTAAAATAGTGATAACTCATTTTATATTTGCTAGTGCAAATAAAATTTTAAAATAGTGATAACTCATTTTAATCCATTCTTACCTTGTTTAGTAACATAAGTTATCTATGAGCAGGACGCTTGTCTCGATGTTGCTCTTGGAAAGTTAAGAAACCCAAGAAACTTCTGCTCTGACTCTTAAACACCATACAAGTAACTGTAGTCTAAGTTATTTGAGGATTAATTGTTTATTTTAACTTTATATTTTGTTTATTTTATGTTATAGCATTAGTTTGAAACGGAATCACTGGTTAGATGCTGGAAAGCGAGTTTTTTAGGCTAAAAACGTACACGTAGTCGACATCGATTAAAACATTGAATATAACTTATTTTTATTATAGTAATAGGGGAAAATCTCACTTAGGTTTATGTATAAGATAAAACATAGATTAATCTTCTTCGCATTGAAGGGACTGGTGCTACCAAATCAGGCTGTCTGAAGTTGACTTCCTGACTCAAAATGCACCAAACATTGATGTTTTGTTTTTTTCCTTTGCAAAACTCAATCACGTTCTGCAACATCCAAAACAAACACAATTTCCCTCCCTCCCCTCTTTTTCCCTCTCCCTTTTTTCTCCCCCTCCCCAAACACCATGAATAAATACTTAAACATATAAAGAACTTTAAGTATAAGAACCTTCACCAAAATGACCAAATAAAACATTAAATAACCCGAAAAAAGTTGATGTGTCGTAAAACAAAAAAAAACAAACCAAAAACCATGATTAAACATTTAAATGTATTATCAGATTGACATCTTAATAACTAAGGGGAGACAAGTACGACCTTTCCTTCAATTTGACTCAGCCCTTTTTTTCGTCTCTAAGAAAGAACCTGTGGGGCCTTTGATCTCGGCAAATCACATTGACAGAGGTTTCCGACCAATCAGAGAAAGATCATGCGTGACCACGCGTGATTTGAGTGATATAAGAGAAGATACACCTTTATTCTCCTCCTCTTTTTTTCACTTTTCCCAGTAAGTAACAGGTCCTGTCAACGAAGTCTTTCCCTCCCTACGACCAGCGATTAAGACAATCCCATCAGCATGACTCGAAAAGCATGTGGGCGAGAAAACACTGCCTACTACTGTCTAACAGTAACTACACGCCGTCTCCCCTTTCCTCCGCACTGGACACAGGACGAATAGTAAGCCTAACCCTTTTTTTCCTTTCTCTGTTAAGCACGTTCGAATGCCAAATTCCGACCACGTCGTACGCACCAAAAAAAAGGGTAGAGATACGGCTCATTTTCTCTAATTTACGCGCACACCAAAACACGTGTGCTTTCCAAGAAGAAACACTAAAAGACAATTTTATACAAAAAGTAAAATGAACATTTTCCTGTGCACAAAACTCAAATTTTTCATTGAGGAATTTACACAATTTAATTGAACCACGTTGAATAAATTGTGTTTATATGTATTTTTGAGTGCTGGCTTTCTTACTTTTTGTGTTGGTTATTGGCGTATTTTTACTCGTTCTTTAATGTGTAACGTTAAGAATTCGTTAGTACCCCCACAATATAAAGAACTTGAAGCATAAAAACTTTCACCAAAATGACAACAATTCAAAATACCAAAGCTCTTAACTAATGACTATAAATGACCCACTGACTTAAAACTCAAATGAAGGATATTTCCTTATACATTCATGGCATGACATGACCCTTAGTGTTAATGTGCCATTAAGCAATATCTTACCTTACCTATCCATTAAAGGGAAAGCGAATTCATAAATCTTGTTATTAAATCCGAGTGTCACTAAATAAGTAATCTTTCAAACGCTGACAATTAAGTTTTCAATAAAATGTATATACTAACTGATCTTTCAAAACATAAGATTTTATTTTAATTGTAGAAAAACACAAACGGCCCCCTCCCTAATGGTACTAGCGAGACCCATGGATATTCCAGTTTAATCCTTCATCTGTTGTATATTGCTGCCGTGCTTAAAACGAGACTGACATATTTTCATACCATGGGTATCTGGTACGAATGCTAACCCCACAATATTATTGTACTACTTTTATTCAAACTGAAACATATCTAAGTACTCTGGTTAATGTAGTTTCAGAATATATGCAGTTATGGGAGTGTATCTCCAAACCCCTTATAGGAGTTTGCAACATATTTCCATTCTATGGACGTCCGGTGTGAATGCAGACCTCTATATTGTATTCTCTTTAGACAGAACAGATACTACACTTTAATCCTTGTCTGAAGGCCGAGAAAGTGTATTTTAGTTAACGTAACAGCAACATCATATAAAATTAAAGAAATTATTTTTTCATTACATTTTTGGCGATCATGCGATTTAATTTTTTAAGAGATGTGGAGGGTGATAATATACGTACGAACATGAAATTGCTTATACCTATATATATATATTATCATTCTACAGATTGTTTTTTTTTTTACATTGTGTGATTTTATAAATAAAAGCTCTGTTTATGGATGACAGACCTAAAAGTAAACGGCAAATTTCCCAGCATCCAAAATGAGTATTTCATTAGACGAAACTGTACTTTGGTATACTAATAAATATTAGTAGTCTTATCATATTCACATATACCATACTTACACCCTCGTACTATTTTTGATTGGTGTTCTCTGACGTATTTTAGTCTTACTGGAGAAAATGTAAGTTTCAACAATTTAATCACTGGCGACCATTTCAAATTTTAAGTGTATATACCAAAAAAGAAAATCCAATGTAACATGAAGATGTTATGACAGAAAATGCCAAATCACTTAGCATAATACAGTAATAAGATTATTTTAAATGTCTAAGCGAAGTCCATGTGAAAACCAAATGGTGTCTACAGCAGCTGAAATGGGTGCTGGCTTGTCTTTTCTCTAAAAGTTGTGAAAACGAAGTTACTGCATACGTGTACGCATATGTATGAAGTGTCTTTGTTAAAACGCATATTACATATGTGCTACAGCATGTTAATGCATCGTGTGGCAAAACTATGGTGAAATGTATAGATCTATAGTAATACAAGATGCTACTGAAAACGTTCGAAAAGTCTGTACTTGTTTTTGTATGGTAGACTAAAATTGCCATTAACAAAAATAAAACAAAAACTATGTAGTCTGTTCGATGACAGCGAGTGCAGAGTAAGACAGGTGCATGCAAGAATTAGTATATTTAGGGAATATTGTAAGCAACAGTATTGCATTGGTATTTTTAGTTTAGTATAGCGCTGATATTGTGGTAAGTATGATATTCCATAGTTGGCGAAATGTTATTGTAAAAAAGAAAGATAGAGGTGCTAACCATTTTTTTTTTTTTTGTGGTATTAAATTTTGTGCATTGTGATGAGTGATGAATTCGAATCAATAAATGGTGCAAGTGAATAGCAAAAAAGAAGAATTTTTGATTTTCGATTTATTAGAGATTTAAATAGAGGAAATTTCCTTTATATATTAATATGCTTACCCAAATTGTAACAATAGCGTTTGGTGTTCCGTAACAGCCCAGGGCAAGGGCACACAGTGTTGTGTTCTGTGTGATTCAGCATTAAACATAGGCTATCTCGGGGGTCACGAGTGTCACAAGAGTTCTGACCAGTTGCTCTGTCAATAGTTCTGCATCCACATGCGGAATTTTAGATCCACAAAACTGATATTAATGCCGCTTGTCCAAACGGGGTAAACATCTTTTGGCATTACTTTTCTGCTTTGTTAGAAAATGTAATCTTGGTTTCAGGGAAAAAGTATGAGTTTAAGAGCTGAAAAGAATGACTGAAATATGAAGTGAAGACATTTTTGTCATATAAAAAATATTTTTTTTTTTATACCAGTAACAGCTGTTAAATTATTTTATCAGCCAAATGCTGCTGTATTATTACGTCTGACTACATCGGAGTCTCCCACAAAACTCTACGTCTGTTGTACTCGGCTGTAAAACTAAACTAAGTTAGTTGTAGTTGGTCGCCATTCAAGAACATCGCCCCTCTCAGTCAATTCCACACAACAACCTGCCGGGTGTGTTGACCTTTCAAGTCTGTATATCGATGCCCAGTCATTAGAGAAAGTTGTCGACGTCAAGTGCAGCACTCAATGACTCCGGCTATTTCAATTTTCTGATTTAATGACCCATTATGCCATAAAAGCTGATTACCCTTTTACTGCTGTCTTTTGTGAATTGTTCCTACAATGGAATACATTCAGCCTTCAAAATTCAGAATTCTTACCGGATATACAGAAAAAAATAGACATAAAAAAAAAAATGGTTCTGTCTTCTATAATTTGATAACTAAGTATTGTTACAAAATCTTAAAAATATAAACTCTTTAAAATCTTTCTACCCAATTTTATTTGCACTATATGCATTGTTATGGCTTTCTAAAAGATAAACATTTAACTTTTGTTGCCTGACAATTCCATGCATAATCCCAGAACACCGACTCGTGCTACCAGATCAAGCTGTCTGAAGACATCGTCTTCCTGACCCAAAATGCACCAAGCATTAATGTTACTGATTTTTCCTTTCCCTTTGCAAAACGAAAACAAAAGCCAAAAACATTTTTCCTCTACAAAACAACCAAACCAAACACCACGAATAGATACTTGAACATATAAAAAACTTGAAGCATAAAAAACTTGACCGGATTTGGCATTAAATAACCCGAAAAGGGTTGATATGCCATAAAATAAAAAACCCAAAAATCCATGACTTGACAGAGAAATGAAAATTCTTTGTCAAAGTGGGAAATAAATGTTGAACTATCCGAAGTTATTTCTAATTCTAAATTACTATAAATCATTGAAAATATATATTTTTTTAACTAAATTAGTTTAATCTACACGGTGAGTCGAAAGTAACCGGGCAATCCTTTTCTGTCAAGAGTAACACATTGGCTATGTGTACGTGAGATTTTGTTCCAGCAAGACGGTGCACCTCCACTGTCTGATTACTTTTGACACCCTGTATGATTAGCAAGAGATGTAATCCTTGTTTTTATAAGTACCGGTCTGGATACATTTTATAAGATGCTTAAATGGTTAATTGTACTCTGATTGTAAGTATGAAAGAGTCGATCTTTGCTTGATCTGGTAAGTTACTGTTTCTTCCAGAAATAATTTTTTTTAAATTCTTTAAAAAAATCCATTAAGGCAAGAGTGACAGCCATACTCCTTAGCAAAACATATTTAATTTAAGAAGATTCTATTTGTATCTCTGTAGACTAAATAAACCGAAAACCTGATAGTTTATCATTTGAGAACCCTGAAGCATATGACTGATTTAATAGTAGTTTTCTAAAGGACAATCTAAACATATACATGGAGCACTTACAAAGGGACGCTTTTTAAATAAGTTAGAGCTGGAGCAGCTTTTAAAAAAAATATAGAGCATGATAGAAGCCAGCATTAATTGTTGGCATGGGTGATGGAGCAGCTTCTAAAAGTAGACCACAAAGCTATGTATACATAATAAAATTGTCGAACAAATTATCACCTGTCTGGCAATTCATGTTCACACGTAATTTTTTTGAATAAGCTTTGAATAAAGGTATGTTATTTTAGACAATTGTATTCAATTAGCATGTTGCAATGGCCGACTGCTGGTTGATCGGTTTTTAGAACTAAGAAAGGAGACAGATAAAAGCACGGCAATGGCAAAGAAGGGAAAACAAACTCGTGTGTGCAGCAAAATATAAAGCTGGCATTTATTTCAAAGACATAAATATTTCCATTAGGAAAAAAGTTCAAAATTCAGTTAGTCGACAGGAAAGGATAGATCGTAAGATGATGATAGTTATCCTGGCTGGAGAGTCCTTTGGGTGATAATGATAGTGCATGGATCAGTTGATGGCTATTATAATGATGAATCCTGGCCTGAGTGTCCTTTAGTCTTTTCGCTGAGAGCTGTAGATCTTATTGTATCTGCTGTAAAACTTGAGATAGCCGGAGAAACAAGCTGCAAAAGTTGATGACGATGAAAAGATATTTCCGCTGGAAGCTGGGTTTTTTTGTACTAATGAGTCACTGCTTTCCAAAAGCCACTCGATTTGTTAATGAGTTTGTTAGGTGGACGATGAGACACCAGCTTCAAGATTAGAGATGATTGAAACTGCAAAATTTGATTACTGAAGAGGGCGGCTCAACAAGAATTTGTTGATATTGGATTTGAAAATGACCATATTGTTGCTATTAAAGTATCTGCAGTAGAACTTTGGTCGACTTGAAAAGAAGCTGCAGATGTTAATGATACATAGTTTGGTTAATAGCTGTGGTAGTTACTGTGACGATAGTGATAGTGATGGCAGTCTGTGTTGACATGCTGTAGATAAAAAAGCTGGGTGAAAAAACGCACCCGTTATATACTGTAGTGCCAGCTGCTGCTGATACGCTTTGATCAGATCTGATTGGTCGGCTCGAGTGACGATATAAGCAGAAAGAAAAACTTAGTTTCTATCACACTAAATTGTGTGATAGAAACTTCAGGGTTTTTTTTTTAGTCCCGAGTTGTAAACAGTCGGTATGACAAATGTAATGACCAAACAAAAATCTGATTTAAATAAAATGGAGTAGAAAAGACCAGCATACAACTGTTTTAAAAAAAATTATATATTTCGTTATTTTTAAAAAAAAAAGCAAAGTATTCATGGGATTTTAATTAAAGCATTTCATAAGACGTCCTATAGATTTTATTGCAAAACCGATGGTTAATGACTTTTATGCATCGAATGATCTGTCACAAAATGTTAATATATTAATACATTCTTACAAGAAATTGATAGGGGTTCAATTAGTGGAATAAAAATAAAAATACTCCTGGGCAACACCGATTAGATACAGATAGTATATGTATATGATGGTGTCTCCTGTTGAAAGACATACACATCTAAATATCAGAAAAACCCACAGATGAATTTAGAGCGATATAAAAAAAAACTATTCTGAATTGAGATAATTCCCTCCATCCATTATCTGCCTGCTCACTTCAGTTTTAGAAATCGAAATTATCCTCATCAAAACCAAACTGTTCAAGAAAATGAAAATCAAAAACAAAATAAAATCGAATTATCAATTATGCCAATGGATGATATTTCAATAACTGCAGACACGAAAAAACTATATTTTTAAGCAAACAAACATTCATCTACTTGTGCTCTCCGAAATTGTTGAGTAATGAAAATTTATTTTGTCAGTATTTAGTAGTTATCTCAAAGATTGCAAAAATAAAATCTGAAATTGGAATTTTGTCAAACTCTCGAGGCTATGCAAAATTTTTGAATATTTGAAATTATTTTCGTAATTTAGCAGTTCAAATTATTTTTTTTAATCAGCTTTTAAAATCCATCTAAAGTAATGACTACTAACAAAAGTATTTAGACACTTTCATAATGTTCACCTATATAAATAAAATGTGTCCCTAATGTGTATCTACACCCACAACTTTCTCAGCTAAACAATAGATACACCTCCATAAGATAGCGATGTAAGTTGGGACGTCAGCAGTGAGTCTGGTGAAGTCTGACAAGAGCATGTAGGGTACTCTGACCAATTCTACCCAAGTTTCAAATTTAGAGAAATCAAACTTCATACAAGCTTTTTGGTGTTTATCACTTTGATTTCTATACTCGGGTTGTCTTTAAAGAAAAGTAAATGATTAAAGGGAACGGTTTCCCCCTTTCCTTATCCTTTGTATCTAATAGAGTTAAATTTTAGTTAAGAATCAGATGTGTCAGACACTACACATCACTATGAAAAGGTTATCGTAAATTCTTTATAAAAATTATCTTGCATCTATAGTCCTAATTTTTTTATGTAAACACATATATATATATATATACACACACACACACATGGAAGTCTTTCGATAAATAAAGACGAAATATTAGGTATGCACGTTTTTGATTAGCTTGTATTTTGCAGTTATTCACATTTTTCACTAATTTCTAAACATTTTGTCAGATGTCTGTTTGTCTTTGTATGCATGCATGCATGCGTGTATGTTTGTGTATGTACACTCACATGTTGGTCATGTAGTTTCAACTTGTTACTGGCTATTTTGCTTTCGCTTGTTACTGGATCTCAACATCGTAAACAGAGAGAGGGATCTAGCTGTCGTACAAAGCTAGAACTCTTTATTTACAATCTCAATAAAGATGCTCCTTCAGACAATGACACTTTTCTGAATGAAGGAGTGGCACTCGTCTGACAAGACGTTGCAGTCATCATGTACACTCACAACTTTCTGAACTAAGCAGCAACAGTATTGGAATTTCTTTTACAAATACACCTCAATAACACACAAAGTGATGAAGTTGGAACATCGGCAGTAATCTTGGTGCAGTCTGAAAAGAGCATGCAGTGTACTCTACCCAGTCGTATCCAAGTTCCAAAGACCAACTTAAGATAATTCAAGCTAAATACAACATGGAAGCTGTTTAGTGCTTCCGACGTTGACTTTATTTTGAGTTTACTAAACATTCTTTGAGATTCCACTACTGATGGCATGTATATAAATTTATAATGAAACATTGCTTGGTATTAAAATAACAATTTAGAAACATATGAACTTATCTCTGGTGGGCTTTCCCAAAGCCACAACCTCATAGATGAAGACTCGGCTAATAGTCTACTTGTGTGAGCTTACTGGCATTAAATAAATACCCACTTTGCCTAACCCACTCTATCTAAAAAAATAAAATGACATCTAAAAAAAATAAGGTCAAACTACACGCCACATAACCAATTCGCCTTATCAACTCACGTGGACAAATATCTGAGGGCTTAGAACTTAAAATTCTTTCTCCTAGTAAACTCCCCGGATATCCTAGCACTAAGTGAAACTAATCTAAACTCCTATCTTCTCTAGTTGCTTTAACATGACTGGATACCTTCCACTTAGCTGAAAGGACTTTGTCAAACATATGCAAGGACTTGAAATCTATGTTGGTACATCCTCTCCTTGACAAGAGAACATAGTCTAGCCCAGAGGTCTTCAAAGTGGGGGTTGCGACCCCCAGGGGAGTCGCGTAACCATAGAAAGGAGGTCGCCAAAATTATAACTATGGAATTTTTTGACTCCATTAACTTATTTTTTATTTATAAAAAATTTTGGTGGGTCACGAAAAAAAATTTTTTCAAAAAAGGGGTCGCGACAAAAAAAGTTTGAAGAGCACTGGTCTAGCCTATGTGTGCTTTAGATTAACCTTACAAAACAGCGTTAGTTACTTATATTTCCGCTACCATTCTCCTTTGACCCAGAAATGTATCCTGCTCGACTATGTCTCTGATAGTATAGATGCTACGCTCTCCTTAGACCCGAGCACCTAAATATATGTATTTATGGATTTTACTATTCACCACAGCAATAAGCTTGGTTTCTTGAGCTATACAGACGCAGCTGGTAACAGTGTGCATAGTTTCTCCATTGCTCATTCCCTTTCAGACTGTCACTTGTGACGAATTTCCATAGCCACTAGGGAATGCTGATCCCCTTGTGATAATGGTAGATATCACTCGAAATTCTCAAAATGCCGAGATACTACAAACAGGCTGATTGGAAATCCATCAGAGACCAAATCAGACGCCTCATGGAGTAAAACCTTTTTTCCCTGTTAAACAGTGCACGAATGAGGTAACTAAATCGGTCAAACCAGGCATAGAAGCATGTCCCCATGCTGAAATTCTATAGCAAGCTGCCCTCTCCACAATGCTTTCTTTTAATCTCTGCAGCTGTTATTGCACATAAGCAGCAAGCATTCCGCCTATTCAACCACTATAAGTCGGATACAAATAGACGAAACTTTATAACATCAAGTAAGCATTGTTAGTGTAATAGCCGCAGCCAAAAGTAGGTATTAAGTCGCAGAAATTAGGAACTCGTGATTTATGGGGAATCTATGATAGTTTGGTGAACAATGGCCAATCAACAATTCCTGTATGGTGTTAGGGTGTTATAGAGCTTGGTGGTGACCAGAAGTCATACGTTATTCGACTCACTACAAACCAGACGCTGGATCGTTGCTCCAGCAGAGAAATCCGTTCTTTGCCCCATTACATACTGTTATCAGACCTATTTGTTGGGTCACTGAGGGAGCAATTCCTTTTGCAACCCACCCCGACTGCTGCCTCGCCCCCTTTCAGGGTATTGACCCAGGAAGATTTTTCCTACAGTCAACATTGATTTTCTTTTTGTATGATTTAAAACTTTATAAAACGAAAAGTTATTTAAAAATAATGATAATAATAATTTTCACTTCCGGTTGATTGGGTTCGGTGTGAATCTAACTTCAAAATTGATTTCTGATTCACAGCTAAAATAAAGTGCCGTATTTTGCATTAAATAACTCGAAAAAAAAAAGAAAAAAATAAACTTTTATATCCAAATCCCCTCTCCAAAAAAAAAAAAACAAATAAACGAAACAAATTTAAATAATACACTTAAACACAAGAAAAATCCAAAACTTTTTTTCATAAAATAAATTCTTCCCTCCCCTTCAAACGCAAAAAATGCCCCCCAAACATTGTTAACCTATACCTCTATCCATCTCACAAAATCAGCCTTCCCTCCATAACATTAAAAAAAAAATGGTTACACGTCCTTATTTACCCCAAACTGGCTCGGAAGTGGGTGCTCATTTTACGTTAAATTTATATAAGAAAGTGATCACTTGCTCTAAAATATTTGGCGCCAGTCAAATAATAAAGAACTACTGGATTGTTTTCCGTAAAAACATTTTGGACAATGCTTCGGCCGATGTAACCCCCGGCCTTCTTCAGGAACTTAATAACCTTCTAGTTGAATTTGGTAACATAAGCAGAATTTCCAACTGAACCCTTTATTTAATCCATAGAGGTAGATTGTTCTCATTCCGCCAGTCATGCTCAGGTAGAAGTGCTAGTCCTAATTTGTTATTCTTGGTTATTATCACCTGTAGTAAGGATTGCAACTTCAACCCCCTCAAAAGATGATTACTTAGACGTACTGATTAACTGACTCTCTTAACCGTTATGCCATGGGTTCATGCTGGCGGAATGAGAACAATCCACTACCGTTGATTAAATAAAGGGTTCACTGTTCGGTTAGAGATTCCGTACAGGTCCCCAAGTTATAAAAGATGTACCTGAAGAAGGTTACATATGTCGAAACGTTGTGAACAAAACAATGAGAATAGTAGTCCGAATAAAAACAAATGTAAACATTTTTATCCAACAATATCAATTTTAGACATTGCTATGAGCTTTTTTACCCTGAACGTGGTCAATTTACGTTAGATTTATATAGGAAAGTGATCTCCCCTCTAAAATAATAAAAAAAAATGTTTAATTTTTTTTTTATTGAATATGATTCACTATGGTTCCAAAAGTCCTCGGCTGAAAATTTTTTCCAAAATATAAAATTTTGAAAGTTTTATGAGCTTTTAACTCTAAAGTAAAGGTTCCATTTTAGCGGTTACTTTTTAAACCTGTTTACATGTAATCGCCTAAAAAAGTAGAATCTCATTTTGGGCTAAAATACGATGGGCGTGATAGTAAAAAATTACCCTTTCTTTTTCTCTCGCAATTTTAGTTCCTGTACACTGACAAAAATAATAAATATCCGGATTCAGGCACATACATGCCTTTTCTATATTCTTTCAATTTTGAATAAGCTGAACAGGTGTTTTTATTTTGTGTTCGGACATGTTACGAATTAAGCGTGTTACTTTAGACACATGAATGAATTTTGAATTCAACAAAGTTAATCCCACGTATCCGACTTTTCGTATTCAATATCAGAAGGAAACAAAGCATCGAATAAAATATTATATTTACCGATAAATATATTTTAGAAAAGTATTTAGCACCACATATATTCATTAGTAAGTATTTTTGTGTCTACTTTTTTATACGAAACTAAAATACTAGCTCCATCCTGAAAGCGTCGCTTAGTAACAAGCCAAAACATTGTTTTTACAGCACGCTTTTAACACTGGTTTTCTTGTTTGGAAATTTAACACATTGGAATATTTAAATTAATCTTTACAAAAGGTGAGAAAATTTACTTCCCCAGTGAATGATAGTTTTATTGAAAGTAAGTTAAAAGAAAAAAATTTTTTTTTTGTTTTTCAATTTTTTTTTTGTTTTTCAATTTTTTTTTTTGTTTTTCAATTTTTTTTTTTGTTTTTCAATTTTTTTTTTTGTTTTTCAATTTTTTTTTTTGTTTTTCAATTTTTTTTTTGTTTTTCATTTTTTTTTTTGTTTTTCAATTTTTTTTTTGTTTTTCAATTTTTTTTTTGTTTTTCAATTTTTTTTTTGTTTTTCAATTTTTTTTTTTAAACATTTTTGGGTACCTTCTGTTTGCACCTATAAATTAATTTTAAGTCTTGAAATAGATATTTGGTGCTTCTCGAGATTAGGATCCGAGCTAAATTTGACTTGGTCGTTAGGGTTGGGTCAAAGTTACTCGGGTCCCAATCTGTAATTAGGTATTAGTTCGGTACTCCTCCAGATTAGGACCCAAACTAATCCTAACCCTAACGACTTTCATTCTCAAATTCATAAATTCTGATGTATGTTAAAAAAAGAAAAAAAACACATTAGTTAAATTTTACACTGCCCCCCCCCCCTCCCACGCTGTAAACTGAAAAATAAAAGGTATTCTTAAAGAAAGAATGAAAAAGAGGTACACAAAAATAGGCAACAAATAAATGTTACGAAAGGCAAGATAAGTTACTTTTCTACCAACCTGGATAAGTTTATTTGTGTTTTAACTTATTTTAAATTTTTTTTTTTGTTCAAAACAAACCTAGTATTCACCTGTTCAGTTAGAACCTAAGAACGGAAAAAATGGCTGAAATTAGTTTCGATAATCGCTCAAAAAACGAAAATTAAGCAAAATACTGGTAGAACATTACATTTTCCCACGATTGGTGACATTTATTAGATTTTCGGTACTGATATCGATCCCGAACCAGTTTTCGTGAGGTTCGACTCGGAAGCGTTCGGCTGTCCTACGCAAACGCCCGAGTGTTGACGAGCCGAATGGTACCAGTCGATAATTTTGATACGGTGCTGCGTCCTGTGATTGTAAGTTATATTTTTAAGAAATTTTCTAAAAAAAAAAAAAATAAATAAATAAAAACAAGCTAAAAATAGCGAAGTTACTGTTATCAAATGAAGGTACTACTCTAGGGTTTGCGCCTAATTTCCGTGACTGCTCGTCCGCATCGATCCGACAGGTCACGGAAGCGTCCGAGACCTGCCGAGTCGAAAACTGGGGGGGGGGGGGGACTGACCAATCAGGATGCTGTAAGGCAGTTTATAGCAAGCAGCTGATAAAAAATTGGAAGGAGACGCTAAACCAAACTCAAAAAAATGAATTTTCAGCAATTGTGTCAGAGCCTAGAATCTCCGGAGCAGGTTATGAATTTCTGCCATCAGAAATCTCTACTGCCCACCAGAATGCGGTGTAGGCGATGCGCACGACTTTGCCGGTTGACGGCAAGAAAAACAATATCGGACAAATATGCATGGAGATGCCCCACCCAGGAATGCAGGGCTTGCGGTGTCTATCTGGAGATAGCGACCATACTGAAGATGATCTACCTGTGGTCCCAGGATATGGCGACAGGAAAGAATCTAAGAAAAGAATGCGGCGTACTGTCTCCGACCCCCTCCTCTTCTGCCTGTCTTTCGCTACCCCCCCCCCCTCTACAAAAAAAAAAAAAAAGAAGCGCTATCTCTGCAGGAAAAGATAGAGAATTCCCCCCACCCATAAAAAATCTATAAAAAACAAAGACTTGCCTAATTTGAAAAAAAAAAGACTTGCCTAATTGAAAAAAAAGTTTTAAAAAAATGGTTCAAAAATAAAAAAAAAAGTTTATTTCAGCTATGGGTTTGTTCATTTCTTTCATTTTTTTAATAAAAATATATGCATTTCTTTCTTTCCGTATTCATCGTCTTATATTGTCGCCTGTCAACCTTCCTTTTTTTTTTTTCACGCATTTTGCGGTTTTGTTTATACGGCCTCGTTTTCGACTCGGCAGGTCTCGGACGCTTCCGTGAGCTGTCGGATCGATGCGGCCGAGCAGTCACGGAAATTAGGCGCAAACCCTGGAGTAGTACCCAAATCATTATTTTGATACGTTGCTGCGTCCTATAATTTTTAGTTATAGTCGCAAGAAATTAAAAAAAACAACTTTATTAACAGTTGTTTCACTTTTTTCTTTTTTTTTTTACAGAAAATTCTTAAAAAATTAATTTAGCAACAGTAATTTCCCTGTTTTTTTTTTCTTTCTTGAAAATAAATCTGAAAAAAAAAAAAAAAATACGACGCAGCAACGTATCGAAGTTAACGGCTGCCACCATTCTACTCGTTATCTCTCGTAGCATGTAGCATGCCCGAACGCTGCCGACGCGAAGTTCACGGAAATTGGGTCAGGATCGATAGAAGTACCTACTGTTTTAATTTTTCATTGATTATCAAGGGCCCCATGTCGGGTTCATGAACAGCCATTTTGTTCTAACTAAACAGATGGACACCAGGTTTGTTTTTGGAAAGAAAAAAAAGTATCCAGGTTAGAAGAGTAACTTAACTTCCATTTCGTAACATTTATTTGTTGCCTTTTTGTTTTACCCCCTTTTTCTGTTAGCTGTCATAAAAATGCCAAAAATAATATTCTACTTTGAGGGTTAGCTTGGGTCCTAATCTGGACAAGTACCCGGACTTTTAGTGTTTAGGTTTATGAAGGGCAATTAAAAAAATAAATTGAACATAAAAATGAAGCAGGTCCTTTAAAAACATTCATTTCATTAACCACAACACTAGCCCAAAGTCCGGGTGTTAATAATACACATACTGTTGCGGGGTCCACCAAATTATTTCAAATTAATAAACTTTTTTAAAATTATTTTACGACATCGAAAGTAAACTGTTACCCATTTAAATTCTTCAAAACGTTTTTATAATCTTAAAAATAAGTTCTTAATCGATAATATTCAGAAGAAGAGGGGACTGCATTCTACACGTCCTAGGTGTATTTTTTATTTAAGTTTTTATTTTATCCTATTTCAGTCACCCACATTATTTAGTAAAATGGTTTTCGGCTATATTTCTGCATTACACCTAAATAACTTATTAAAAAATGGTACTTCTGCAGTTTACGGACCGTGCTATATTTTAGATATGATTTTCAAGATAAAATTTTACGGTATCTTTTGTTTATTAAATTGTAAGGTGAGAATACAGAATAGTAAACAAACCCCACCACATGTTAAGAATATGTCTATAACGTTGTTTCAGCACGGTCCGTAAACTGCACAAGTACAAAATAAAAATAAAAAATTAATACAAAGCAAAGAAAACATTATTTTACTATTTTTTTTTGGTTGAAAATTTTTTAACCAATTATAAAATATTATCTTCAAAGAAAGTGGGTACTTTGTTAGATTGGGGCCCGCGCTAAAAGTCCCTCGGCGTCGGTGCTTTCTGGCGTTTCATGTAAAACGCCGGAAAGGCCCGAAGTGGTGAGTTAATGAAATTGCGACAAAATGAATAAGCAGACGACATAAACTTGATAATTTAACTTTTTACGTCTGCAAATAAGTCTACCCTAACCCTGCCCAAACCCTAACCACAAACCCTGACGAAAGCAACGATAATCAGTAAAAACAGTAAGTTTCGTATAATTAAAAAAAACAACACTTCATTAACTTTTTAATTTAAACACTTATTTGAATCACTAGGTACGTGCAAAAATGGTTGTCTTGTAGTGACCATGATTATTAAAAAACGCTTATCATTAATTGTTTAGTTTTCGTGTAAACTTTGATTGTGTTTGAAAGATAAAAGCATAAACCTAATATCTAAAAGGAAAAACATGTATATTTACGTGTGAAAAAAAAATAATGGAAAATATTATCACGACGGCTAAAACAAAAAACAATTCATTGAACTTTGAAGAAATTACTTGTAAAAATCCATTGTTTTCTAGAACTATTTCAAAGAAATTTATAAAATTAAAGTCATAAGATACTGAATTCCTACGTTTTAATAAAAATTAGCAAAATTATTCCCCCAAAAGTCAGTTTAGTAAAATTCGGCATTCAGTAAACCGGTAAACGACTTTGTTTACCGATTGACTATCGCTATGTAGAACATATGGAAGACAATGTCATATTTCTGTTAAGAAGTTTTAACTTTATATATAAAAATGGTTTTGTATTATTTACCTCCTCTTCAGGAGGTTAGGCACAAGTCAGTTTTATCTTACTCCCAAAAGGTAAGATGTGACCCAAGGTCGGGTCGGGAACGTGGGGCTTGAAAAGCAAGCGCCCGAGAAGGTGAGCACTCTGGCCATTAAAAATTGCCTGGGCAGCCCCGTCGGCATTCCCCGGTAGGGGCACCTCAGGCAGTAAGCAATAAACCCACAGGACAAACCCACAGACCGACGGAATCAAGCCCCGAGGGACAAGACGACAGCGGTCTATAGAGTATTATTTACTCCTCTCCAGGAGTTAGGCACAAGGCCAGTTTTATCCTACTCCCACAAGTAAGATATGACCCAAGGTCGGGTCGGAAAGTGGGGGTTGAAAAGCCAGCGCTCGAGAGGTGAGCACTCTGACCATCAAAAATTGCCTGGGCAGCCCCGTCGGCATTCCCTGGTAGGGGCGCCTCAGGCAGTAAGCAATAAACTTACTCCTCTCCAAAGAGGGGAGGCGAAGCCTGGGAGGGTGGACCTCATAGAACTGCACAGGACAGACCCATAGACCGGCTTTTCCCCAGAATCTCTAATCATTAAAATAACAAAATATTTTTTGAAATTATATATTTTTAACGAAAATATTGATTAAACAATGCTTTATTCATAACATCGTTAATTCAAGAAATTAATTTTTCTTCGAGTTATAGTGATTTTATTAACACGGAATTTAGGGGCCTTTTACGTAATTGTCATGAAATATTGAAAAAAGTTTTTTTAAATTAACATTTACTGTGCTTCATTTTCATTAAAAAAATTAAAAAATTAATGCATTTTTTTATATTAATATTTAAAAATATAACTTTAGTAAAGGTGTATTTTGTTTTCCGCAAATAATACATTTTCACTAAGATTTTAAGAAAAATAATGGTTTTATTATATTCCGTGATCGTTGATTAATAAATAATGAAAATTTAATTAAAATTGGTTGATTTCCTGAATTTTAAATTTTTAAGTGAAGGGAGGGTCAAAATGTTTTTACATTTTGTGAATCGGCCATTGATTTTGCACATACTTATGAAGCACTTATTTCTTTGTTAAAAAAATATTTATTTCATACAAAATTTTAGCTGTAATTTTAGCTGTAATTTTTTGCTTGTTTGTGCTCTTTTATATGCAGGTAAGTCAACAGATTTTTCATTCGGCACTGTCAGGTGTTCTACGTAAACATCCGGAAAGTACTGACGCCGAGGCACTTTTAGCACGGGTCCTACTGTAAAAAAGCACCAAAAAGTGATTTCCTGTCCTTTTAACTAGAGAATTATGAACTAGTTATTTGGACTGGCTTATCAAGAGGGCATCTGTAGCAGCGTGGAGCTTAGCTTGTTATAATGTATCTTAGAGAATATGCTAAGGTCCATTTAAATTGGTTATTAAATGTTAAAAATAGTAAAAAAAAAAAAAGGAAACATGAATGAATAAAAGATGAATGGAAGAAGAAAGATATATATACAAAATACACACATTAATTGTTCATTCCAAATGTTCAGTTAGAGAAGTATTAAAATATTTATGCCTGTAATTTATGACTGCTTGTGTGTGTGGGTGAGAATTGATATGTCGTGTAAGCATGCGTGTGCGTGCGGGAATTGAATAGTAGTTGCTGTTAGAGATCACTGATATTTTTCCCAACTGAATTTCTCAACGAAAATCTAGGCTTTCATTGCATTTTATCGGCTCTAACAAAGCACCTTGAGTTTGTCACCAAAATAGGATTTAAATCCTGTGTGGCGGACGTAGTAGTGAGCAAGTCACGTAACAACCATTTTTGTTTTTTGGTAAAAGATGCTAAGTTGGTTCTGGGAGCTGATTTTCAGAAAAAAAATTCTGATTTTGTTTTTAGCTGGAATTTGGGTCAGTCAACTTTATAGGATTAGGATACATCTCAATCCTATACATCGATATTTTTTTATGTCGGCGTTGCGCAGCCATGATGTAGCAGCTGACCATGTGGACTAGTTTAGTTAGTCAAACTGCAATAAGAATTACCAGACAAAAACATAAATTGGGCAAGTCATTTAATATGGTTTAAGGGTAGGGGATCAAATATGTAACTTTGTTCACAATAGATCCACACACTATACTTTAAGAATTATGTAAATACGGTTAACAGCTATGTTTAACCGTAATACTCGGTCAGTAATTTACCCTGGTCATTGTTTATTTATTCGCTGGGGTCTGTTTGTTTTGGGGGCGTGGCTTATGCCACACGTTGAAGAATGTGTGTTGAGTTTGTAACGTTTGTAAACATAGCAGCGGTGGGAGGCAGCGCCACAGATATAAGCAGATACTTGAAATGTGATCAGGGTTCCTGGGAACTGGGACAAGAACACTCTGAATTTATTCACAAATAATATTGGTTTTATTTAAAGGTTAGGCAATAAAAAGTTGGGGTGGGTGGTGGTCTGTAGTTATTCTTTCTCTCCTATTAACTATTGTTTTGACCCATTTGTATAAGTATTGTTTCTTTCGTCCTTTCACCATCTGTCGACCATTTTCACTTCAGCAATCACCATAATACCACATTTATTCTATGGACTACCTTACTTAAAATATTCCAAATGATTTTAAATTAATTTTATTTACGGAAAAATCTTTGATCTCGACGGTCAATGGCGATTAACTGCCCTGTTGATTTACTTCCTTTACACGAAGGAACATGTGGAACAAGGCCGGAAGGTGGAGGGAAAAGCCAGTGCTACTGAAGGCGCACTCTGGCTCTGTAAAACTAGTCATGAACAGACCTGTCAGAAGGGTTGCCTTAGGTGATTGACAATAAAACAATCCATCCTCAGCGAGGTTAGGCCTGGGAAGGTGCATCTCCTAAGACTAAGTCACCTCATACCTTACCCCGACAGAAGAATGCTTGGATCTGCCACGGCAGTTTGTGTGTTGGAGTGAGTGTCGGGAACAGATGCTTGGCAAGTATGAAAGCTTCCCGTCAAAGTGATGTGGTACGAGGGTCAGAAAACGAAGTTGAATGGATACACAAATAGCCAAGAACGAACCAACCGACATTCCTTACTAAGGGCGCCTCAGGCGATATGCAATAAATCAACCCCTTAAAGCGAGGAGGTACTGCCTAGAAGGGTGAACCTCCGCAGATCAAGCTGGGTCATAACTCATCTCAACAATGGCGGGTATGATACTTTGCATTGTTACGGATTGACGATCTGTTCTGATCCATATTTTAAGTATTCTGTATGAACTCCATCTGGTCTTGTAGCTTTGTCTTTTTTAGTTTTTTTCGAAGCTTTTTGGATCTTGTCTAGTATGAAGTGTGATCCATCTTCACAGGTTCAGTTGGTTCTTGCATTTCATTGGATGAGAAGAGATCTTTCTGATGTACTTAAGTTGAAATTGTCATTGTAGATTTTAAAGTGGCTTTTTGTAGTTCACTTTTCTGGGTAATATGTGTTTGAGTCTTCATAGTTTTCTATCTCGTTCAGCTTTTCATCCAGTGCAGCAGTCTGTTCTTGCTTTAGCTGATTTTTTATCTCCTTGAAAACTTTGTTTCTTTCTGGAGTTTCTGCTTTTTTTCTTTGTTTCGATCGGAATCTGCTTCATCTGTTTCTTCTGCCTAACGGATAATTTTGTTATTTTTTGGATGATGAGTTTGTGGCTCGGTTTCTTCTAGTACTTCGATTGCTGTGATTTTGCATGTTTTGTTATCGTTTTTCATACTTTGTTTAAATTTTTTATTATCTGTGCCAGTTTGTTTCAACTGATCTAACTGCGCAGCAAAGTGCTGCTGGGTTTCATATATTACCTCAATGTTGCGATGTTAGGTTTTCCCGTGGGCTTGTTTTCGTTTCGTCTTTCGCCAGTCTAGTTTGATGATGGTCGGTGTGAGTGGTTATTCAACACTAGGATTCTAAGTTTTATGCATGTTTTTACAGATGACATAGTTGATCTGATTTCTGTATGGGTTGCAACGTAATGTTCCATCTGCTGCAAGGTGGTCCTCTACTCTTTCGAGAAACGTCCATGTTGTTCTATAAGAATCTTGTGTGCAAATAAGGTGTTCCTAAGTACCAAGTGATTTTGTGTTGCATATTCAAATTTATTGAATTGTTGCTTATTCTTTTTCTGAACTTCACCATGTTTTCTGAAAATCTGGTAAGAGCAAATCCCGTTTTAGCACTAGAATCATCCAGGACAAGGAGACAATGTTTGTTATACTGTTGAGTTGTATTCTTCCTCTTTGATAGTGGGATTCTGTTGACTCTATCCAAGTGTGAGTGTATAGGCAACAATAATGGTAGCATAATGATCTTTATTTCAATAAGAGCAGTTGAAAATCGGTCACCAGTGTCTGGCTTTGACCCTTCTGTACCTCCATGTACCTTCGTTGTTTTGTTTGGTGCTTGGACATAATAACTTTTGCGATGTGGGTTTCAGTGATTCAGAGTATTTGTAGATTGTATTTTAACACATCTTCGTAGATGGACTGTTTGACTTCCTCATAGCACCCTTTAACGTTAAGTGTTTCAACTTTAATGATCCCAAGGTATGTCATTAACATTTGACTATTCCTTGGAGCCAGAGCCATGAGTCAACTTGCATCATCCAAGTTGACAGTTATATCTAGAATATTTTAAAACTAAAAAAAACTTAACACTTTTGTGAATGACAAATTCTGTAGAAGATAGAAGAAAATATGTTGGGAAAAGTTTTTTTCAAGAAAATTCATAAATAAGATGACAAAAATGATTAATCAAGTCTGGAGTGGTTATATTTATTTTTTTTGTCTGTTAAAAAAGCGCAACTTACGTTATTTCTTTTGGATTTTATAATATAAAATAACATTTTTTTAAATATGGTAATATTTAAAAAATGTTATTTATTTTCTTTTGTCATTGTTATACCGTTGAAAGCCATAAAAAGCAGTAATTTATGTCAACCTTTCAGCACATTTTAACTTCAAAAAAATAAATAAGCTTGGTGTAAGAAATATCTCAATTTTAGAAGTTTTATTTACTCGACTCTACAGTGCAAAATTAGACACGGGTAGTTTATTAATGTAAAGAATCCAGGTCCCTTCTCCGGCATCTGGACTGGATACAAAAGTTTTTAAAAATTGCTGTCTAGGATTTTCTGATATTACTTTAAGAAATTGACCAGCGTTAGATTTCGAATTTAATAGGTAAAATTTTAACGTTTACCTCCACGTTGTCAGCAAGAATGGGATTCTATTTTTTGTTAGTATTTTTTGTTAGTATTTTTTGTTAGTATTTTAGAGTAGGTGTTCAATTTACGATATAAATATAAAGTAAAATTATCTTTCAGTCTTTGACCAGAACATAAAACAAAATGGGTAAGCAGCATGGCAAAAATCAGAACGTGGCAGGAGGGGGGAACAATCGCCGTCTCTGTTGGCAGACGGTGGAGTCTTTTCCTTCAACTATATGCAGAACACTGTAGATGAGGAGTAGAAGTTCGTCCATTGCCTCATTTTTCGTAAGCATAGACTGATAGTTTTGCAATAGCCAACACCTTGAGCAGCGTGTTTGGCACAGCCGTAAAGGATGCTACGTCTGTAAAATGTGGACATGACATACGCGATCATAAGCACTGCCGCTGCTCTTGGAGCAGTACTGCCAATCGACATCCTCCCCTTTACCTATCTTTCTAAAAAAAAAATCTAATCCGCCACTCTTGGCTCGGATGAGGAGACCCGCTAAACTTAAATATATTGCTAAGTGGAGAAAAAGAAACCAACCGGGATTCTCTTAGTAATGGCAAGTGAACCGGGGGGGGGGGGGGAGAAACCAATGCCAAATCCTGTCACAAGTAAGACTTCAGGATGTGTGGTGCATAGGTCAAAGGCAACCATTCGTTTTCGTCTTGCTTGTTTAGAGTTCCCTCGATTGTCAATCCCATTCGGTGCGGATGGCCTTAGATCTGAGAGTTGGGTTGCTTGGTAACTTAGCCCAAATCAGATGGTAAGCTCTGAAAATTCAGTAGGCTGCATTTTCTTTAGTAATGTATATGAATGGCAGACGTTGCTCGACCAAAGTAAAGAGAGGGGCACAAGATGAAGTGAAAATATCTTTGGTTCTATTTGACCCACCACAGAAGAATATTTCCCTTTTGAGGTGAATTAAGTGTCTTATAAAAGGCTGGACCCATGCGGGTATGTTCATGGATTGCCGCCATAATTCTCTGTCTGACGGTTCTCTCGGGTTGAGATCTTAAGTGGCTAAGTGCTTGGGTAACCCATCGATGACCAGTGAAAAGACCCGGTCAACGGGAAGAATATGACACGAAGTTGGAGGTTGGCTGGCAGACAGGGGAATTTTAAGTTTAGTGCCGGTGGGGGCAGGATGGCCCATCTGGGTCTCTTAGCCAAAGGACTGTGTGGGACTTGTTTCCACTTCGCCGGGATATAGAGATCTTGTATGCAACTCTGCTATTCCACTTACAGACACGAGTATCTTTTGTAACATTCAGCAAATAAATTTGTTACTTATTCATAAATTGGACTCGTGGCTTTTACTTAGCATGAGAGTATTTGTAACAGCACTGAGTGGGATCAAACATCTTTGGACCGGCACAACGTGTGGGATGATTATGGCCAGTGCAGTAAATGTACGAACAAACACGCATATGGACATGTTCACAGCTCCATCCAAGGCTAAATACTGGAAAGAGGTCAACAATGGAAAAAAAGTTAAAAAGAACTTTGGAGAGAGTTAAGGAGAATGTGAAACCACCCATGGCCAAAAATGCCCCACCTCCCTCCACACACACGCTCTCGCTCTCAATAAAAAGTCGTGTTGTTTTTCACCACAATTTTTGTTTTAGAGGGTGAGAGTATGTTTGTCAATCTACAAATAAAATAACAAAGTTGTTAAACAATTTTCTTAATGCAGAAAATGACACTTTGTAGTGGCCATATAGTCCAAATATAGTTAAAAATATGTAAACTGATAGAAATAATCCCTAGTAGTGGTGATGATAAAGATATATATCAGTGGCAGAATACCCATCGCATGCCGAGTATAAGCAATAAGTAAAGCGTTAGTTTTAAATTTAGTTGTTTTTTTTTAGGGGGGGAGACGGTATAATACGGTTTCAGGGGTACACCCTTAAATGGTTAAGTTTACAAAAAAATGTGCCTCTGTTCCTCACTGTGTTGCCTAGAATACATATTCCATAATTAATAAGTTTGTGAGTTTCCCAAGCACATATTGACATTCGCGCACTGTGCACTGATCTGGTTAAAAATTTATTACATAATATAACCAAAAATTTGATGTAGAGAAAAGAATTGCTCTATAATTCTTTTCTTAAATTTTATGTAGCTAGCTTATTTTGAAAGTTTTATTTTTTTAGCCGCATCTCTTAAATGGTCAAGTTTACAAAAAAATAATGTGGTCACGTTACTCATCGTGTTGCCTAGAATATTTATTCCATAATGACCGGTATATTAGTTTAGGAGTGAATTATATATATATATAAGTTTAGGGGCTACACACCCTAAATATCATCTGTCACAGGACAGGGAGAATGAATTCCACGAACAGGTACAGATTTGCAACACTTTTATGTCCTCTTACAAAAGTTTAAATCAAGATGCAATGATACTAAACTTTGTCTAGAATCCATATTTAAGATATTTTATATCTAAAATTTAAGGCTTAAAGGATTTTAAGAAGGAATTAAAATTCAGGGAATCCTGTTTAATTGGTGTCTATTGACTAGAGGTCAAATTTAATGCCAATCTGAGTGATTTTAATTTTCAAATGAGATGTGCCCATATGCCCCCTAAAACTCTTTAAAATACTCCAAAGAAACAAAAATTTGGGAAATATTAATTGATGTCTAATACCTATGGTTAAAATTTCACAAAAATCGGAGGTATCTAAATTTTCATGAATGGCTTCCACTCCTTTTTACTCTACTTGCATTAAACTAAATATAGCCCACATTTAGACCACTTACGTCTGTCAGCTGTGTTCCAAGATTCATAATGATCAGTTAATTAGTTTTAGAGTGAATTCTGTACATACAAATATATACGCATAACTATCTTTATATTGATAGATTTGAACATTATCTTTTGAAGCAGGTAATACTGGAATTAAATTTCTACTTTTGTACACGTTGTTTAATTTCTTTGTAGTAATCATGAGTGTTTCTGTTGAATGAATGTGAAGAGAAAAGGCTGCTATCTGAGCTAATACTAGGCGAACTAAGTTTCTGTGAGTCTCAGCTAATGCATGTACAGTTGACAAGGTAAAATTAAGTTGCTTCTGTGTGTGATATGAATCGTTCAATGAGGTTAGATCACTAATGACATTATTTTCTTCAGATCTTGCCTCATGATGGATGGTCAGTTCTGCTGGTGATTGAACTGAATGTTTAATTTATATAACAGTCGGCTTCAGAGTTGCCTGATTTGTCTTGGCAGAATAGTTCCATTAGTTAAAAAGTTTTAAGAAAAAAAAAGAAGTATTTCAACTTTGACTAAGGTGTAGGTCATTTGAGTTCGTTTGCCGATGTAGCTTGACATGTTATTTGACCTGCTTATGCGATCAGTTCTGAATATTGAATTTTATATTTTGAATTTGTTTCTCACTCACCATAATTAGTTTCTGACATACTTAACTTAATTAATATTTTGTATTGATTTATTTATAAGTTGTTTTATTTAATCAAATAATTGTTTTGATTTATTCGAATTGTTAATTATTTATTTTCTAAAATGATTAATACGAGGGCATTCTGTACATTTGTCTGCTGAGCGAAGACCCAAGAGACCGGAGTTGAATGCGTAATCCTTTGTTGGTCTGTTAATGAGTTGATCAATGTTATTAATAAGGTTATTATATCGTTAGTTCTTGGGCAGAAATAAAATTACCCTTTTCATTTAAATGGTTGCACCTTTTTTCATTCGAATAGTTGTCACACTATTCTATGAATTGAACTTGATAAAACATTTTTAAATTAATTTAAATTTTCCGATTTAAATTTATTAAAAGAAATTACTCCTAAAAGTAATATTTTTGTTTTTAAATAAAAAAAAATTGTAAGTCTGTTTTCGGTAATTTAATCCTAAAATACTTTAATGGTTGAAGAAGTCGAGACATCAGTTGGATATTTTTACACATATGTGTAAAAAAAAAATCTATTTACTGTGTATGCTTATTAGATATATAATTATCGCCTTCAAAATAGTATATTTGGAAGCCTAAACACTGAATAGATTGTTTCAATGAAATATTAATTAATGTACAGATTGAACACAGGTATAATTTATTGTACTCTAAATATTACTTGGTCTCTACAATTGATTAATAATTACGAGAGTACACCCTCCATAAAAAATAACGGAAAATAAAAATGCTTCGCTAGTGTTAGCAATAATATTCACATAAGATAACATCTCAGTAAGTAAAAATAAAGAAAACGTCTCAAACTGGAAAGTTTTAAGAGAAAAAAAGAAAAACGTATCAATCGAAATAGAAAAACTTTTTTTTTTTTTAAAAGAAAATGTCTCCTTATCAAAAAATTATGGAATTTCTTTCTGAATTAATTTTAGACCGTGGGAGGGGGGTCGAATTTGCTATTTGCTTTCTCCATTTCCCTAAATACTTGAAATGGTTTCCACCAATATATTTATTTACTCCTCTGCAGGAGTTAGGCACAAGGCCAGTTTTATCTTACTCCCACAAGTAAGATGTGACCACAGCTCGGGTCAAATAAGTGGGGTTTGAAAAGCCAGCGCCCGAGAAAGTGAGCACTCTGGCCATTAAAAATTGCCTGGGCAGCCCCGTCGGCATTCCCCGGTAGGAGCGCCTCAGGCAGTAAGCAATAAACTTACTCCTCCCCAAAGAGGGGAGGCGAAGCCTGGGAGGGTGGACCTCCTAGAACTGCACAGGACAGACCCAAGTCAAGCCCCGAAGGACAAGACGACACCCGTTTATAGGGTGCAGTATCCATCGGAACAGATACTACACTTACTTCCTAGCGTGCCAGGTTTTATTTACTCCTCCCCAGGAGTTAGGCACAAGGCCAGTTTTATCTTACTCCCACAAGTAAGATGTGACCCAAGATCGGGTCGAGAAAGTGGGGTTTGAAAAGCCAGCGCTCGATAGGTGAGCACTCTGGCCATTTAAAAATTGCCTGGGCAGCCCCGTCGGCATTCCCCGGTAGGGGCGCCTCAGACAGTAAGCAATAAATTTACTCCTCCCCAAAGTGGGGAAGCAAAGCCTGGGAGGGTTGACCTCCTAGAGCTGCACAGGACAGGCGTGCAGTATCCATCGGAACAGATACTACACTTTGATCTTAGCCAAAATAAATTCTAAATTTCATCCTGTGTACTTCTAAAGCATTCGTTCGTTTATTTACTGCGAACTGTATCTATCCAGCATTGTTCGAGTCTTTTTAGTTATATATATATTTTTAAATATGCTTTTTGATTTTTTTTCTATCAAATTATATATTTAAAAAAAATAACATTTTGAAAGTTACATTTATTAAATCATTGATTGAACCAAATTATTATAAAAATATAATTAAATTGGAGAAAAGATAGATTTTCTTGCTTAGAAAGATCACGTGAGGGAAAGGAAAAGAAAGTTGTTTAAAATATCAGCAGGCAGGCTCTTACAGTGAAGGATGCAGGGAGGGGAAAGGCCGAGGTCTTGCTTGAGAGACAAACTACTGAAGTTACTTTTCTTTTTCTGTGTATTTCGTTGAGGATAAATTACAAGTATACACGACTTAAAAATAATTGGTCCCTGATTTATAAAATCGGGGACTAATGTTTTGAGGCATGTCCGTCGTCTGTCCATATTTTTCTCCACAACCATCCATTGAATTTCTCTGAAATTTTGCATGAAGTTGTAACTTTGGTCAGGTTAGAATGTGACATTCTCCGATTTTTGCAAAAAAATCTGGTTAGCCCCCTCAGGGGGTCAAAAGGCACCGAAATGGCAAAAAAATGACATTTTTTGCCCCATAACTTTTCATCCATCTATTCAATTTCTCTGAAACTTGGCCAAAATGTGGAGGCAATTGTTCCTAATAGAAAATAAGTATCGCTGACCTTGGAAAAAATCTGGTTCGCGCCCCCAGGAGGTCAAAAGCCCTCAAAATGGCAAAAAATGACCCTTTTCTCCCATAACGTTTGATCCATCCATTCATTTTTTCTGAAACTTGGCCAAAATGTAGAGGCAATTGTTCTGGATATAAAATGAGCATCCTTGACCTCAGAAAAATTCTGGTTCGCGCCCACAGGGGGTCAAAGGGGGGTCAAAAATGCCCCAAATTGCCCAAATTTATTGCATTTTACACTTGCCACATCGAGTCACATACAGAGGGGAACCACGCACGTGTGGCTTGTTTGTGATGGTGTTTGAAACAAGAACGGATTTATTAATTCAAATATTCGTAAATACACATATACTCATATCTACAGATACATATACCCATTTATACTAACACACCCTTAACTTTTCCCATTACTAACCAGCAGAGCTATACCACTGTTGACCAAGAGAAGAGTCTATCAGGCAGGTGCATGCAAGGCTTAGATCTGATTTCCACAGAGGAAGATTAAATCTGGACAGTATAGGGAGAAGTGTGCAAAACAGGAGACTTTGATGGTCTGGCCACATTGACAGAATTGATTAGAGTTGTTGTGTTAGATGTAGAACAGTTGAGGTAGAAAGTTCAGTTCACAAGTGAAGGCCAAGGAAAACATGGGAGGAAGTGAAAAGAATGGACTTGAGAGAAAGGATAAAGACATGACCAGATATAGCTTAGCTTGGAAGTTAATTTCTAAAAGCCGTCCAACACATGCCAGCATGTAGAACAGACGTTAAACCGAATATGATGACATATGCCCTAATATACATACATACACACACACATATACATATATATATATATATATATATATATACATATTCGAATCCTGCGACCGGTATGAATAATTGTCTCTACACTGACGATTCCCGAAAGTATAAAACGTATACGTATGTAGATGAAAAATATAATTTGTCACCCCCAATCTAGGCTGGGCACTGAGGTGAGTAGTATTAACAATGCTGTCGTCGTAGCTGTAATGCATGTTCCTTCATTAGTTGACCACTGTTGACGATAGCTACCTATAATAGGTTTAAAACTCTCGCTAATTTATCAGGTTGTCTATAGTGGCTGAGTGGGTTAAGACGTCAGAATAAGTTAAAACATAACTAGTGTTTCGGGGTTGCGAATCTTGCGACCGGTATGAATAATTATTTCTACACTGACGATTCCCGAAAGGATGAAACGTATACATATGTATATAAACAAATATTTATAATTTAATATATATATATAAGACCCCATAATTCCTATTTGTACATAAACATATGTAGTACCTACATACTAACATATACACACATTGCACATACATAGATACATATGGACATAGATGCACCTTATACCTATGTCATTCATATAAACCTATCAGTCTACCCATACATATGTATATTAATATACATACCCCAACATATATACATACCCCAATGTATTAATACATACACGCACACATCATTTTACGAATACAAAACCATGTATATACAAGTAAAACATTAAGATGCGTCCATTCAAACTGAGCACTTAGCAATGAAATTGCTATTTTAAACTTGTGACTGATGGCCAGAGTGTTTTACAGAGATGCATGGATGCATATAAATATGTTCGAAGTGTAGCAAATGGACAGACAGAGCCTCTTATGGAAATGTTTGGACACATCTAAAAATGTTATTGCCAACATAAGCATGACTGACTGAAAGGAAGGGCTTCTTATATAGACATTACAAATTTAAGTGTGACAAACCAACGGACAGACCACCTTATAGAAATGCTTAAATGCATCTAAAACAATGAATTACTTACTATAAAACCTCCCACCAGGTGGCCTAAATTAGCATATAGTTATTGACTTGACAAGAAAAAAAAAATTAAAGAGACATCTTGTTAAATGTAATTTTTATTAGCCCACAAGAGATATGAGAATTTACATCTGTTTATGTTGTTGTCTTGGATTTGTTTGTCAGCCATCTTACTTTCGTCTCCCATGTGGCCAGTTTCTGTCTGGGTGAAAATAATAACAAGGTAAAATCTATAGTTCGGATCTTTATTTCTTGTGACAATAGACGAAAAACTTACTAGCTTCAAAGTGTTAGATGTTTTGCTTGTTGGTTAGCTGTTTGCTATAGGAAAAAAAATCGTCCTCAGAGTTGTGGATTTTTATAGTTCGAACTAATTGGCATGCATAGACACCAACCGACTTAAACAGATGAGTAAGCACAGAACTATTTAATAAGTACAGAACGATTTAAGCAGCTGAGAGAGTGATGGTTTAGATAATTTTGTCAGTGTTGTTACAGTATTGTATAAGCAGGAATTCCACCCAAAGTTTGTACCGTCGTTGTGGTGTTATTACAGGAGATTCATAGACATTTTTTGTTTACTACACTTCTGAGCTCAAAGACACATTTAACTTGGACCATGGTATTTATTGTCTATGTATTTATATTCCTTAATCCTACTCTGGCCAAGTGGGGGATCATACCTTGTCAGTTGAGATCACTTATGTCTTGTATGGTTAAATTAAAAACCGGAAGATATGGTGAGATTGCTTCAGTTCTCGCATGTGACGTCACAGCAACACATAATCCCATTAAACTTTGCCCCCACCACCACCTGAATGTATAACATTTGAAGCGAGAACCTTTTAGGCATGAGAATACTTGATATAATTGCCATACACTTAATACTGTAATATTGAATTTTAAAAGTTTCAAGTAAGGTTCTTCCTGATTTTGACCATTCTAAGGCTTCCGGTCCTGGTTCAATTCTTGTTGTCGTTCTCAAACGTTGTACCCTTGAACTTTCTTCTATCCTCTTGAAATTATTCAATCTTTGTTTGTCTCAGCCCGATTTCCCATCTTGTTGGAATGAGTCCTCTGTTGTCCCTATCTTTAAACATGCTGGTGATCGGTCTGACCCAACTAAGTATCGTCTCCTCTTTGTTATTAGCAAAGTTTTTTAAAGGTTGGTCAACGGCAAGCTTGTTCATTTTCTGGAAAGTCTGGCCCTCTTTAGTGATCAGTGTGGTTTTCGTTCAACTACTGATCTTTTAACTGTTGTAACTGAGCATATATGCCGGTTTATGAATAATTCAGGAGAGAGTAGGGCTATTGCATTTGATATTTTGAAGGTGTTCAGCAGTGTGGCATTCTGGCCTAATACACAAAACTTCAGGGTTATGGTATTGGTAGTGAGGTTCTTGACATTATGGCTTTTCTTTTTGATCGAAGCTTGCATGTAACTTTGCAGAGTGTCTCTTCATTCTCTTTTTCTATAAATGCTGGTATTCCTCAGGGCTCTCACAAGACCCAACAGTTTCTTTATATCAATGATCTACTTGGGAATATTATTCAGAAGATTAACATCTATGCTAATGATACCACTTTCTATTCTGGTGTTGCTTGTCGCCTATCTCCCTTGGATCAGTTGAAATATGCAGCTGATCTAGAAGTTGACTTTGGTTCAGTTGTGGATTGGGGTACGAAATGCCTTGTTTTGTTTAATCCTGTTAAGACTCAGCTCGTGTCTTTCAATCGTGTCCATTTTCTTTCTGAGATTCTCATGAGTGGCTCTGCTCTACAGGAGAAATCGACTCTAAAACTTCTTGATCTTTCTTTCTCATCAAATCTTTAAGTTCATACATTAGATCCATTGCTGTTTCTCATAATGTCAGTCCTCTCTATCGCTCCAAACACTTTCTCACACCTGAAGCTATTCTCTATCTCTACAAATCTACTATCAGACTATGTATGAAGTACTTTTGTAATATTAGGGTTGTGAATCTGTCCTATTTGAGGGTTCTTGATAAGGTGCAGAAACGTATCTGTAATTTGATTGGCCCCTACCCTTTCATCTTCTCTGCACCCTCTCTTTCACAGACATGATGTTGCTAGTCTGTCTCTTCTATAAATACTATTATCGCATGTGTTATTCAGAATTGTCCGATCTATTCCTTGTTTCCAGCTCGTTTGACTCTTTGGTCTAGTGGTCTCCATCAATTCGCTGTTTTGATGCCTCATTGTAATACAGCTTCCTATTCTAGTAGCTTTATTCCAAGAACTGCAAGCTTGTGGAACTGTGTTCCTGCTGACTGTTTTCCTCCTACCTATAGCTGTTTCTTTTTCAAGACTAAGGATACTAGGCATTTCCTGTTTTTGAGATAATCATATCTCGTTTTTGTTAGTTCCTTACATCAAGTGGCTTTATGCCTGGTCTGGAGCGATTTCCATTAAAAAAAAACTTTTTTGTAATAAATAATTATGAGATATTAGTTCATGGAATAGTGGATAAGCATGAAACAGACTAGTGAAAATAAGGACACAAACATCATTAAAGCTGAACCAAGATATTTCCGTCTATTCGTTCGACTGTATTCATTTTGTATAAATAAGCTTTGAGCAGAACTCAACATATATCTATACAGCAAAGCATGGAAAGTAATTCACCATATAAAATGTTGAGTTCTGCTCAAAGTTTATTCAAACTAAACAAATATGGTCGAACAAATCGAGCGAAATATCTTAGTTCAGCTTTAATGATGTTTGTGTCCATATTTTCATTAGTTTCCATGCTTATCCACTATTTATTAAACTAATATTCCATTTTGTCTGAAATTTAATTCATATTTTAACTCCCTCATAAATGATTTTAAAATATAATTTCGAAAAAAATTAATTTGACAGTCATTCTCAGTGTGATTGCAGTTTGGCTTCTTTCATTGGCAAATCTGAAGCAAGGCCATCTTTTTATAAAGATTTCAATAAATATTGGATTCAACAAAGCCGATGCCTTTGGAAATCAGTTTCATTTCTCTGGCAAAATGAGCAAGCACTTCATAACTGGAGTAGTGCAATGCATATTCATACGTAAAACCTGTAAAGAATATTGATATAAGTTCCCGAGGATCCCATAATTCTATTCTCATATTTCTGGATTTAGATTTCCACTTAAAATCATATGTTAGAAAGAATACCTTAAAGTATTACTGTATAAAGATTAATGTGATGTCTTTTTCTGGTAGGAATTTTAAGTAGAAAAAAAACCTTGGAGGAATTTTCGTTGTGTAAAGTTTGTGGTCATTTTTCTAAAATTACTTATGCAGCCATAAATGAATAATTGAAAATTTAATTATGAAAAATTGAATTTGGCTTGAAAGTGAACTTCACATTCTGTATACATTTCTACAATTGGAAAAGCGTTTTCTCGGTTATTTCTATTTAATTTTTTTTTTTTTTTTGCATCATTCTAATTATTTTTCCTCTTGTATTGTATATATAAGACGAAATCGGGAAGGACGTACTCGTTTTTCCATTGGAGAATTCTCCTCACTCTTCTTGTAGCATCTTCCATCACGAGTTGGCTTACCATTGAGAACTCCATAAAATGCAAAAGTAAGTTTTATTGCTCACTTTATTTTCGATGGTAAAACGTCTTTTCAATCTCTTCCAAGGACTGAGGTGTACTGCCCTCCCCCCTCCTCCTCCTCGGTAAGAGCCGCATAGAAAACATGTCTTCACTACACAATCCTTAAACTCATTCTGACGTTTTTCTATTTTCTCGCTAATCAATTGTTTTTAAATAGCCTAAAATATTTATTTTTCAAACCTCACAATATTGTTTAAATTTCATCACTGCATTCTTCATTAAATTCCTAAACTTGACCTCAGACTTTTCATCAGAATTAGCATCAAAACGATTTAAGGGGCAATCTCGTTAATGTACGGTTTGCAGTGTTTAAAATACGAGAATCTTTTTGTACAAATAATTAAATCAATTGAATATTTGTAACTATTTTTTAATGATTTGCAAATATTTTATTAATTTTATTTTATTTCTAAAAACTCGTGGATGCTGTCACAGCTTGTGGATCGTCTGTGCCGAGTTCGAATCTGATTGGATCTATTATAGTCAATTATGTATTAATACTGTTGGAGAAAGGTATGAACCCACAATTCTCCCCCTCCCATCCCAGTTATTAGTAAAATAGTAATATGTATTCAATTATATACAACACCTATTGTATTTCTGCATGAAACAAACGAACCAAACTTATTGAATAATATTTAGACTGATATACTTGCATTAATGCACACCATCTTTGTTTTGACTCGTCATCATTAAAACAATATCCTTCTCTCTGTTTATAATATTTGTTTATAGAAGACTTGTGAAGATCGGGATTTGCCATAAGGGTTATATGTAATCATTCATACACCGACAACTAAATGATAATGTGAAGATTATTATGAGTGAACTATTCAAACAAATTCAACTTTAATCAGTGTAAAATTTCATCAAATCTTGACATAACAAGCAAATATATGCTACTCAGATTTTACATGTAATATCTAAAGTTAATTTTAAATCTAAATTAATTGAATTATGAATAACTTTTTCCCAGCTTATCGAGCCACAAGCAGTTTTTTCACTCTGGTGAAATTCCTTAAGTCATTATTTCGTGATTTCTGTAAGCAAGAAATATGGATCCATATCGAATTCTTTCTTTAGTTCCAGCTATGGTGCATGAACTTGCTGGTTATTTTTTCTTCAAAGACTGACCAATGATATTGAAATGTTTTATTTACTTGGTGAATTGACAATGAATATTAAAAAATTTAATCTTTTTTATTAATACAATTTGAATAAAGTTTATATATTATCCTTAATTTTTCTATAGTGTCTTATTTTCTATTTGAACTTCCCTTATTTTAATGGTCAATCAGAAGGAACGATTTATTTTCCCGGGTAGTATGATGTCACATGAATTAAGAACTTTTTATTTTGTTAGGAGCAGAGTTAAAATAATGATTTTAGCATATGTATAACAATGTGTCAATTATCATAGCATTTTTGTCCTCATATAAAAACTCACCATGGTGAAACATCTTTTAATTATTTAAAAAAAACTTTAATCGTGCACAGTTATTCAGCAACCGTTATGCATTTTTTTTTTTTTTTTTTAGGCTACATTCGTGCTTTTAGTTTTTATGCTTTACTATATATTGACGACATTCTATTAAGTTATGAACTGAATACATTGTTGAATGTAGTGAAGATAACAGGTAACATTAAATGCCAACTGTCTTTGGTCGAGCCGACGGTCCTCGTCAAGCAAGACGTTGTTGCCTTGTGTTGTCTGATGTAGTGAAGGGACAGTAGCAAAGTTGGCACAGACCCAGAAATTCCTAGATATGAACAAATACTCAAGTAATCTTTGTCACTGGCTATGCAAATAAGTTGCTTAGCTAGTAATTCGGTGACGGTAGTTCAGTGTGATGAACATAATAAATACCAGGTAAAATTTAGTGAAAAAACTATCTTGGACGTGTGGTTGTGTTGATGTCTCATATTCTGCTGGTACTACCGATGATCCCGCTATTTCGTCCCTTGTAGAAGTTCTTGCAGGTAAGCATTTCTCATATTCTCATGTTACTTGCTACTGGTGATCCCGCTATTTTCGTCTCATGATCCTGTTTTCTCGTTCCTGTCCCTTTCTGAAGATCTAAAAGTCCTTGGTTCGTTCCTGGGTCTTTTTGTAACAGCACCCTTAAAGTGACCTAATCGGAAGGCTGAGATTTCAGTGAATCATTTGAATATTTACTCAACCATCACAAATTTTTGCTTTCGGAAATGTTTTCATCTTGGTATAGTTTTTTTTGTTTGTATATCTTGTTGACATTGAAAGACTATTCAATCACTGCTGGAATTTCTTTATCCACTTAACTATTTTATATCGGAATGTGCGAGAGGGTGGTGTTGTGTAAAGTTCTGCAATATGATGGGGTATTGTATGGAAGAAATTGTTGAGAGTAAGATTTATTATTCTTAACAAATGCCTTGTTTAATGTCAAGTAGCTGAAATGATTTATATCTATTGTAAATATATTCACGCCTTTCCATATAGGTAAAAAGGTAAAGGTCGCATAGCCTGGACGTGCACGAGTGTCGTTGCCGACATCGCACACTGCCCATGGCCGTAGCGGCGGTGATTTGTTAAGAAAAAAATCAGCGTATGGAAGGCGGAGCCCATCTCTCTCCTTCCGCTGCCTTGAACCTTCCCTGAGTTTTAGTCAGGTACCCATTTACTGCTGGGTGGACAGAGGGAGTTTTCAGACCCGAAAATTTGCATGCCGTGAGTGGGATCGAACCCGGGTCGTCCAGCCCAAAGACAAGTGCTATAACCACTCGTCCACAGGCCCTCCCCATAGGCAGATACATTAACGGCTTTCTACATATAAACATGTATATACAAACAGCAAATGGTTTTGTGTATGTGAATCAAAACTTATATACTTAATTTACACATCACTAATGATAATAAAATTGCGTCAGTCTAGAAGGATTTCTCCTTCACTCACCGAGGACAGAAAATATAAAGTATAGTATAAGAACAGATACTACACTTACCTCCAAGCCAAAAGGCTAAGGAGTCTTTTTTAATGTTACTTTTGCTAAACTTTATTTGATAAAAATATGTTCATCTAACAAAACTCAACTTCGTTTTTTCTCTCAAGCTTTAAAGATTGATAACAAAAAAAAAATGACTTGCAAGACCATTTTGATTCCACTTTGATCAATTTTATTTTGCTTGAATAATTTAAACTAGCGGGACCCATGGAAAATCCACAGTTGTATCCCTGTGTGAGTTTGTGACATTTTTCCATTCTATGAACGCCCAGCATAAACGCAGACTCCACAATATTATTGTACCATCGTTAGACAGTACAGATACTACACTTTTGTCTTAACCCGAAAGCCAAGAAAATGTATTTTAGTTAGTTTCATCATCAACATCAGATGAAATTTTACAAATTACTGCATCTTTGGTGATCGGGCGATTCCGTCTTTGAAAAAAACTTTTGGAGGGTGATACGAACATTAAATTGCCTTAGCGAATTATCATATAGAGCTAATAAAAAAAGGTATTATTAATATAAAAAGTCTTAATGCAAAATCTCAAACCTGTCAAATAATTACAAATATCTGCTCGTAGGAATTGTCTGAATTCGTTCTTTATCCGGACATTACCATGAATCAGTTATTTTTAAAACAAAGTAATAAGACTAAAAATTCCTATAAGTATCTCTACATTAATAAAACTGTCACCATTTTTCATGTGTATGTTTCTCGTATCTTATTTATTTACTATTGATTATTTATGGAAATAAAAAAATGCAATAGTGTTAAGTACCAAATATAACTTTAAAAATCCTATTTAAAAATAAAAATAATAATTACTAAATTAAATCTATAGATTAATGCAAGTTTTGTTAAAAACCATCGAACTTTGTCTTTTGATCTTTCTTGCGATTTTTTTTTCTTGTTGGGAATATGTAGTAACGCTACACATCTAAAAGAATAGGTTTAAGGCTCCTAATATTCATACTAAAATTGCTTGCAATGACTCCTGGTGCAATGGATGAAAGTGCTGAGTAATAATCAGTTCTAAGTGACAGTCTTCTGGAGGTTGAAGGTTCAATCCTCAGTATGGGTGATACTCAGAATACAATTATGAATATACTGATGGAACAAAAACAAGCTCCCCCCTCTCCCGTGAATTAAATATCGGGTTCCATTCAAAATTCTGTACAGATTCACATGTTCGACAAGAATGCACTTCGGCTGAAACGTTGTGAGAATAACATCAAAGATGAGAACAATAATCCAAATAATACAAATTATCAATCTGCATCTGCATCTAAAAAAATTCCGAAACCTAACATATGCACATATATGCACATATTCTAAGGCAGTATTAGTCTGAATTTGCTTGTATTTCTCAAAATAAAGTGAGATTTCTTGTAGGCTTTTGGCTTTTGTATCAAGTTTAGTGTTTTCTAGATTTCGTCAATTTTAAAGAAATGTAAATAAAAGTCAATTTAGTTCTATTGTCTGTTTATCTCCATGATAGAATAAGATTAAAAAAAATTTTTATTCACTAATAAATTCCAAAAGCCCTCAAGCTAATTCTGCTGATACAAGTTTTCTTAAGTGCTTAGTCAAAACATTTCATATATAAAGTTTCTGATTTTTATAATGAGACCATTAACCTCAGCTGAAATAATATAGACCACTGAATTAGCGATTATTGTCTGTACAATGAAACTATTCTTTGTATTCTTGGAGAATAAGTGATTTCAAAATAAACATCAGTTCGTTTGCTTTCTTTTTGCTTGTTACTGATTTGATTAAGAATCACAATGGACAATTCCGAAGCTGATAATAAAATAATACCAGCTTAAAAAGTATCTGATCATATATGATGTGTGTGTTTGACTATGAATAAACAGGATCTGTAATATTTAAGCAAACAAATTTATTTTATTAAAAAGAAAAGTGTAATGAGTAAATTTTAGTTTCAAAATCCTGTTTAAAAATATGAATAAACATGATCTGTAATATTTAAGCAAACAAATTTATTTTATTAAAAAGAAAAGTGTAATGAGTAAATTTTAGTTTCAAAATCCTGTTTAAAAATATATAATTTGCCAAATAAAAACCCGACATGCCCCTCAGGCTACTAACTTATTCATACATTTGAGAGTTAAAAAACGAAATCAAAATTATTTATGCAATTTCATTTGGTAACACCTCAAGTCAATTTTATTACAAAATCGATTTTTAAAAATGTATTCCTTCATTAAGCTATCTTTCCAAAAGATGTAAATCTTCTAAAGGCTATTAATAGAAAACAGCCGGGGGGAAGAGGTACAGTGTGCAAAACAAAAATGAAAGTAAAGACTCCCGGGCAACACCGTTTCGGTACAGCTAGTTAATATTTTCATTATAATCTGATACTCAGACATTGTCTCCTTGGGTAAATTGTGAATAAATAAATAAAATGAATTTGACTTTTTGTTATGCACTTAGCCGTCACAGTCAAATGAAGTTTCAGGTGACATATTTTAGGAAATACCCATGTGAAGTAAGGATACAAAGTTATTTGTAAATCTTGATCATTAACAAGTTTTAAATCACACTTCATAATGTTTTGTGCTTCAATGAGAAATGATATACCTATACTAAATTTATTAGTTGTACAGATGAAAGTAAAAACAAAGCCCTATTTCAAGATATAACTACTTTTCTTGAGTAAAATTTTCTGAGGAATCTAATGTTAGTATTATTTTTGTATAAAGGTTCTTAACATCCATAAACAGCAAAGACGATGTTTTACTTTATTTGTAACTTGAAAATTATAGAAATAATAAAAAAATAAAAATGGTAGTATGGAGTTCAGGGATAGGAGCAAGATTTCAGTCCTTATTTATTCCCGGATAATGCCAGGATGCCTGCTTGTTTAATCAAGAATTTTTCAAGAATCTTTTGAAACAAGTTTTTAAACATTTATTTTTTTAGACATGTTATCTGTAGTGATTTTTTTCACTTTTTTTTTTTTAAGTTTCCATCCTTTCTGTGTCAAAAAGAGGATGAAGAAAAAAATGTGGTTAATCTCTACCAACACTGGAAACTATTCACCTTAGTTGTTGGCATTAAATAGCTTGAAAATTGATTCTTTTTCATTCCCTCCTGACATAATGAGGTCTGCGGAATCGGTTCAAATAATATATACTGAAAGATGTGTACTTAATTTGTTTCTCTAAAAAAATTGTTTTATCTAAAAGATTTTGACTCTTTATTTTCCCTTTTCATTGACAAAAATATTTGTTCATTCTTTCAAATACTTCCTTTTAGATAAATTCCTTTGGTTAATATATGAACTAATGATGTTGGATCTTTAAACTCTTTTTGTGCATGGAAAGATTCTTTTGAAGTTCATATCAAATAAACTGAACTTAAATAATTCTATAAAATTGGTTTGTTTGACGAAAATTGATTTTTCATGACCTAATTCCATTACGTAAAAATTTGTGATTGCAATTGCTCTTTTGAACGTTTCTTTTGCTTCATTTTTTCTTTTGTTTCTCTTGTCTGAACATGTCAAGCATCATTTTTAAATGAGAAGATTGAATGAGACATTTTAAAAGAATTTTTGCCATCATCTTAATGTATAATTGATCAAGCAAAGTTTGCATCCATAAAGCATATACATAAGAAAAGATATGTTTAATAAAATGACTGATTTGTTTTTCCTGATTGTCAAAAGTTGCATTATTTTTCCCTATATAATTTACATAATTTTTTATAAATTAGACACAAAGCCAATAAATTTCGAGTGGGTGCGGGGTAGTGCTGGTCTATAATCTTCTCTTACACTAGACAGTTTCACCATAATGCTGCATTTGCTCTATGAGCTTAACTATTTAGAAAGTCCTCAGCGTTTAATGAATCAAGAAAAATATGTAGAGATGTATAGATGATGGGGAATGGGGTAACGAAATAATGCCAGAATTTTCAAAATCTGATTAATCAAGGGAGGCGCAAGAGCGCTCTATCCCTTAATAGACTTCAAGAATGGCCTATGCTAGAAATCTCATTTCTTTGATCAATCATAACTCAAAAACCAATAAACCAAATTAGTTAAAACTTTGCACAAAATCGTATTTGATAGGTTCTATAAGTGTGTAGAATTTCAGCATCATTAGTCAAGGCAACCCAGAGATCCAGAAAGTTCAATCATGAAATCATATTATCCGTGTGTACATACGTATGTGCCACCCTGTATCTAATAAACTATTTGATGGATTCAGCTGAGTTTTGGCAAAGATAGAGGTTCTAGGGTCTAGTTGATGGCATTTTAATTTCAGTTTACCATATACCTTAGTTTTCCAGAAAATTCAAAAAATCCTTTAAAATGACCATTGTATTGAGGCATAGCCTTTACAAAAGTACTGACATTCCATGATAAATGCCAGTATACTGAAATCATATGCCCTTAATAGAGTTAAAATAAAAATTCATATACACTAAATGTACAAAAGCAAGGAAATTCCCAAATTTTTACACTTTTATTGTCATTAAGGGTATGCGAGCACAACAGGGCTATGTATTTAACTGGTAGGAAGTTTTCTTCAGCGCACCTCACACACTTCATCCACTCATGCATAGAGATTTATACTATAGTGATGTGATAATGAAATGGTTTGGTTGATATGTAGTCATACCCTTAATGACAATAAAAGTGTAAACATTTGGGAATTTCCTTGCTTTTGTACATTTAGTGTATATGAATTTTCATCTTAACCCTATTATGGGCATATGATTTCAGTATACTGGCATTTATTATGGAATACATATATAAGTGTAATACATTCTGTTCCTTTTCAATTTATATATTTTATTTATTATTTACTTAGATGTTATTAAGGTTCACTTCTATGAATTATTCGTGTTAAGATCCTGAGTAATACTGGTTAGTGTAACGAATGTTGTTTAATTGCTAACTCAAGAGACTCTCTAACATGTTGTTTCCATGTGGTTGAGGATTTGGTGTTTTAATTTTACACTTTGCAAAATTGATATTGTCAAACCAGCTGCATTCTTCATTGGACTCAGACAGAATAGGACATTTAATTAATCAGTGCGCAGTTTAAACACAAAAAAAAAACAGTAAGCAGAAGAAACACGTCATGGTGCAATTGCAATTATTTTTGTTAGAAAAATCAATTTTCCTCAAACAAACTAATTTTGCAACATTATTTGGGTTCATTTTATTTGACACTAGCAGGAATACCCGGCGTTGCTCGGTAACATGGATCACAATAGAAGAGTTAAAAAAATAAAAAATTGTAACATCTTTCTTTTAAAACTGAACTCTCTACATCTCCAATTGACTGCCCTATCTCTCTCCACCATCCCCTCCACTACCATCTCCCCTTTCTCTTCCTGTCTATCACCTCCCTCCCACTCTCATCTCTTCTATCTCCCTCTCCTACCTCTTACCTCCCATCCCTCAAACATAATATAACCCTAACCCATCAGTGGCCAACTCACGGACGATTCCAATAGCAAGATTTCAAAATTGAAATGGCTAGAACTAATGAAACAAGTGGACCAATTTTTTGTTAAATTTTTCAGATAAAAATATTCATTTTCCATTTACGTCTTTAAACTGGTTTTATGCAGTGCATTTGAACCTGTTCTTGTATTAAATGAAAATACATTCTTTCAATTCTTGGTTTACTAGTAAACATAACTTATATTATCTAAAATCTGACACTGAACATTGTCATAAAATAAACGAAAAAGGTTTATTTAAAAAAAATGTATTTTATGTAAAACTAAACTAATAGTGAATATTGACCTACATTTTGTTCAAGTAATAAAGAAAATTCCAAATTAAAAAAAAAACAAAACATTTATTTGAAACTAACTCTACTCACTCGGTGTTGCCCGGGAGTCTTTTTACTTTAATTCTTGTTTCGCTTTTTTTTTTCTTGACTGATGTATTGTTTGGTCATTAATTGAACCACATTGTTAGAAAGCTATAACTAATTTTATGATCATTCTCTTTTAATCTATCTTCATAAAATTATTGAATAAAAAGTTTCCAAAACTTTTAATCTCTTAAAAGATGATTTGTTAAGAATTTTAAAGGCATGTATTACTTATTATTCAGCAGTTTAAATGCTTCCAATTTTTTTTCAATATTTCGAAGGGTCACAAAGTAATTAATCTTTATTTTTTTTACCTTTTAACAAAAGATTAAAATTGGTAACGAAAACATCGAAATGCATACTGGTGAATTTAATTTTGTAGTTAAATTATTTTTTACTCGAATTCTTAGTTCGTTATTTTATACTTTTTTTATTTCAATAAATAATCGAATAAAAGTAATTAATAATAAAAAAAAAACGTAAGTCGCCTTGAGGAGCGAAATGCACACCTTAGAAGTGGTCACACAATTTTATGAATATCGAGAAGAAACCTTGAATCATGCAACTTTTGAAAGTCTTTGGTTCTGAAAATATACTTTCATTCTTACTGGTAGTTGTTCAAAAATAACACTAAAACTAGGTCAAACAGGTAATCATCTTTCCTTTTCTTAATATTATATTGAACTAGTTGCAAGAGGAGAAAGAGGGAAATGGATAATGGAAACTTTGTATTTTCTTAATTTGACTCCTTTCTTGTTGCTTTGTTGAGATTTCTTTTGTTTTCAATGGATGCCATGTACATTTAGATTAATTTTGAAAGCTTTTTTATACTTATGTCTATTTTCATTTAAACTTTTTAGTAATTTGACTATTTAAGATATTTTGCATATTTAGTATAGACTTGCATTTAAAAAAAATTCGTAATGTGTTTTTGATAGTTTTAAAGATTCTAGTTAAACTTTCGATTCCAATCTATTTACAATGAATTTGAAGTCTTGCATTTCTTTTAGCCTTTTTATTCCTGTCAATGATTTTATCTATTTAGCAGCTTTTTCCTTTTTTCTCTTTACTCTGCATGGTTTAATGGAGGCGTTTTAAATACATCATCCATCTCTTCTTAGCTATTTTAGTCTACAGATTCTAAAGAATCAAATTAAAAGCTGTAACTTATTCTTATCTTATTGCTGCTATGTGAGGAGGATTTAAAGTAGTTGATTTTATTTTTGTAGAGAACCCTATTTCTGACACTCGTTTTCAATTAAACTGTGATCTGAATCCAAAATTGATTCCAGTTTGTCTGAAAAAAAAAAAAAAAAAAAACACAAAATTATTGCATCTGATGAATTGATTTAAAATATAAAATTTTTATTTTTTTCATAAATATATTTTTATACAAATTCATGGATAGTGGGGAAAAGGAACAGCAAAAAGAAAATGGTTAGTAAGATCTTCCCAACCATTTCTAAATAATAGATCGGCCATTGTTTTTCGGTTTGTTCAGTAGGTGTTTTCCTTCCATGATACAATTTAAAGGAGACTAAGGGGAAAAATAAGAGTGAGGAGTGGACATCTTGCAATAAAGATGAGGCTGGACGCATTCATTCCACTAAGAAGTTAATTTAGCCAAAAGGTTGGGGTCCAACAAGACCAGAAACCAGGTGCGCCATGCTCAGGCAGGAAGCACACTCATACTTGACCCCTTTTCGTACACAAGTTCGCTACTTTTGGCCACTTTTTTTTTTTTTTTTAAATTCTGAGACATGTAATCCCTTTCTATCACGTCTGATCTTGACCTTCAGTTGGTGCTTGAAGAACACAGTCAGATCCTGATCAGAGAAAGATTCAACCCTTAGGGTTCTTCTGAGATGAGATGTTTACACCACCATTCGCACAATGGCCAAGATCGTGAGAAACATTGTTCGTCTCTCCCTATTCCACGACACTCCTGATGTTGCCGATTATGTAGGATACGTTTAGCAGCAGATGTTTAGAATCTATATCAGCCGTCACCCTATTGACATACACCAAGAACCAGTTTGCGACATCTGAAGAAAGTGTAATCGGGCATTTCTTTGTGCTTTTTGAAGGACACTCTGGAATTAATTTGTATGACATTAAAAGGAAACGCATTCCTGTCCAATTGCCAGGTTAGAAAAAACTAAGTTGTTGAGATGGCTCGAATCTGATGCCCAATTCCATTTGAAGCGGATCTCCTTCTTCATCCACCCGAACTGCTCGACAAACAGATCCTTAGCTGCACCCCTGACTAATCCCCTGTGGAATTCCCTTCTAGAAGACCGATAATAGGTCATTGGACAGAGGAAGCTTTTTGAGCACGGCACTCTCTGAAGAACTGCAATTTGGTCCTCGATCTATGACAGCCCTTGACTGAGGGGTCAAGAACGAGGTCAGGAAAGTGCCACACACCTAGGCTGTATCCTTTATGGAAAGATTCTTTCGAAGCCAAGTCATAACCAATGCTTGACCTTTGACTGAACCTACAAATAATTCCTCTCGAGCTGGAGACCCAGTCTGAGCCAGAATATGCTTATATAATTTCCTGAAATCTCAAACAATTATCTGTATATTTATAAAGTTAGGCCACTTATTGTCCCAACAGTGAGATTAAAACGACAAATTTATATTCAGACTGTTTCTAATATACTGATCATGTGTATGCGATCAATGTCATAAGATTAATTTGCAAAATGACATCTAATTAACTATTCGATTTTATAATTCAGTTTGTTTTAATTTTACTATAACTCATAGTTATATTTACAACTATTTTTTATATTGTGATTAAAGGCTTGGAGTGAAAGGAGTCTTTTCGGTCAATTTACTTCTGGGGTTGTGCTTCTTGGTTTTCTCAATTTTAACTCCGGGACAGGGTTTCCGCTAGTTAACAATAAATCGTTTGAGAAAATGTCTGCTCATTAAGAAATTTGCTGAGTCTGTTCATTAATGATTGAAAATTAAATGTCTTTTCTGATGTGTAATCTTTTATTGTCTTATTGAACAGTAAAAGCAATGTTGAAGATTAACAAAAAATATTTGGAAAAGCAAGATTTGATACTCAAAGAACTGAGAAAGCAAAGTAGAATGCAAAAATATACTATTAGATTGATCAACCTTTGTCAATAATAGGTTTTCTGATGAACACATTTAACAAATCACTTGACCTACATAAAAAAAACCATAGACTTTTTAAAGCATGCGAGTAAAGATCATTAAAGAATTCCGAAAAAAATTGTTCAAGAATAAATTTAGGAATTTTTAAAGTACCTATCATTTCTAAATAATAGATTTTTGAAATATGGAATCCAGGCTGATTTAATTTAAGACAGCTTCTGATGACAAATTAAAAAAGTTAATAATCTATGAAAAATATTCAGATATATCTTATGTGATCTTTCCGTCTGAGGATGTAATTAAAAAAAAGCTCTATATCAAGATTAAACAACTGTTTGAGTAAATGTTTGAGGAATTTAAGTGACAGTAATTTTGTATGAAGGGGTCTTACAATAATCTTAGATGGTCTATGTTCGCATCAGGCATCCATGACAGCAAATACGTTTCTACTTTTGCTTCAATATTAAGTCTTTTACAAGATTAAACATAACTTTTCTAGGGTGTGACTTTACAAGGAACCCAATAATGGTTATTGTTATTCAATAAAAGTGCTGGAATTTGTGAAAAATGTTTAAATAAGTAATTGAGTGTGAAGAATAATGGAGTAAGAAAAATGTTTTTAAGTTTTGTATTTTAAACTTTTTTAAAATAACAAATTTCTATGTAGCAACCATTATGCAGATCCACAGGGAAAACGGTTTAGGGTTGCACCGTGTATTGTCCATCAGGGATTGAACACTGAGTGTTCCAGTTACAAAATGGAAACATGTAACTTTTGTCACATGACGAAAGTTCACGTATGCAAATGAGACTTAGTTTGCATGGGCTGATTCTCGTTGTGATAAAAAGCATAGACACTTTGCTCTGGCGACTGTGTGAAGAAAGGTTAGCGTTGTGAGTGCTGAGAGAGAAAGAGGAAAAGAAAATAGGATTGGATTGTTGACTAGACGTTTGGTCGTTCACATGCATGTTGGACTGCTGTTGGTAAAAAAAAACAAAGCATAATTTGGCGTCCCGTTTGAACTCAGTGGTAGAGCATTCTTTAACTCTTCGTTACATTCTATACGTTTTGTTTTCTAATACATAAGGACCACTTTCATTCCCGGACAACGCTAGATGACGCTGCTAGTTAATACTTCTGAAGATCCATCCTTTAGGGTTTGAGACTAATTTAGTAAAAGAAATAGAACAGTGTGAAATAAACAGTTGGTTTTGTATCAAAAGATTGTTTATTCTTTAATTTTAAGTTAGTAAAAAAATATTTGTATTTTGAGCAGTTATAAACGGCTGGTGGTGGTGCTGTTAAGCAAGTCAGACTTCTACATAAAATCTAATGTAGTTTGTGCCTCAGGATTGTCTGGTCTGCATGAAGTCCTCCTTGTTGGTAATAGATATTCGTTAACCTGTAGGATTACAGGTTTTTAGCCCCGATATTGAGAGCAGCAAGGCTCAGTGGTAGCATGCGAAGTTGGGGAAAGTTTGGCACAGAACATACGAAGGAATCGTGCAAAAGCAACATTGTCACTTTCACTCCATTGATTTGCGGTTCTGCGTCTGACACGTATTTGTTTGCAGAGGCCGAAACAACAAGAGAACAATGGATCCTGGTGCCGATTTCTGGATTTTCACCAGAGCCCTGTTAGCCGGTTTGTGGCCCTAATACCGCTTGGTGCCGAATCTCTCCTCTATGGGTGTCCTGCCAGGAACCGAAATTCTAGACATAAATCTAATACTACCATGCTGTGATCGCCCCCAACCACTGAGAAGGGGTTAGACTTAAGGGGGTGGGGAGGAAATTGGTGGTGCAGTTGTTATCTGCATAGACTGTGGGCTTGCATAGCTCTAAGTCTATGTTGTGACCGTCCCAACCACTGTGAGTAAGGGTTGGACTTAAGGTGGTAGGAGTTAATGAAGAAATGATCTACAGCTGTAAATACAATTTTTCTTGTGGTAACAGGAAAATTTCACAGTACTGTTGAGCAAATGTCTTATTGCTTGTCTTTACAACATAAAAGATTTAAAATTGATCATAGCTGAATACTTATCAAATTGATGGAAAATCAAATAGTTGTTCCAGCTATATTTATATATTAATGAGTAGAAATTTAAGAAATACCAATTCTGTTTACATTTATATATTGGTTGATATATATACTACAAAAAATCTGACGCATTTAGTCACCCATTGAGCTCAGGCACGACCATCGTAATTTCAGCAGGCCAGAGCACTGGAAAATAAAGTAAAGTAAATTCATACGAATCAGTATGGTACAACTTTGTTGACCAGTTTGATTCTGTTGTTGGCATTGCCAACATCCCTAAGTGAAAGTGGTATTATGGAATCGACTGGATTCGAACTCTGCCCACCCAGGTCGTCAGTCTGTCGTTATCCACAATGTAAAAATGACGTCATGATTTAAAGTAACAGACGAGATCTGTCAATCGAACAATCCGACTATGGAAATTTTGACCTCTCGCTTCACTTAAAAATTCATCAAAATTCAGGAAATCGACCAATTTGAATAAAATTTTCGGTATGTATTAACAATCACTGAATATAATTAACCCATTACTTTATTAGAAAGCTTAGTGCAAATGTATTTCGTGTAATTGGCATAAGACAGTAAACATTAAATTAATACTTAATAATAAAATGGTGTCATAAATTTTTGAATTTTTAAAACGTGAAAATCTTTCTTTGAAAAATAATTTGTCTGATTTAATATTCATTCTTTCCGGGTTATTTTTAATGTTTGAGTTGATTTTTATGACAACCTGGTCTACATCGAATCAAAAGACTAGTATCAGTTATGCTGCATGGAAATATTTCTTGGTTTATAAACACAAGAAGAAGACAAATCCCTATTCTTAAGCAGTTTTAATCTTTATATAAATATTTCATTATTAGTTTTGGTTGAACAATTTGGTAGTTGCTCTCATTTCTGAAAATATTAATAACGTCTCTTGATTTTTTTTTAACTTAAAACTAAACCTGAAAGATTACGAATTCAGTAAAGTAAAACAAATTCAATAATTCAAAATGAATAATTAATAGAACATTTATTGAAATAAATTAAAATGTGTTTTTCTTTTCGCAAAACGAACGGTTTATTTTCAATATAGTAAAAATTTTTAATCATGTTTTTACTTTTTTTTGGGGGGGAGGGGATTCTTTTTTTTCCAAACGTACAGTTTATTTACAATATATTCTTATTTGAATATCTTGCTTATTTCGTTGAATTTTCGCACACATTTTGGATAAAACTTAAATTATATTTTTTATCCCGAAATAAAATTCTAATTTTTTTTTTAGACTTGAACATCAAACTTAAATGCAATACGGGCATGTTGTAATTTTCTTATTTTCTTTCGCACTTGCCATCTATAAAAAAAGAAATACGTTTAAAAAAAAAAAAAAAGAAACAAGTCACCAATGATTTCCAAGTAAATGCATAATCCTATGGACGATTACTTGCAGAAAACAGATGGACGCATGTGCGTAAGCACCTTCGACACTTCCGGTCCTCATTGATAGTGGTTCTTACTACCCACTATCAATGACGTTACCAGCAAAACTCGACCCAGTTAACTGGCCTGAGTCATTACGATGGTCGTGGCTCAGGTTACATTGTTTAAATCAAGAAAGTGTTTGAAAAGCCAGTTAAATATTTAAAAAAAAAATAATTCAAAATGAGACTTTCTGCTATATATATATATATATATATATCCCTCTCAAACTATGGGTTAAATGTGGTGATATTCCCTTTTGTTCATATTTTATCTGTCTATTACCTTTGACTGCTAATAAAGTGTGTGATAGAAGCGAGAGTGATGGATAGTGTATAAAATAAAAGCAGTGTCAAACAAGAGAGGAAGAGAGCGATAGGCAGATTTTTTGTAAGGTGTCTCACTTGGTGAGATAATTGTAATTTAGCGCTAATTAGAAAAGTTAAAATGGATTTTTTTAAAACATAACTCAATCCCAAAATTTAAAAAAATATTTTAGCATGTATTTTGTATGATTAAAATATATAAGCTACAATTGTCTACTGCAAATTCATTCATTATTTAACATATTGTTCCCAGATATGAATAAACCACTATTTTCTTAGTAATTCCCTGAGATTTAAATTTATTTACAAAATATACATTAGGCATCTTCTAAATTATGCAAGTTTTATCTCCATAATCTATTAATACTGGAGATTATGTATCTGTCTGAAGGCAAAACTATATTAGTTTTGATCGCTCTCTTTTTATATCTACTTATCAGCTCCTATATATACCCATTCCAAAACTTCCATAAATATCATGTCTTTCAAATTTACATAATTAATTTGTTTTAAAGCTTCTAATGAATTAATATTCGCAAATATACACTAATGATTGTTTTTTTAAGATTTCTAGATGTAATTAAAATATTTTCCTTGATAGTAATCTTAATAAAAATTATAAATAGAATTAATTAAAGACATTGTTTTTTTTTTAAATCTATATAATTGAGTTACGTAATTAAATTAGATTGTAATGGATTATGATGGAACAGCCGGCATCCACTCCAACATTTGGTTATCCGCCCTCTGATTAAGTATAACGTTCTATTTCGAGAGGGAGAGGGGCGGGATAGAGGGACAAAAGACAGGGGCACGTTATTTGATTACTAACATGTAAACAACACATTCTTTAAGATTTATCATACAAGCGAGCTCAAAAATGATATATTTACTTTGATTTATTTTTATTAAAACGTTTTGAGTTTGATTTTGTTTTTTTAAATCTTAGAAATTGTTTTAAAGCCCAAATTTATTGAATCAACTTGTTTAATTAAAAAAAATAATTGATTTAAAAATTGCTATTTTTTTTTTTTTTGTAAAAAAAAATAAGCAAACACATTTTACTTTTTTTTTTGTAAAAAAAAAGCAAACACATTTTACTGAGCAATTAAATAACTGAATTTAGAATCATGTTAACTGTATTTTATTTTTTTAATTGTTGATTTTATTTTAGGTACACCTTTTTTTTCGATTTGAAAAACTTCAAATATCTTTTTACGACCTTAAGGGAGTTTAGGATTTTTTGTTTTACATATTTCGCCGTAACAGGTAAATTTTGTTTAAAAACTGTTTTTATTATTCCGTATTTTATTTATTAAGGATGGGGTGATTTTCTTGGTTTTGGTTTTTTTACAGAAAAAAACATTTTAGTGAGCAATAAAACAACTAGCAAAAATATGCGACCGGAGGAAGCATATATTTGCTAGTAATTCTAATGAACATATCTATCATTTTATTTTAACGAAAAAAAATTATTTTACCGATATTAATGAATTTTTCATTTTTTTAACACCGCATAACAAATATTTGAAAAAAAAAAAGATGGTATAGAAAATGAAATTAAAAATATGAGATTGAAAGAAGAGCAAAAAATTAGAGATTTTTTTTCTTCCGAAGGGAATTTCTTTTTTTTTTTTTTTTTTCTTTTAGAAAAATTGAATTGACCATACATAAAACAAAAACTGAATATATTTGAATAAAAAGAGATTGTTGAATTTCTTGTATTTTCAATTTCTACACAAAGATAAAATAATTTGAGATTTTATTTTCTCATGAAGTAAATTTTTTTTTTTTCTTTTTTTGTTTTTTTAGAAAAATTAAATTAATATGAAATTGAAAGACAACAACTGTTTTTAATTTTGTAAAACTTATTAATTACTTAGTTTTAACATACAAATAGGTTTACGTGAAATCATACTCGTGAATGGCAAGTGATCCTCTAATTTATTAAATATCTACGTACAGGCGTCCTTCTTGTTACAACCGTTAAGCAGAAATAATTCCTTTCAACATACACGTCCCTTCTCTGTCTGTAAAAACCTATTCATATTTAAAACGTCCACATCGAAATTAAAACCTAATTTTTTTTTGTGATAAAAATGTTTATAATTACATTAAATCAAAAAAACATTTTTTTAAATACTAACAATGATAGTAAAATAAAATATTAAGGAAAATTGGGAGGCAAATAATAATTAATAAAATGTCCTTTTTCAAAACCAACATGCATGCATCGGGAAGTTTCATCGAATGTCCGGCTGGCTTGACGGGCCGAGAGCAGGCTCAAGGCGTTTCCACGAATAATGACGATGGAGAGGCGCTCGTAAATCTAAGTCAATTCACGATTGTCGTTGGTGTGGCGCGTCATTAACAGACCAAGGCTTTCAAGGAAGTCGCTTGTGGCAGGGCCTATCACTCCACGGCAATCGGGTGAAACACAAATCTGTCATATACTGGCGTATTTTGACCGCTTGTGGCTCTCTGACGCTGCTGCATATCCAGGGTTTTTTGCCGATTCTATCACTGACGAGGGCGCAAAACTGATTTGTATATATAAACTGTTTCAATTTACCTTAAACTGAAACTATTGACTTTATATTAAAATGGAATCAAAGGACTTGGTTCATAAGCTTAGTGGAAAACTTTTTGTGTGTCAAGTTTTCTTTCTCGTTGGAATGTTTGATAGGCTTCATTGATCGGATCCTTGGGCTGGAACTTAAAGAAAATCCAAGTGGCAAACTTTTCCTTTAATATGCTAACTTTCTAAACAGTGAATGGACTTTTTCCGTATTATGGAATCTCTATTCTGCCAAATCGTGTCTCGAGATTTATTGATACTCAAGAAAAATAAGTTTTAAAGTGAAAAAGAAAAAATCCAAAACCTAACCAATTTAGAGATGCAGTTTAAAAAAAAAATTTCATGTGAATTAAATGTATTTTGCAAGAAACTGAAAAGTTTTTACATTGAAAGCATCTAAGTATAACTTTGAAGTAAATATTAAAAAAAAAATATGAAAAAAAGTAAACCTTGTTTTGCCTGCGGCATAAGACATGCACGTCTAACTCGATGATGAATGGTTTCTGCATAAAAGCAAAGTGCAATTTACCCTCGGAGCATTCTACGCTACATGGAATTTCCACTGTTTGGTTTAAAGGTTTAAGTGAGCTGCTTGAAAGTTACAAGCCGACAACAAATATTCTACTTTCCATAACATTAAAATGTAATTCCTTTATTTGTATCTACACTTTCAATTATAATTCATTCTATTTTTATAACCATAAATAGTCTAGATTATTTGCATGTAAAATCCGTATGGTGCATTTTGATTTTAACATGCATCTCTTTATACAAATACACATACGTATACTAGCGTTGTTGTGTGGGTGTACAAATATACCAAAACATTTTCTTACAAATATGCGGGTCTGATGTTTATCATATCAGTGACGACAAAAAGAAATTCCTTAATATTCTCTGCATGTTTAAAATTAATTTAAAAAATATTGAATTATTGGTACGTTTATACGTTTTTAGAATATATCTTACAACTGTCTGAAAAAATCAAGGATGTTGATATTAATTTAAATTATTAGACTTCAGTATATAATTAAACATTTTGGCACATTGTTTAAACATGAGATTCTTGCAGAGATTCCTCATTTTTGTATTTCTATTTGCTGAACCAACACTTGAAGATTCTTAGTAAAAGTAACCATGGAAAAGTCAAGATTGTTTTTAGGACACGTTTGCATATATATATATATATATATACGTATATATATATATATATATATATATATATCCACGCACATGTGTATGTATGTATGTATATATATATATATATATTCCATGAAAAATGCCAGTATACTGAAATCATATAGGGTTAAGATGAAAATTCATAAATTAAATGTACAAAAGCAAGGAAATTCCAAAATTACTTTTATTATCATTAAGGGTATGCGAGCACAACAGGGCTATGTATTTTACTGGTAGGAATTTTTCTTCAGCGCACCTCACACACTTCATCCACTCATGCATAGAGATTTATACTGTAGTGATGTGATAATGAAATGGTTTGGTTGATATGTAGTCATACCCTTAATGAAAATAAAAGTGTAAAAATTTGGGAATTTCCTTGCTTTTGTACATTTAGTGTATATGAATTTTCATCTTAACCTTATTAAGGGCATATGATTTCAATATACTGGCATTTTTCATGGAATGTCACTACTTTTGTAAAGGCTATGCCTCAATACAAGGCCTTCTCATAAGGTTTTTTGGAATTTTCTGGAAAACTAAGGTATATGGTAAACTGAAATTAAAATGCCATCAACTAGACCCTAGAACCTCTATCACTGCCAAAAATCATCTGAATCCATCAAATAGTTGATGAGATACAGGGTGGCACATACGTACGTACACACACAAAGATAACATGATTTCATGATTAAACTTTCTGGACCTCTGGGTTGCCTTGACTAATGATGCTGAAATTCTACACACTTATAGAGCCTATCAATAAAAATTTTGTGCAAAGTTTTAACTAATTTGGTTTATTGGTTTTTGAGTTATGATTGATCAAAGAAATGAGATTTCCAGCATAGGCCATTCTTGAGTCTATTAAGGGATAGAGCGCTCTCGCGCCTCCCTTGATATATATATATATATATATATATATATATATAGTACTTGAATAGTTGTTTCCTAGATGTTAACCCAATGCACATATGTAGTCAATAATGTTTTTATAAATAAATAAAAATTATACTATATATATGTATATATATATATATATTGTAAAAACAATTCAGATCTTTCTCTTTAATTTCTAATTCATCATTTATTTGTAAATGAGGTATTTCTAAACTAATCTGAAGTATGTACAACTTTCCTAAACGCATACTTCATAGGGTTGTGAACTTTAATATACTTTCACATCATTATCATATTCGGTTCAACGTTCGTTTTACATGCTGTTGGACGGCTTTTAAAAACTGACTCCCAAACTAACATATCTCTGGACAGGTCGTTATCTTTTTTTTTCTCAAACCCATTCTTATCACTTTCTCCCATGTTTTCCTTGGCCTACCCCTGCCAACTGACCCTACTACCTCAGCTGTTCTACATCTACGAACCCAATAACTCTCACCCATTCTATCAATGTGTCCATACAAAAGAAGTCTCCTGTTCTTTACACAACTCCCTACAGCCTGTTTTTAAGACTTACCTTCATAGGTTTTCAGAAAGAACAGAAACTGTATTTTGATATTAAATATTTTTGAAAGTGTTAAGGGCTAGGTATTCCAAGAATTTAGCAAAAAAAAATTTTTCGGCAGTAACTAAAGTCAGGTTGACTCACTAAAAATAGAAATCCCCTTAATTTTCTGTAATAGGTCGATTCCAAAGTGTACCCAGAGGTCAGTTCTTTGTTCAACGTCTTATCTGCCATTCGTTCATTCAGCACTCCCGCTTTCAAATGTACATTCTTGAATTTTGGTTACTTGATCCATTCTCGCCATGTCAGTAGGGCCATGAATTCGCCAACAAACCCCATGCAGAGGCCACTTGTGGGTTGCAGCCCGTGATGCCTTAAAACAGGATCCTGGTGGCTGAGCAATCCTTGGCCTGGTTTCATAAATGGTAACGTAACTTGCAACACTCCACTTCAGACCATACCTCGGCTAGCCTGGAGGTCAGAAACGCCTGATCCAAATCAATCAGCTGGTCATGTCATGACCCTATTATCTATAAGGTCTTTCTCAATCTTATTATTCAATCTGATTCTTTTAAAAATCAAAACCTTATGTCTCCTTTTTATTTTCCTCTCAAATAGATACTAGAAGGTGGTGGCTGAGAATCAATCCTGTTAAGAACAAAGAAGATTACCAATGCTGAAGAGTATTTTTTTTCTAAAAGTATGAAATAATTATTCTACCTATAGGATTCCATTTGACAACTTTATCCGGCATTAAATAACCCATAGATGGTTGATATGTCATAAAACAAACCAAACTACGTGATCATTTCAAAAGAGTGGATAGAATAATTTCAAATCAATCCGTCTGAACATAGCATTTGAAGAACACAATGAATATCTTAAACTCCCGGACTATAGCACTCCACACCTGCAAATGTCCCCTTCATTTTGCTTCTTACTCCTTTTCTGTTTAAGGCACATTTTTCCTCAGGTTTTTAAATTCTATTTTCATTTGACCAAATCTAAATGTATACCTCTTTTCACATAAGAACACTTAAACCCTTTTGCCATTTCGGGCATTTCACTATACTTTCCTGTAACTTTGAAAAACAATTAATACTTCTGGCTCTTTTTTCTCTGGTTTTTTCTCAATTCACATTTAACCTGTTATATTTTTTTCTTCTAAATTGAATAAGAATTACTTTTTTATTTATTAGATTTTTAAATTCTTGTTTTTCTCGTCTTCAATGATGTACCGTCCCATAAACTCGTGAAGTGCAACTTTTTTTTGGTTATGATAGATTGCCATTGTATTCACCAGAATCTTTCAAATTAATTTTCATAAGAGTCAACACATTTGAATTCTTTACTTCTGCTGTTGCATCATTTGAAATAACCTGCAATTCAAAATGCCGCTTTTATTTTAATCATGTGTATGTGGAAATATTTCTTGGCAAACGGTATTACAGAACTTTGGGAAATATGCTCAAACACATTTCGAAAAGATTATTGCATCGAAATGGAAGTAACATAAAAGTTGAAACGATTACTAAAAATTATATTCTTGGAATTCACAGAAATTCATTTAAATCTGAAAGAAAATAATTAGAAAAGAGTAAGTAAAAGTAAAGTGGCCGACCATAGTCGAGGGCAACTTTAAGGCTCCCTTTTCATTGGTTATTACATCGAAGTGTAGGGGAGGGTGGTACTTCTTTTCCAGGATTACTCCACTTACCTTTGATCCTAACCTTATAACCCTGAGTTTTTAGCAGGGAAGCATCAAGTACCATTTTTTTTTCAAGTCTTTGTATGACTCGAATAAGGTTTGAACCCTGGTCTCCTAGCCAATTAGTGAACGCTCTTACTATCATGCCAAATAGGCCGATTTAAACGAAAGGGTATAGATGTATGATGTCCGAAAATAAGAATTCAAATGGTCTAAATAAAACGTGAATAGTATAAAATAACATGAGCAGGCATATTACAAATATTTATTGAGATCTATAAAACATGGCAGACCTTAATTTCCTCAATATAAATGTTACTGTACAGTTTTAAAATGCGTCCCTTTCACTTGTAGTAATAAAATCTATCCTCTTTGTAAATTCTACGCATTCTATTTCATAGCACTAATTAAATAACAAAAAAATATGATCATATAAAATATGAACATTTGCTATTCCCTTCATCACTTTAGCTGCACAAGGGTTGGGAATAGATTCTGTGCTAATGGTAAATATTGCTTGTGTCTATTATTGTACTGAGAAATACGATACATGCGGAAACAGGTAGTTAACCTATAGCGTTTATATATAGTTTGTCGGCGATTAGAAAAAGAAAACTGGTTGAGGACATGAAATTACACCAAGAAGTTAAAATTATAGGCAAAGTAGATGGTCTCTTAAGTTCTAATTGTACATTTAAAAAATTTTTAATCTATTTAGTTTTCATCTTTTAATTTTTATATGTAATTTTTGTTATTGTGTTTATATATGTAGACTTCTTTAGTTTTATTAGCGTATTTTTATAATTCCGGTGGAAGATGTCATAGGGAAGAGAAGCATAGTTAGAACGAGTTATTTTGACGAGGGTGATAAATTTCGTTATAGCTAAAGAAATTTTAGAGTATGTTGTTGTGTGTGTTAAAATTAAAATGAATATTATAGATATTTAATTTGTGTAAAAATATTAGCTATGCTTAGGGCTTCTACTTACTATGTAGCAGGTGGTATAGTATAAGATTGCGATAGGAAGCTAAAGTCTGCCAGATAAAAATATATAGCATGTTGAAGAAAGGCAGTGATGAATGTGTGCAAGTGTTATATTAAGCATACAGGGTTGAGTTCTAGCTTATTATCGTATTTTCTTTTTATGAATGTCGAGTGCAAACACACACCTGCGATAATGTTCTGCCCCCTTTGATCAAAATGAAATATACTTATTCAAGTACCCTGGGTAATATAGTTTCAGAATATGATTATGGGGGTCTATCTCTAAAACTTTGGAGTTTGTGAACAAACAGATAGGAATTAAAACTTTATAGATAACATTAATTAAAAAAAATATTCTTGCATTGAATATTGCAACTGATTTATTTTAATTAAAAGTTCAATATGCTTTTTTCCATAATTAGTAAATTGACGTCATAGTTAAACCTAAAACTTTCTTTACTGAATGAATCCAATTAAAAAAAAAAGATGTTGCATTCTCAGGAATTTAAATAATTTTTTCTCCTTTCCTTTTTTTTTCTTAATTATTTTATCTAAAAAGAAATTTATTGAAAGTTTAACATTTTTAACATTTTTTTTACTGACTTAGAAACTAAAGGTTACAAAAGGATGGAGATAATGATTGACTTGCATTCCGTTTTGTAGGTGAACCCAATTCTCTTTTTATATGGTTTCCTTCTATTGTCGTAAAGGATTAGAACACTTTTGTTGATTCCACAATCTTAAAGTGAATACAAGAATTTTTTATTCTGTGTGAAAGTTTATAAGTTCGTTAGTTAAGATCTGAACTAGTTTGAGTTTGGTAATAATGTTTTCGGTATTATCTCTGAAGACAGGAAAACGATTAAAAACAAAAACATAGGTTTTGATATGGCTTTTTTGTTTGTTTTAGGTTTAAAATTCGCTGCTGCGTCTGTGGATTTATTAAACGAGTTGTACCTACCCGGCGTTTTTAATTTCATTTTTGTTTCGTTTTTTTTCGTTTCTTTTTTTTTTCTAGAACTATGCCGTTTCTTTTTTTTGTGTACCAGATTATGTTAATTAAAAAAATGATGTTGAAAGTTAAATGTAATTATTGTATCTTTTGGTCATTAAATTAATTGAACCAAATTGTTATAAAACTAGAATTAATTTTGGTAAGCTAATTTTATTTTAATCTCTATTTATAAAATGATTGCATGCGAATAGCTTCTGAAACTTTCAATCTTTTAATACCTGAACATTTGCTAAGAATCCTAAAACCAGAAATAACTTTCTATGCAACAGTTTAAAAGCTTCTAAATTTCTTTCAAGTTTTTAAGGGTCATGAAGTAATTGTTTTTTTCAACTGTTAGAAAAAGATAAAAAAAGCTGACTTGTTCATGAAGAAATCGAAATGTATTCTGATGGATTTAATTTTGTAATTAAAATATTTTCTTTTGATAGGATTGTAAAATTTCGTTTCATTTTACACAATTGCATAACACGCACGTGTGAAGCTATCTTATAATTTTATTAATATAGATATCTAAAGTAAATTTTGTTTTCTGTTATCTAAAAACTGAACAAATCTACAATATAACATTTAGATAGAGAAAAGAAGTTCCCTGACTTTATAAACGACTTGTTTTTGAGAATCATTCTTAAGGCTGTACATACAAGCGTAGTTGATGATAGTTAAAATATAATCGATGCAATTTTATTTGAGTCGGTGAATTATAAATTATTTGTAAATAAACCTCAAGGAAGATACAAATAAAAAGATTTATGTTCTTTCTCACAACAGGCAATCGAAACTGAATTATTTGGTTTAATTTGAACCATTACGTGTCCTTTATTATAGGAATCGATGTTTTATTCAATTCTGTTATTTTAATCTATTCTATTTTAAAATCAAGAAGTTTCCTTTTATCTTTCCAGAAACCTTAGAGTCTCTTAACTTAAATATCATAAATATCCTTTCTCTTTAAAATGACTAAATAAAAACTATATATTTTAGAATGAGTAAAAATCTTTTAATAATTTCATGTATCCCATTCTGAACTTATGAGGCCGTATAAATAGATTAGTTTTAACTTAACCATACTTTGAAATAAGTTTGCTGGGGGCATGTTCATGTCTTAGCGGACACTAATTCGATTTTTACTCTTGCTATAACCATTTCTGTTGCTACCAGATCAGGCTGTCTGAAGATACTGGCTTCCTGACCAAAAATGCACCAAACATTGATGTTATTATTTTTCCCTTTGCGAAACTCAATCATGTTCTGCAAAGCCAAAAACAAAATACAATTTTCCTCTACACAACAACGAAACAACAATTTTCCTCTACAAAACAACACAACGAAACAACAATTTTCCTCTACAAAACAACACAACGAAAAAACAATTTTCCTCTACAAAACAACACAACGAAACAACAATTTTCCTCTACAAAACAACACAACGAAACAACAATTTTCCTCTACAAAACAACACAACGAAACAACAATTTTCCTCTACAAAACAACACAACGAAACAACAATTTTCCTCTACAAAACAACTAAACGAAACAACAATTTTCCTCTACAAAACAACTAAACGAAACATGAATAAATATTTGAAGATATAAAAAACTTTTACCAAAATGACTGGATTCGGCATTAAAACCCCCGAAAAGGGTTGATATGCCGTAAAACAAAACCTATAACCATTTTGGTGGTTTTCTTTTTTCTATATAATTCTTTTTCTCTGGAATAAATAACGATCTTGTTCACTGAGCTGATTTCTACTCTGCAGCTAACCACACATGCACACTACGATAATGTGCATTTCTCACACACACACACACACACACACCTGTTCCTTTTTTACACAAATATAGACAATTAAAATATACAACGGTGATGGCCAAACAAACACCCTTTACAACCCGTTTAATTAATAATCTACAGACATTACTTAACTTGCGCCAAATGAAGGACTTTGTAAACTGTATTTTGCCACTCAACTAAAACAAAGAATAACATTTCTTGAAAGTGTTTTAGTCAATTTTTATTAAAAAAATTAATTTATTCATGAGGTCACTATTCATTAAGGTTTCAAACCACTCGAGGATAAGAATTAATGAAATGAATAGATTAAAAGTTGAATGATGATAAATACTGAGAAAATTGAAATCTCTACAGACCACCTACTCAAACAGCCGACCCAGAAAACAGCAATTCTTCCTCCTTTGTCTGAAACATTGCCCGTGGAATGTGAGGACTAAAGGACAAACTAGGGGAGAAACAAGAGTTATGAGGTTGCCAAAAGTAAACCCAAGGTCTACTTTCCATCACTATTTATGTCCCTTGGCTCCCATGGATAAATTCAGTTCTGTTCATTGTGGATATCTACTTGACCCATATCTGTAGTTAATGAAGTTCTGTATCTTTATATGATATTGACCGGTCAAGGTCAAAATTTTAACGGAATTTCAGCTGCCGATTTTATGTATGTATCTGATGCTAGTTGATAAATGCAAAATTTCAGCCTGATCAGATAAATAGTTTTTGAGTTATTAACGTTTCCATTGCATAATTTAGAGAATACTTCATACAATATGGAGAATTAGGGCCCAGATAAGAGTTTGGTCCATTTTTACGTTGTCAGACGGATGTATGCAGTCAAACGACTGACTTATGTTCTTGTTGGTCGCCCGATTTATAAAATCGGGGGACTTATCTTTTGAGGCATGTCCGTCCATCCATTCTTCTGGATTTTTCTCCGCAACCATCGATTGAATTTCTCTGAAATTTTGCATTAAGTTGTAACTTTGATCAGGTTAGAAAGTGACATTCCCCGATTTTTGAAAAAAAAATCTGGTTAGCCCCCCAGGGGGTCCAAAGGCCTCGAAATGGCAAAAAATGACATTTTTTGCCCCATAACTTTTCATCCATCCATTCAATTTCTCTGAAACTTGACCAAAATGTGGAGGCAATTGTTCCTAATAGAAAATAAGTATCGCTGACCTTGGAAAAAATCTGGTTCGCGCCCCCAGGAGGTCAAAAGCCCCCAAAATGGCAAAAAATGACCCTTTTCTCCCATAACGTTTGATCCATCCATTCAATTTTTCTGAAACTTAGCCAAAATGTAGAAGCAGTTGTTCTGGATATATAATGAGCATCCTTGACCTGAGAAAAATTCTGGTTCGCGCCCCTAGGGGGTCAAAGGGGGGTCGAAAATGCCCCAAATTGCCCAAATTTATTGCATTTTACACTTGCCACATTGAGTCACATACAGAGGGGGACCACGCATGCGCGGCTTGTTTATATTTAGAATGAGTGCATATGAAGGTTAAAAAATTATAATAGAATAGATGTTCATTATCGAATATCTGAGAGATTCTGGCTGCCTGACTAAACAATCTGCTTAATCTAATTGGCTCATCTATTTTAATACTTTCTGTTCTTGTGTACTGGAATGCCCCTCTTCTGCCCGCTTGCAATAAAGATTGCTTTTCTCTGATAAGTACACATTTATGTGATAGCATAGGACCTTGAATGATTATAATAGTTTTTATTGATTGCAAATGAGTTAATTTATTTTAAAGTTCTCTATAAAAATGTTTTTGTATTCACATTTCTGAACCGATTAATTGATTGAAACACTTCAAATCTATCGGAAAAGGCAGAAAATATTTTCAGAAATCATTTTATCATTCTGTTAGTTCGTAAACCTGTTAACTCTACCCATGCACATAAAATAGATGACCATAAGATAACTTGATTCTTTCCGTTTTAACTTTATAAGGTTTAGGGAAAGTTAACGATTGAAAATGTTAAAAGAAATAGAACTTCCAGAATATCTCTAAAAAGGTGGACAACGTATTAAAACAAATTTACCATAAAACCACTACTCATGCCGGCTGAGATCAAAGTCTAGTACCTGTGCCCATTTTTAGTACCGTCTCTTCCTGTTCCATCCAAAATGGGTGAATACTTAAGAGACGGAAGGGTGGGGGGGGGCAGGACTTGTTAAAATAAGCCTCTCTATTGAAAGTACTGGCTCCCCCACATTAAACCGACCTTGTGGCACTTCATACTGTAGTTGTGCGGTGGGGATGTTTAATACTAACAATGATACTGAGAATCTTAATAATGGATGGATTGATATTACCAAATGAATAGAAATAAGGTTAATCCACCTATTCACATAGCATGATTGTTAGTAACATTTCATGCTTTTAACAAGCATCTTCCAAGAATTGTAATATTTTCAAGAAAAAGTTATTTTCTATTATGAAACCGAGTTAAAAATAACTGCATGCATTATGAGGTTACTTTATCTTACATAATAGACAATCCTTATTTTCCGTAGCAAATAGAAATATAAAATGGGTCAGTTTTCTTTCATGATATTAGTTTAATTTAGGTTGAGGATTCGTAATTTCTGAGTGCTTGGTGTTCAAATTGGCATCTCGTTTAAAACGATTATTGTAGGGTTTGCAAGCAAGTGTTAATTTGTATAGCTTTTTAGATGTAGCATAGACTTGCACAACTTAATTTATGGCTACAATAATATGCTAAAGAATTTAGAAAAACACATTTTAAAACCAAAAAGAAAAAAGGAAACCAACTCCAAAAAAATGAAGAATTACATTAAGATGAAATCAATGTTCACTCTTTCGATGTGTAATAAATTTCATTGTCTTTTCTGTAATTTGAATTCTTTACCGAAAACTAAATATTTTCTGATTCTGCAATATTTTTTATATTTTCTCTTTTTTAGGTAAGGTTTCCATATCTACCCTAAACTTTGTTTGATTCTTGCTCTGTAAATTGATATTTTATTTTAAAAGACTGCTTGTGCATGATTATGGAAAGCTATTGAAGATGTATCGGTTTCTTGCAGCATAAATAGGTTTTTTTTTCTAATCTGTAATAAATTTACTTTTCACACTTAATAGCAATAACATTTTGAGCATACATATTTGCAAACTGCTTAAATAACAATTATGTTGTAGTTAAGTCTGAACAATTTTCTGTGTAAATATTTGAATAGTGGCACACAATTTTGTGATGGATGTTGGCTTAACACATTTAGTCAACAGAACCTCTATCATGTAGCTGACTGTTCGTATCAAATCCCGACGAAACCTGTATTATTTGTATGGGAATTTCGTTTTGGAGGCACATGGAAAACAGCACTTCAATATGCATACTTGTTGAAGCACCCATCTATTAACTTGAATTATTATTACTGTTGAGAACAATAATCGAAATTCACTGTGAATTAAAGAAGTTTTGAATTTTATTTTTATTTACTAAATATACAGTGTGTGGATAGTAACTCCCGTATTAGGTGCTCATAATTTATTATTGAAATATAATTCTTCTCAAGTAGCCTGGGAACAGCATCAACTGATTTCACAAGTAACATACTTTTTTTTTCTTTTTTTTCTTTTCTTTTTTTTCTTTCTTTCTTTTTTTCTTTTTTTTCTTTTTTCTTTTTTTTCTTTTCTTTTTTTCTTTTTTTTCTCTTTTTTTTCTTTCATTTTTTTTCTTTCTTTCTTTTTCTTTTTCTTTTTTTCTTTTTTATTCTATGAACGAGTCGTCATTTATCAAGGCTAAAAACCCATGAGGGTAAGGGTTAATGAGATAGTACGAAAGTTGAAAAAAGCAATTCTTACCTCTTTGTCAGAAACATATCTTATGGAATGTGAAGACCTGTTTTATTGGTCGGTTATTTTAGAGTGGGTAGTATATTGAGATTTTCAATCCTTGTATAGTAGTCATCATCATTCAATAAGTAAAAAAACGAGTTCCTTGCGAAATCAGTTGTTACAGTTCCCGGGTGGCTTGAGATGGCAAATTGTTGAATTCTAAATAAAACCATATACTCTCTTATAATATTCATTGCTTGTAAGAATTCTATTTCAGTAATAAATTAATAATCGGAAGTTACTTTCCACACATCCTGTATATTAGTTTTATTAATGTAACTCGAGATATATTGGAAAATTTACCTCTTTTCTAAATATAAAATGAATACACAAATACTGAGGATTGAGAGGGCAATTTGTACGTTTTGAAAGATTTAAATAAGAAACATTTATCGATATACTTTCAAATTAAAAAAAAAAAACTAGGCTTATCTTTTGATATAGTAAATATACTTTACATATGTAAAGAATGCATGGAAATCAAATATTTTAATTGGATATAAATAAGATCAACATTTTAATAATAAAACAAGTGAGTAAAGTGAGGGGAAATGACAAAAGCACACACACACACACTGGTAGAGAAAAATGCAGGAAAGCATAGTTACAGAGAGATGAGACACGCACACACACATCTGCATTAATAATCAGATTGAAACAGTTTTTTCACCTTATCGTCGCTGCTATGATTTAATCTTTCAACTCACTTTTCTTCCTGTATAAAAACTTTTTATTTTTAGTTACTAATTGGAACTTAAACTCTTTGATGAAAGTTGCAAAATGATTTGCTTTTGGACTGGCAATGCTTCACCCAGAAAACATTTTATTTCTAAAAAGTAAATACATATATATTCCCTGATGTGTACAGTTAATATTTAAACTCCACATATCATCATCGGTTTAACTTCTGTTTCACGTACTGGCATTTGGTTGAATCGCCACAAGTGTTGTATGAATTTTATATTTGAACGAGCATAGCGTTCTTTGGACCTGTGCCATATAAGAACTGGCTGACGTGTTTTGTTTGTTTTTTTCACTCCTAGGACAGTGAAAAAAAATTACCTCATTTAAAAACTTGAAAGACTCCTATGACAATATCGGTGGTTCTTAACCGTTAACTATATATATATATATGTATATATATACGCACACATGTAGTAGTTATAGTAGTATGAAAATATATTTATGGCAATAAAGCTACACAGGCGTCCATGTTTCATTTCCCGCAGGGAATCGTCAGACTGGCGATTCTCAGTAGGTGATTAAAACACGGACGCTTCTGTGAAGCTTGATTGCCATCAATATATTTTAATACTACAACTAAGTTTTTCTCACGTATCGAACACTAAGTAAATTCTGAAACTCTATATGTAATATATATATATATATATACACTGGCGTAGCTAGGGGGGGCGAGGGGGGCGGGCCGCCCCGGGCGGCACACCTGAGGGGGCGGCATTTTGAGAGGGTAAAAATAGAAAGTAGAGAAAAAAATTAAAAAAAACAAAAGTTAACAAAAAATATGAAATTTAATACTATAATTTTATATAATAAATTTAAATGAGAACATTTGAAAACCTGAAAATGTTATGAAATGATAAAATCATTTTTATTTACTTTTTTGTCGTTGTTGTTAAAGTCCGAATTTTCGCCAAATAACATGGATGTATCAAGGAGAGAATAGTCCGATGTAGTTTTCTTTTCTTTGTCTTCATAATGTTATTATTAAGAGGGCGAGCCCTCCGAAGAGAAAAAACGTCTTGTATCGGTGCTTTTTTAAATCCGTGTGTGTAATCGCTCGGTTTTCAGAAATTTGTTGTTGTTAATAACGTTTCAACTCTTTTAAAAATAGTTTTAATATATTTTAAACAAATGTATTTATGAATGGCAAATAAGGCTATAAATTTATTTTTTGTGAGAGAACTGTCGCAAGGCATCAAGTCGGTTGAAAATACGCATATATACATACATATATATGTATATATATATATATATATATATATATATATGGCTGGTTTTAATTCTTGAACAAAATTTCCATTAATTGAGAATAAATTGCTTTAATTCATTTCAATCACTAAGTTTAAAAAATGCAAGCATTAATTATTTCTGGAGATATACTCAGTGACCGGCTGACCTAACAGGATAGGGCCAAGCCTAGGCTTCGGCCAAGCACCAAAAAAACAAAATGACCTCAGAAAGATTTCATACTTAAAGGGGAACTTTCATATAAATTTTTATCGAATAGGTGCGAAAAGAAAGTTGGATATTTGGGTGTATATACACCGACATCAAAGAGGAAATAACATTAGATGCGAAAGTTTGAATTCATTAATTTTATTACTGTCCAAACGTTTGTTTTTGTAGCATACTTTTTATAACTCCTTGTAAACTTTACAATTGCTAGCTGGGGGATCGGACAAAATCACCCCGGGCAACCCCCACCATCTACTTAAAACAAAAGGAAAACAGATAAAATCCCAAATGAATAAAAAATATTAAAAATCAGTTTTCATATTTTAATTTTAATTTACTTGAATTTAGGAAAATTAGATACCGTAGAACTAATTTTCGCAAGGTATGAAAATTAAGAATAATGTTAACTTAATAATAATGGACCAGATTTCCTACCTAGCAAAAAATTTTCCATGGACGAATTATCCATGGACGAATTTTCCGGGCACCCAAATGCCGGGGGGGGGGGGGGGCGGCAAATTTTACTACCGCCCCAGGCGGCAAAAGGTCTAGCTACGCCACTATATATATATATATATATATATATATATATATAATGTGTGTAGAAAACTACTCTACCTTCGGGCAGCAATTAATCTAGCTGTCGCCTTATCTAAAGAAAAAAAAACAATGTTCTTTTAACATTTTGGTAATTAGAAGAAAAACAGAAGAAAGCTGATTGTCATGGTGTTATTTGATATATTCCAATGTTGCGATTTGATTCTGTATAAGTATAAAAATGAATTTCCCATCATGAAAGGATTAAACGAAAAATTGGGATTGTTAAAAGTAACGAACAGAAAAAAGTAGTGAAAAAACAAACAAATAATCAACAAATAACTGTTACCAAAGTCAAAAAGTTACTTTTCTACTCATCTCCCTATTTTTTAATATTTTAAAGTTTCTTTTATTGCATTTTAATAATTCGTCAAAATCAGATCGCGTTACAGTTACATTTTCAAGATGACGTATGCGGATATCGCTAAAGTTTGTTTTTCGTCTTTTGCGGTAAAGAAACAAAAAATAGCAAACAAATAATTGTCTCAAACGCCTTAAAATTTACGTTTCTACCTAATTGAATGAAGAAAAATACCCCCTTCCCCCAAAAATCATCAGACTACGTAGACGGTCGGCAAACGACTGTCAGCCATCTTTGTTTTTCAGGAAAACGTAAAATATTTGACCAAACTTTTTAATTTAAATGAATATAATAAACGCTTTAAAGTACTTTAAAACACAGAAAAATTAGGCAAGCAGGTAGGTAGAAAAGTAACTTTTATTGCCTTTGGTAATTACTATTTGTTTTTTTTGTGTACCTTATCGTTCTATTGGTTATTCTTGACAATTACCGAATGTGGAACGTCAATGGCTCAAATAAAACAATTATGTATCCCTGAGTAAGACAAAAATATAAAACAAAACTTAATGACGATTTTTTAAAAACATTTTTTTTTTTGTAATTTAAAAAAGCTGAGGTTTTTCTTTTTAATTCTTTTCTTTTTATGTATTAGTTATCTTCATAATGATCATCGTTGTTATCGTCAACAATAAAGACCGGAAGTTATCTTTCAAATTTCAAATCATTTTGAATGTTAAACGTTTTTCATTAAATCGTTTTAATTAATATTATTAATAATATTAATGTTAATATGAAAAAAAATATTACATATATATAAGAAAATTGTAGAACCAAAATAGAAATGAACTATTAATTTATAAAGGAGGCGTCTAGATAAGTGGTTTTGGCAGTGTTCCGTTGGGTATATATATATATATATATATATATATATAATATGGCACAAGCGCGTTGACACACCGGTTCCCGTTAGATCACCGAAGTTAAGCGGCGTCGAGCCTGGCCAGTACTAAATGGGTGACCATTTGGGAATACCAGGTGCTGTATATGCTCTCTACTTATCTCGGCATTGTTTCCAGTCGTCTTGTATTACTACTTGCCATTGGAATCAAGCAATGCCGACTCAGGAGAGCGGTTGTTGGGATTGCAATTACAAATTCACGCGCGGGCAGCCCCTGGCAGGGCACTCATACGTCGAAATCGACGGGAGAGTCCATCATATATATATATATATATTTATTTTAAAATATTTAAATGTAAATTTGAATTAAATAAGCCTAACATGTTTTGGTATGAATATAATCATTTAGATATGTATAATTATTACATGTACATACAGACATGTGGTTATATTGAATTTTCTAACATAAGATAGGTTCAAAATGTTACGTCAATGAGGCGTCTGCAATTTGTAGCCGGTGCTAAGATAAATAAAAAAAAGTTCTAGTTTACAGAAAAGATTACTATTACGGTCTATTTAGTAATTTTTTTTTTTTTTGTAGTAAAAAATATATTAAATCTTTTTTCATTTTTGTGAAAATAAAATCTGTTTTTTTATTAATGCATTTGAATTATAACACACAACAATTTACAATTTAACGAACAATTTTTTTTTCAAATACTAAAATCTGTGTTTTTATAAACTAATTTTTGTTTTTTAATATTAAAAAATTACAATGTAAACAAACTTTTTGCAAAAACATGTAAATTTTTAATCTGAAAAATAAATATTTACTTATAAAAAGATTGTAGTATTTGAAAAATTGGAAAATAAACAATTGTTTGCTAAATTGTAAATTACTGTTTGTTATATTTCAATCCATTTATGAAATGGATGGTAACATTTTGAAGCAGGGCTACACTTATATTGTTGCAAGAACTCACAGCAATCGATTTAATCAAATGATCATTTTGAGCCGTAATTTTTCATGGGAAGTCACTTTTTTCCTTGCCTTGAAAAGTTTTATTCACAATGGCTGTTTTTATAGCTGTTTTGCTAAAACAATTTTACATTAAGATGTTGCATGCTCAGAATAGCCTTCATTTTCTAAAGCGATGATTTGCCTTTGTGTTTCCGAAAGTGATGACTTTTTTTTCTTGCCCATTTTCTAAATTTTACTCACTCTTCATTAATCATAACAATGGCTCCTAAATTGACAATGACAAAAAAAAAAGAATCATTCTAAACCATGTGTTAATAATTATTCATTCAAAGAGTCATTGCACCATGAAAAAAAAAAGATGTTGCAATGCCTTTAAAAATGAATATTCTCTCACTCTAGAGTACTTTTATACTAGAAATGTTTTAATTTCTTTGTTAACTCCCTTTTTATTTCTTGCTTTTATTACTTGAGGGAATGAAGTTAAAAGAGGTTCATATCTTTCCAATGTTTTGAGTTCCTATCAAATCTACATGGACATAATTGATATATTTTGAACCCATTTTCTTGAAAATTTTAAGTACATCTATGTAATTTTATCTTTCTTCATCATCATCATCATCATCATCATCATCATCATCATCATCCGGTTTATTTGTTGAATCGGGCCACAATTAATCCTCTGAGGGTGGGGCCTGATTGTCTAGTCTCGAAATCTAAGTCTTCCTCTCAACTCCTGTCTTTGGCAAGTCTTGATGGAATCCATACCCATGGCCTTCATATCACGTTTGACTACGTTCTCCCAAGTCAACTTGGGTCTGCCAGTGGTGATGTTCTCTGCTGGCACATTCAACTGTCGGACTTTAGCAATCCAGCCATCGCTACGCTCAATGTGACCCAACCAACGCAGTCTGTTCTTCCGCATGATGTCCGCAAAGCTTTTCAAGTCGACCTGTGAGAGCAGGGATTCAAAAGAAACGTACTGTTCAGGCCTCACCAAACAGATCCATCTGACCATTGCCCTGTCAATACGGCGCAGCTTTCTTAGTATGCCAGCAGAGACAGCCCAAGTTTCTGAGCCATACAACAGCACACTTCTGACACATGAGGAGTATACACGTCCTCTCGTAGTTGTTGGCAGGTGTTTGTTTGTCAGGATTGGTAGCAGCTCTCTAAACTTTTTCCAGGCACACTTACAACGTGTAGCTGCCGCGAGTTCACAGCCTCCACCTGATGACAGCACATCTCCAAGATAAAAAAAAGTATGTCACTACTTCCAGCTTGTCACCAGTATCCATCTCCGTCAGTGGTCTGTCATCTATTGGTCTTGCCGTGCCGGTGCAACGAAAGCACATAAAGTGAGGATCTGCTTTGAGAGAGCCCTTTATGCCGCTGCACCTTTTGTGGACCCAACCTGAACAGTGAGTGCAGATGATTGAGTTGCTGCCAGTTCCTTTCAGACATACAGCACACGGGTATTTTCCTGGTTTCTGTAGTAAGCTGAGGTTATGACCTGCGATCATGACCTTAGTTTTACCCATGTTGACTCTGAGACCTTTCTCCTCCATGCTACTCTTCCATCTATCCAAACGTTCCTTGAGTGACTCAGAATCAGTTTTTATGTAAGACCCCCTCTTGAGGGTTTACATAATCAACATGTCTGTCATTAGATATTTCAAAGTGAGATAAATGTTACATCTGAGTATTTTCAACCTGAAACATTTTCGCTGTCTACTTCATTAAAGAGAAGGAAGTGGATCTTTTCGTGGTTCTGAACAGCAGAAATGTGTTGGTTTCATGACGCTTAAAAAAACAAAACAAAAAAAAACAGTGGCATGGAGACGTTTTTGCAATTTTCGCTTCACTTTGAAGACAACGAAGTAAATATCTATCGGAGACTTCTGCACTTAGTCTTGTTTATAAATGTTAGTTGGTTGGCTTCAGGCTAGCAACCTGTCCCTGTTAAACATTCTTGCTCTGAAAACGGTCAAATATGTAGGGCAAATTCAAATTTTTATGGATGTGATGGAACACTTTGACTGCCCCATATGTCTCCGGACATGTGAGTACCTAACTAAATTATTAGTTATTCATACTTTTGGTGATGAAAATGAATAATGAAATACAAACATAAGAAATAACACTTCTATGCCAAAGAATTATATATTTTGTTTCAGAAAAATTAACTTCACACCAAAATCAAATTCCAAAAAATTATATTTAATGCAGTTGGTTTACACCAGAAGATATGGTCCTGTTATGATTGAAACGAGATACAAAAAAAATTGAACAGTCTGAGATATCAGTCACTTTATATTTGCTGATCGTCTGACGCTCTATTCTTGAACACACATATCCAAGACAATGACTGAATCCTTAGAAAATTGCCTTCAGTCTGTAGTAGACTGGAGCCAGAAATGGATGGTTACATCTGATGCTATGAAGACAAAGCTCCTTTCTTTTAATAATTATAAGAAACCTTTTCAACCACCGATTGCCATGGCTGATAGCACCCTTTCTGAGAGTCCAACATTCAAACTCCTCGGCCTAACATTCAAAGGCAACATGAATGGGAACAAATAGACAGAAGATACTGCCAAGAAGGTGGGCTCCCTCTAGCGGGCTAGTAAACTTCTCATACTCGTCAGTATCCTATATATCTCTAAAGCCACTATTCATTCATGCATGGAGTATTGTTGCCACATCTGGGCTGGTGCATCAACCATTAATCTCTTCCTCTTCAACAGAGTATAAAAAAAAAGAGTCTCTAACCTAATAGATCCCGCACTGTCTACTATGCTCCAGCCCCCGTCTCATCACTGCAATGTTGCATCCGTGTGCTTGTTATACAAGTACTTCCACGGAATGTGCTGATAAACTTAGTGTACTAATACCCCCTCAACGTATATACCCATGACAAAGCAGCAAAAGCTTAACCCTTCACTATAGACGGGCCACAGATGCCGGAAAACCTTTTACTCTAATAGCTTCTTTCTTCGAACTGCTAGCCTTTGGAATTCCCTCCCTGCTCTGCTTCACTGACGGTATTAACATTAAGAAATTTAAATGTAATATCAACAAACATTATGCTGCACAACTCTCCACTTCGAATACCTTATATAAATCTCGCCTCTAACTACAGTAATCCATTACGTTTCAGTGGCAATATACCTTCTTTGGGGTAAATTAAATTTTAAAAAATCGGTTTCAAGTTACACATTTCTCTTTAGAGCCGGTTAAACAAAGGATTTGTCATCATGCAGTAAGTTCCAGTGGGTTTGTGAATTATATCTACAAGAATTCGTAGATTTAAAGGGTAAAAAAGTCCAACAAGGTGGTATTAAGTTTCTCCCAAACAGCATTGTTTTATGAAACGATTGCAATTCTAACAAATTTGATTTTACTAGCATTTCCTTGGGAAAATAGATTTCTACAGAAGGAGGATGACTGTAAATTCTCATATTGTGGGAATAAGTATTGAATTATAATGAATACTTATATATATATATATATTTATTTATTTTGGTACAGAAAAATTAGTACAACATTCGTACCGTCGGTTTCAAGCACGGAAAGTCTTAGCCATCCGGCTCTCTTCAGCTTCTGTTATGAGATGACAACAGAAGCTGAAGATAGCCGGATGGCTAAGCCTTTCCGTGCTTGAAACCGACGGTACGAATGTTGTGCTAATTTTTCTGTACCAAAATAAATAAATATTATGCTTTTAATTTTTAACTTTAATTCTTAATTAATCGAGCACTCTGCTGGGATTTTTCCTACTATATTACAAAGAAGTATATATATATTGATGGTAGAAAGATACATTTCAGAATAACATTCTCTTGTTTTTCTTATTGGTCAAATGCTGGTAAAATTAAAGTTATATTTGATTAAAAATATATTATTAAAATTCTTATATTGACCTACCAACTAATGTTCAACTCTTGAGGGAATATCATAGTTATTAACAGAAAATAGAATGACAAAATATAAGATAAAAATGATATAGTCTATTGCTGAATATTTTGTTCCATAAAATCATACAATTGAAGTAATTTTAGATTAAACTAATTATTTCTTCAATTTTCATTTTGAACATTGTATTAATTTACAATAAAAACGGACTATATAATTGTGTGTTTTTGTCTTATGTTCAATTCACTTTAATTATTCATTTTTCAATATTAAAAAAAAAACATATTCCTGATTCTCATTAATTTCTCTCAAATGACATTCATCCCCTTTTATCTTATTTAGGAAATTGTTTCCTGCTGTGAAAATTTTAATCATTATTGAATCCGATATTGCACAATTTTCTTGAATATGATAAACGAGAAATTTAGCGCAAACAAAAAACAAGTCATTACGAGTGAAGGACTATTGTAAGTAGAATAATACCTCTAAAATAAAAGATGATTAACTTAGTATATGTTTCTTACTTTCAATTCCCTTAATGAAATGTTTTATCTTATTTTTAACCTTTAAATTTTATGTGTCAGTTTTATTTAGCATTACACACACACACATATGTATATACATATGTGTGTGTGTGCGATTTCGAGATGTGCGAACAAAATTAAAAGAATGCTTGATTATGTTGGTAAGAGCATAATGTTTATAAGCATGCAGACATAGTGCATTAAAGCAACTAGGGTTTCATGGGCAGACCTGGTCTAGTTTACAGAAAAAAAGACACAAAATTGGAATCCTGATCGTCAGCTTATACGAGGCCCGTATGTTTATATACTAGAAAAAATGTGAACCGTTGGGTCACTCATTGAGCTCGGGTTAAATAGTCTGAATCAGGAAAATGTTGAGTTGGCAAAGCCAGTTAAATATAAGACAAAATGAAAACTAAGCCTCTTTCTGCTTGCTATATCTTCTCCCCCCTCTCTCTTCCTCTTTCATTCTCGAACTACAAGTTAAATAGAATTTGGTGATATGTAGAACCATGTTGCCCCACTCGACGACCGTCAACCCCAACGTTGTGTGTCCGTGGCATTCTTGTTTCCATCGTCTAACTGAGTCGTCTATCCACTGACGAATCGTCGAGGGCACAGCACTGGTCCACAAGTTAAATAAAAGAAAAACAACTCTCGAGAAAGAACACAAACACATATACGTTGTGTATAATTTAGTTAGAACTATGAGTGTGTGACACTGTCGAGACCCCCATTGTCGTTGCTCAAGTCGTCAGCTCATCTCTTCGTTTTCCGGTCCGATCCGCTCTCTGCGGAGGTTCGATCCCTAACTGCCAGGCTTCTCTCCAAAACCCAAACTCGTTAACTTTTTGTCATAAACCTTACTGTCGTCAAACTGTCGTAAAACTAACCTACCCTAATGTCGCAAAACGCTGTCACCCCCAAATGTCGTGTCTGGTATTTTTTTTGAGTCACCTGTCCTGAACAATGGAAAATGACCACTCCCGCATTTTCTTTTGTCTCTGTCGATGAGTCACTTTCTATCCTCGCGACCTCCATTGTATCAAAGCATTAGGGAAACAAACGGTGATTAATTCGGCTTTATAATATATATATATATATATGTAAATATATATGTATAACATGCATGCAACATCAGTTAATTTCTTGTCATTTACATTTGTTATTGTCTATAAGTCATTAAAACCTGTAAAACCATTTCCTTTTAAAATTTGTAAATATTTCACAATGCATTTTCTGTATTACAAAAAAAGAACATTTCAATTCAAGTAAAAATCAGTTTTCTTTTGAGATGAATATAGGGAGATCTTTTATTTGAGGAATTAAACTTTCTTGAAAAAAAAAGGGAATTGATTTTCAGATGAATGCCTTACTTCTGAATTAAATAAAAAAAAAACTGTCACAAAATCATAGATGAAATTTAAGAATATGTGGTGACGTACAGAGAACTGGATTTTCACCCTGCAGCATCCAAATAAAATGTGTGCAAAATGGTTTTGCACATATAGATCAACGCATAATATCCGGTAGAAATAATAACTATGAAATTGTTGAATTCTTGGAGCAATCAAAAGCGTCTTCACTAAAATATGGAATTACCTTTTAAGAGCAATTCTGAATTCATTTAAGGCTATAAAAGGCCAAAAAAATTCAGAAATCAGTTGGTAGAGATTCTAGCAGCTATGGGGCTTGGTGTCTTTGTTTCGTCTAGCACTCCCAGTTGTAATTATTCAACCCTGTTGTGGCCTTTCAAGGAACCCTTGTCGTCATCGCCTCTTACTGACCCACCTGGATCTCAAGAATTTTAAATATAACATTATTTATCTTCCTGAATCCTAAAATAAACACATTGGAGCTTGTCAAATGACTTAATCTTTCTCTCTCTTTACCTACAAACTCCAGGAAGACTTCTGTTTGATATGTCTTTTCGGCACAATTAGCTTAAATATGTAATACTCATTCTAGCGAGATGGATATTTTTATTCATAATTCAACACTCTCTAATGTGTAAATACTGTATCCACTCAAATATATTCTCTTACACACAACAATGACAAACTTTCCCCTTTCAATTTTCTTTGATACATGTTTATAACATCTCTCTTGCACTTACATTTAATATTATTTTGCCAATGTTAAACATGCTTCATTTTTTCCTTTCATCATACATTTCTACCTTCTTTTAGCCTTCAGAAGATTATTTCTTTTTAAGTGTCTCTCTCCACCAACCTATGAATAATAAAACATTCACATTTCTTAAAGTGGCAGGGTGTACGAAACATCGACGGATACACGACTACTATAGACCCCAGAGTTACACACTACCTCTCAAATTATAGTCCTATACTATAACCTTTGAGATTTACTGAAGTTCATTCTGTTGATTTTTTATGAAAACTTTTCTTATATCACAAGAAACCTTCTACAACATAACAAACTTATAAAAAAATACTTCCCTTGTAGCTATATAACCAATATATATATATAAATAAATATATATATATAGAGAGAGAGAGAGAGTGTCAGGTTGTATATGAAAAGAAATCAAGTAAAGTGCTAAATCATATAAGAGAGCTAATATAATTTATTTAGATACTATATATTACATATTTCAGCAATGTACCGCGGTTTCATCCAAAAGGGCAGATTTAGACATCTTTATTAAATCTTCGTGCCCAGTGGAATCATCGGCAAGCTGAAAGGATTGTAGGCACGCCTGACAGGGAATGGCGTCAACAATGACATTCCCTGTCAGGCGTGCCTACAATCCTTTCAGCTTGCCGATGATTCCACTGGGCACGAAGATTTACTAAAGATGTCTAAATCTGCCCTTTTGGATGAAACCGCGGTACATTGCTGAAATATGTAATATACAGTATCTAAATAAATTATATATATATATATATATATATATATATATATGTTATAAGAGCTTTTCATTTGATAGTCTAGGTATAAACAGCCTGATTTCCAACTCAGGAGTCTCAACTTTAGCAACTTAAATGCCTTCCAGCATTTGAAAAATACTAGTGCCTGTAGGGAAAGTCAAAAGTTCTCAGACTCTTTTCTATGAACTCACATTTTTTGTTTCTGCCCACATACTTGTTCACTGATAAACTATGCTGTTCTCAATAGGAATATAACTAAATAATGATAAAAGTATTTTAAGTCTACTTTGTATTTTAGTACATATATTGACTTAGTTTTATGAAAGTCATTCAATGATAAAAATCAAAATGATATTTCTTTGTGAGGAAGTTCTTTTTGTAAGATGCTGAAAACTTTAGAGAGTAGATGGCAAACTTCTTTGAGATGGCCCCAAGCAACATAGACAAACTTATCAAAGAAAGACTTATCATTATTAAATGAATTATTTGGTGATGATCCAAGTTTGAATAATTTATTGAATATGTCTACTTCTTATCGTCCTCAGGTTGTTTTTAAAGATAGAAAAAAAACTTAAGTATTTAATAAGTTGGTAAAAATGACACCGTGTGTGATTTGCATTACAAATAATAATTTCATAAGGACGATAAGGATAGCTCTTTCTTTGAAAGCCAAGTAGTTGCATTTCTAAAAGATGTTATAGCCTATTCCTTTCGCATTTGTTATATGCGTTGTGTATTTAAGGATATCAACCATTAATGTGCAATGTAAGCAAACGCAGAGTATATTAAGGGTTGCAATCCAAGATTTATTCAACTAAAAGTTAACTACAAGATGGCAGTAGAATTAAGCTCGTTTATAGCATTGTAATCATATAATTATGCTCGTAATGTGAATGTGTTCTGTGTGCATTCATCTTGCTTGGAGAGGCACATTAACCCAACTGACTGTCAGATCACAGAAAACAAAACTATTCGACGCCCAGAGAGCAAACTCTGACAGTCCTCCCCTGCCCATCTGCTAGAAGATATCTACTTCCAACCAGAAATCATAGATGTCACTTTCAGCTAGTCACCCGGAACTGACTACATCTGTAGCTTTTCTGAGACCATCACTATCCGACCACCCAGAAACTGACTACTTGAGATAATGGCTAGTCAGCATCCACTTGAAAAACATGAACATAAAAAGACACACTGTCTAAGGTATATTGTATCTAGTGACAATTATATTTCTCAAGTACCTTGCTTTCAGCATGAACCCCTGTTTAAGGACACTAAATCTTTTCAAAGATAAATCAAACTTGGAGTGCCCAAATCCCAAATCAGACATATTTCCCATATCTTGGATTATCTCTTCTCTTGTTTAAATATCTCACTTGCAGCAAGTCTGTCATTCGCATGCACTGCAACTAAACATGCCACCTAATGCATGTTTACAATAAGTATAGTTAGTCATAAATAAATATGGAAGCTTGTAGTAGAAAAATAGGATTGATATTAATGCTGCTATCCATGTTGATTCAGAGGTTTTGACATCCGACTGGATTTCTTTAGTTCCTGTGAACCATGGTATCATCCTCTTCATTATAGCTTGGCAGATCATTTTCCTGTAGAGTCATTACTCGGTTGTTTCATCGTCTTCCATAGTCTAAACCTTTGTGTTGTCCATATTTTTTGACGTGCTAGATTGCAAACTGATACTATACACGCTTGTCTAGTTGGATATCTGTTGACATGAGTGCAGTTCAATCTGATCAGCAAACGGTTCGTTTTCATTATTTCTCATGAAACTCCTTATCAGTATAGGTACAGGTGACATTAGCCAGGAGCAAAAAGAATGTTCATTAGATGAATGACGGCACTAGAATGCAAATGAAACAAAAGTTCATTGGGTGTATTATCAGTTGTTGTGCACAATGATCTGAGAGTGTGTAATACTCTGGGACGCATGAACTTTCCTTTTCAGTAATTCTCATAAGTTATGATTTAAGGGTCAAACGAATCACCATTAAATCTTTTTACTTTTTCATTCCCAGTTGGATGGTGTGGTTTTACTAGTGGTTACCCCTTTTCGGAAAAGGTAAATCCTTCAACACGAGAAATATCTCAGTTGGAATGGTTATAACTTGGCATTCCACCTAAGCTAAATAACAGATCTAGATTCAGTTTCGTGCACATATAAGGATAAGGAAAGGCAAATAGGAATATTTTTGCAAGCCTGAGAAGACGATATAATGACGAACGAACATGGACTAACCCCCCCCGACAAGATTATTCATCATTAAATAATCCATAGATGGTTGATATGCTGTAAAACAAACCAAACATCGAGAACAAAGACGATTACCGATGCTAAAGAGTAATGTTTTCAAAAAAGTAGTGTTTTTCTTGCAGGGGTGTTTTCTGAGAGTAATGCTTCCCTCTCTCAGTAGAATTCCCTTCTGAGAATAATATTCCCACTTTCACTGAAATTTTCTTCTGAGAGCAATGCATTCTTGTTATCTAAGAGCAATGTATTCTAGGATTATAAGTAATTACCCTATTTATGGTATTATATTTAAAAACTTTATTGCAAACAACACAAAACTAGTGCGATTTGTCTGTGGTTTGAGGGATTGTTGGAGTTTTTTCCCAGCTTGGATATGGGTATTCTCAAGGAGCAATGTATTCTAGGAGCAATGTATAGAATTTGACAACTTTATTCAGCGTTAAATAACCCATAGATGGTTAATATGCCATAAAACAACCCCCTTCCCCCAAAAAGGAGATAATTTATGGGAGAATGGTATGGCAAACACAATCTACACAACCTCCCAAAGGAGGCAATGCCTGGTAGAATAGCATAACAGAACAAATAGTACACTATAATCATGTTTATAATTAGTGGCCTTTGGACCTTGAAAAGCGGTGATTTGTTGAAAAAACCCCCAAAACTACCGTTCCCCAACAACGAAGAGATAATGCTTAGGAAGATGGTATCATGAGAGCAGAAAATATACTACACTACCCCCCCCCCCCTCGAGCATTGAAAGATAGTACATTAGTCTGTAATAATATAGTAAACCGAACTGAGCATTAGAAGATAGTACAATTAGTAGATGTAATAGTATTGGTTCGGTTTCAGAGACAGATACCAACATTTATAAGGGGTTTTTACCCCACCTAATAAACCGGTATTGTCCGGGCCTTCGGGTCGGGATTTATGCCGGTCTATTGGGTGTTATCGGTCCTGTGCAGTTTTAGGAGGTGCACCCTCCCAGGCTTTGCCTCCCCTCTTTGGGGAGGAGTAAGCTTATTGCTTACTGTCTGAGGCGCCCCTACCGGGGAATGCCGACGGAGCTGCCCAGGCAATTTTACAACAGCCAGAGTACTCAAATTCTTGAGCGCTGGTTCTTTCCCACTTTCCCGACCTTGTGTCACATCTTACCTTGTGGGAGGAAGATAAATAAAACATTTATAAGAGTTGTTTCCATTCTAATAGTCATCAACAAGTCGTTGATTTCGAGAAATATTCTATTCGTTTTTCAAGTTTTGTACAATTTTTCATCTCTCTATTAAAAAAATTAAGACAATTTCATGTGTTTCTCGCATACAATAAAACTTTGATAATTAAACATTGAATGATTTTGTTTTTATTTACTATTAATTGGATATTTATTAATCAGAAATGCAGTAGCATGAACGGAATGGAATTTTAATATCTTATATATAAAAAATTATATGAATTCGAAATCAAATTCACCAGAATGCATTTCCGTTTCTTCATAAATGAATTACTTTGTGACCCTTCGAAATATGAAAGAAATTTGGAAGCATTTAAACTGTCGAATAGAAAGTCATTTTGGACTTTAAAATTCTTAGCAAATCCTTATGTATTGAAAGTTTTGCAATCTATTTACATCTAATAATTACTTTTAAGGCAGAGGTTATTTTCTGTTAAGATTTTCACTTTTTGTTGTTGTGTACAGTCTAGCACCTACATCGTTTGACCAATCGTCATCAAACTTGGTCAAAATATCGGTCATAGTCTAACTTAGAGATTTAATTTTAGGATATTGAGGTCGAAAGTCAAAATCACACACTTTGTGATAAGTTTGGTTCTGTTCATCGTAGAGACATGCTGGTTTGCCCATATTGTACCCAATGATTTCCTGTGTCTTATGACTGTGACTTTGAAAAGTTAGGCCACAATCGGAATTTTGACTGAATTTTAAGTACCGATTTTTCCAAATTTGATATATGGATCTGATGCTTCCTCATAACAGTAACAACCATGTAAAATTTTTGGCCTGATCAGATAGTTTTTGAGTTATCGATGTTTCCATGGCATAACTTCAGGAATACTTCGTACAATATGTAGAAGTAAGGCCCAGATAAGACTTTGGTCAATTACGTTGTCAAATGGAGATATCCAGTCTCATGACTGACTTATGTTTTTGGTTTATAGAGATTAAAATATTACCGTAAGAAAATTAGTTATCATTTTATAAGAATTTGCTTCAATTAATAATTTTATAACCAAACGATACCGGAATAATTTAACTTTCAAAATTCTAATTAAAATTTTTTTTGTAAAAAAACAAATAAAAAAAGACAGTTGAAAAGAAAGAAAAAAGAAACAAACAAAGCAACAATTGAGACGCCCGAGCAACGCCGAGTAGGTACAGTTTGTTTACTATATTTCATTCTATTTTTCTAAATTTTTTTTTTTGACATGTTGGAAAATTTATCTACACTGTTTGTGGTGTCTCTCTTCTGGGATGTAATTAAAAAGAAAGCCCTATACGAAGATCAAACAACTGGTGTATTCATTTTGCAGGTTGTTTAGCGCCAGGCATCCATAAACAGAAAGACACTGTTTTACTGTCATTTATATTTTATTAAATTGAAAATTATAGTAATGTTAAGAATAAAAATGATATTATGGGATTAAGGGTTGAGAGCAGGAGTCGATAAAGGATCTTGAAGGAGTTGATATGAGAAGCGAATTGTTCATTGCTTCCCAGTGACAACGGGAGTAGAGTCGCCCCTACCAGTCGAATCACTGCCATCTTGTGTCTGTGGTGGAAAGCAGACAGCAGCGATCCCAAACTAGCAGTTATAGACATACACCAGAGACAACGAAGTGAACTGTGTTATTTCTGTTTGGTGTTCAAAATTCCAAATTGAAATCAATATTGAGAAAAATAACTTTTTTTACTAATAAAATTTTACTTTACAAAACTATTGCTGTGAGCAAAGTAAATGAAAGTTTCTGGGATAATTAAAAATATAATAAATAAACTTGGATTTTTATTTCATTTTTTTTCCCTTCAACTTTGTATACATGTGTGTGTAATGCCTATACTGAGAATACTTGGTATAATAGCAGGATAAATTTCAAACCCATATAACCTCCAAAATATTGATAATTAAAAATAATCTCAAATTCACTTAATCAAATATAAGAGATAATTTAGCAAATTAAAAACCTGCCTTATTTTGGACAGATAATGAAAAAAAATTTAAAAGGAACAAGTCAATGATTCAAACAGTTTGAACTGTTTTCGATCAGAATTTCACTTCGGAATTCAAATGTAATTCCTTGAATGCCAAGGCCTTTTGAATGGGCTGATAAAAACATTAAACGAAAAGAGTTCCATTTTCTTATTCCATTTATAATTACTGTGTTTATATTTACACTGCAAATGCAACGAAAACGATGCACAAAACAACCCAATGAAGATGGCAAATAATTGCTCATTAGGTTAAAAAAATATTCATTTCATTCATAACATTTATTCAAATAAAATTATTACTTTTTTGCAAGCAAAATTATTCAATTCTATCTCGAGTGTTAAAACAACATTGAAAAAATGATTTTCATCAAAAATCGCGTTCTTCCCATCTTTCGTATTGAATAAAAAACAATCATTTAAAAATGTTTTCGTACGATGTAACTTTTGAATTCTGAAAGTTATCATTTTGAAAGCATTATCATTATTTTTTCTCGCTAAAAGAACGTGCAAGTTATTTTATTATGGTTTTGATTTACTTCTCCTTCACTGATTACCTACATTGGAAATAACTTGAACATATATTTTCTTTGTTTCTCATTGGATGGTTTTCCTTTTTTTGAAAGTTGAAGATGTATTAGTTTTAAAAGTATGTTCATTGAAACATGTAAACAAATCATAACTTAATGAAAAATTTGTATGGAAAATAATCAAGCAACAGATCTTATGTTTTAATCTTGCTGTGATTTTGATAAGTGTGATATTCATACAAACAAGATTTTTAAAAATTCTTATTGTTTGAATATCGTGCATTCAGCATTAGTATATCACAGATACACTAATGCTGCTATTAAGCTCTGGATAATTACTCGATTTTTAGCAAAAGATTTAAATCTTTGTGAGTAGTTTGTTTACATTGTTTATTTACATTTCTTGCATGAATCTAAGAATGAAAAGTACTTGTCCAAACTAACTGGAGTGAATGATATATATATATATATATATATAATGATCATAGTTGTTTTCTCATAACGTTTGGAGATGTCCTCGAGGAGTCAGGCAGCTACTCTGTCCGAACTTTTCTGTGGGTATGACAGAACCTGGTAGTGCCCATATCATCTCCAGGCCACATACAGCACCTGGTGTTCCCATATGGTCACCCATTTAGTACTGGCCAGGCTCAACGTTGCTTAATTTGGTAATCTAACGAGAACCGGTGTTTCAACTTGATTAGTTACTGTGATTTAATGTCAATTTCGGAGAAAAAAAAATCTTACATACGTTTCTGGAAAAATTCAGAGCATACTTGAACAAATTAAAGTTACCACATTAATATTTAAGAGAGTAAGAAAATGGACCTTGGGTTTACTTTGGCAGCCTCGTAACTCTCGCTTCCCTTATTTTGTCTTTTAGTTTTCACATTTTATGAGCGATGTTTCTGACAAAGGGGGAAAAATTGCTGTTTTCTGGGTCGTAATCTATCCATCTAACACTTAACGTTGGCTAGGTTTTGACCCTGAAGCAGTAACTTTTTTTTCTTAGCTCCTTACATGTGGTTTCATGCCTTGTCTGGAGCGATTTTCATAAAACAAATATCCTGTCTTCAGAGTTAGTTTTAATTTGTTCAAGTATACTCTGAATTTTTCCAGAAACACGTGTAAGATTTTTTTTGTTCCAAAATTGACATTAAATCAAAGTATGACATAACTCTGATCTATCATTTAATTTATTTATAGATCTATAGCAATTTTTAAAAATAACTATTAAAAGGTTGTATGTAATATTGAGCTTCGTTTTGCTTTGGATATTGATTCTCATAAGAATCGATCTGAACTATATAAAAGTACCTGCCTGGATAACAGAATATAAAATCTCAATTATTACATCGTTTACCTCTCTTTATAGAGACATCTATACAGAAATTGATATTTTAATATAATTACCTCCCTGCCACCACACGCAGATGTGACACAATGTCGAAAGGTGACTAGCAATAAACTCCTTCTCAGAGGATGGACCTCCTAGAACTGTACAGAACCATACTTTAGACCAACAGATGCAAGGTTATCACCTACTTAAAAATGACCCAGACTTTATCAGACTGATGGTCGAAGACATATCTTTGACTGGTATGAACATACTCTTGTAGAAAGTATTCATGCAGTAATAGCTTTCCTGAAATCTTGAAATTTTTCCCATGTTGAACTGTTGATGTGGAAACTTTTACATATATAAAAGAAAAAAATATAAACGCTATCAATGTATATAAATATAAGTTAATATTTGAAAATGACTGCGTGAAACGAATTATACAGAAATTTACACCATGAATAAATATTTGGAGATATTAAGAATACATAATGCTCGTTATGACTTATGGTAGCGAAACATGGGCACGTAATAATGCAGCGATAGAAAAACTAAGGGTGGCACAATGCAAAATGGAATGCATTATGCTCGGCATCAGTCTACGTGAAAGAAAAAGAAACACCTGGATCAGAGAGCAAACTGGAGTAAACGACATCACCACCACCATACGAATGGCAAAACATAGATGGGCTAGTCACCGTTCGAGATATACACACAACAGGTTAACATTTAGAGAAACAGAATGGATCCCGAGGCAATGGAAAATATCTAGAAGGCCCAAAACTATGGAGAGACGACCTTGACAGCCAACTGGGTCCTGTGCGCCCATGCCTAGCCAGGGATAAAAAAAGGTAGAAGGAAACCAGAGACGGGTTCCTCTTTCCTAATTAAAAACCCTAATGAAGATTAAGAACTTTAAGCATACAAATTTAGCAAAATCACTGAATTTAACATTAAAATAATCAAAAAAGATTGATGTAACATTAAAATTGAAATTACAAAAAAAATTTTCTTAATGGAGGGTTAAGTAACATCTACAGATATTTTTATAAGAATCATATATAATTATGATAAAGCTGAGTTAATCAATGTTTGTTTCCTAAAGGCTTTTTCCTATATATTTCAATCACAAAAAATACATTCCAAAATATTCCTTAGTTTTGGAATCGAGTTATGTCAGGGAAAATTTTTTATTTCAATTGTTTTTATTAGCTGTAATTTGTAATTAACTCACCAAGTGACCCATCTCTTACTAAATTTTTGTCTATCCTTCTCATCCTCCTTCACTGTATGTTGTTTGACTTCACCTCGCTCTTATTTTATACAATCTATCACTTGCTTATGTCACTATCGCTCTATTAAGTCAGAAGAAATAAAACTAACAAAAAAAATTGGAATAGTCGATTATAAACAAAAAGCAAATACCACTGAGACTAGTAATACTATTTAAACCGTAGTTGGAAAGGGAAAGATAGAAAATGGGGATATAACTAGCAGAAATTTCAATATAAAAAAATTTAACTGGCTTTGCAAACTCACTTTTCCTGATTCAAGCAAACTAACCCAACACAACGGGCCACATTTTTTTCTAGTATATCTACATATATAAAACTCAATAGCTGTTTGTGTGTTCCCTATAGAAAGAAAGGTGAGAGAATCTTTATAAAATCTAAAAGTGTATTATGTAAAATTTAATGGGGAAGTCAGTGGAAGTGTTGCCGAATCTCTAAGTGCATCCCTAAGGGAGTTATGAGGTCATAACCCCCTTAAAACTTCAAATATATTCTATTTATATGAAATTTAAATCATGTATAAAATTTTCTGAGGAAGACAACGGAAGTCTCGAATCTCTACGTTACCCTCTTATGAATATTTATGTGCCCCCCACCCTCCTCTAAGGGACAAACCCCCTTAATACTTAAAATACGCATATCTGATTTTCATTAAATTTAAACCATATGTATAACACATTAATTAAGAGTTTTCTAACATTTAAGCTTCTTCCTACGTTAGGGGGCGAAATGGGAGGAGAGGGCAGTAAAGACAAAGAAAGTAACATGATTCTATAAGCGTAGTAAAAATGTACATAGTAATCCTCATTCAATCCCAAGCAACGGCGGGTCGTCCTGCTAGTATATATATATATATATATATATATATATATATATAAATAAAGCTCTATTTTGATATTGAGCACTTTTTATAAACCCGGTTAAAATTCTCTGGATTACCACCCTGTGGATATTTTTCACCTGGATTATTACCATTATTATATATATATATATATATATATGTGTGTGTGTGTTACCGGTTCTGATAATAGAATGTATGTTTCAAATTTAATAAGGTTAGGTATAAGTTTTGGAGTTTTCTTCACACATATTGACAGACAAGAAACAATCTCTCAAAATCGAGATAGAATCTAACTGTGATAGCAAATCTTGAACAATGGGCTTGATATCTCATTGGATAGTTATATCAATAATAAATAAATATACCGTACCCAAGATGTGTGGATGCCCTTTCCTTTAAGATAAATTACATTCTTACCAAATTTCAAATCTGCAAATCTAATAGCCTAAAGTTATTTAGTAGATAGGCATAGGTCTCTCATATTAATATAGATGCATATACGAACATAGTTATCAACATGCATGTTTGTCATTTTCCTCTCTCCGCATTTGTATGTAAAAGTATGTTTCTCCCTATTTGAAGGCAAGAAACCCTTTAAGTGAACAATAATCTAGAGTAAAATCTTGTTATCCATCTGCACCGTGTGTGCACCAGAGTGACCCTCCGTTTCCATTTGCTTGCTTGTAACCTTTCCGCATCGAAGACGCAGGCAATAATAAATAGCAAACGCATGCTGAAGTCCTTTTGTGGACTTTTTCGAACGAAGCTATGAGCAGGGAAAATCTTTCAAAGCTCGTTTTTTTTCTAGAGTAGAGGCACTCTCAAGAGATACTGTTTGGTTAAAGAGCACAAATGAACCATAATACTAAACTTTGGCTTATACATCTAGAAATAATTTTCTATACACAAATTTAAAAGAAAAATTCAATGTTCGTTTGGTTTGTAAAACATTCGGAAATTGAAAATATTATTTCAAACATTTCTAAACCATGAGTCCTTATAGTATTCCCATTAAATTATCGAAAATTCTTAAACTTATTACTTACCAACTAATTGTCAGTCTTGTTAATCAGTTTTTACTCCAACGTATAGTTCCAAAAAAACTAAAAAAATTTTTTTAAATACTGCTCAAGTAATAACTCTAAGAGAAAACCCGAATATGATATTTAACTTGTGACCTATTTCTTTGTCAGTTTTTACTAAAACATATATGAAAAGTTTACATACAAGCGTGTTTACTCTTTCCTCACTCATTATAAAATTATTTATACCCACAGTAATTTAGGTTTCACACAAATCACTCAATTGATCATGCTTTAAAAAATATGACTGAGAAAATAAGATTTACATTGAACATTACAAAAGTTGGGTGTGTACTTTTTATCACCCTTCAAAAACATTTAATAAACCATACAATATTATGAAAACTTGATCATGAGGGAATGCAAGGAAATCTCACTGGTTGAGATCATATTTACCTGATGGAAATCAATGTATCAACTGAAAATTGTGTTCTTGATTCACAGTAAATTATTTATGCATCACAAGGTTCCATCCTTAGTACTCTTTGGTTTCTTATTTAGGTAAATGATCTTCCTATTATATCGAAAAAATGTTATATCTTTGTTAAAACACAAGATTAAGCAATGAAATTTACCATATAAGTGTGTTTTTGTACAAGGAATCAGAATATGCCACTGAAAATCTTCAGAAATTTATGGTTTCCAAGTAATCTGCAGTAAATGCACATAAATATGCTGCAATACCTTAAAAATACCATGTATCCATTAAAAATAAGAAGTTAGAACTCTAAGTTGAATTGTCATACATTTTATGTACAAGAAACTAAAATCTAATACTAGGACTGTTTAAAAATGAATATATTGCAAGATTTCTTTGGCATTATTGTAGATTAACACCTTCTGCTAAATAACCCCCCTTACCTCCCCAAAATATGAGATTCTACTTTTTTTAGGCAATTACATGTTAACACCCTGAAAAACTTGGCAGAAAGAAAAAAAAAAACAATTATTTTAGAATTTAGAGTGGGGATTACTTTCACATATTAATTTAATGTAAAATAATCCCCATTTCATGGCCATTCTAGCATGTTAGGGCACTAAATCATTTATTCTATGGGAGATAAATCCTGTGCGTTTTTCTTGTTTTATTTTTTTTAAGGGGGGGGGGTCTATTTTTTTTTCTTTTTTTTTTTAGACGATTATGTGTAGTTTTAAGAGGGTCTTTGTGGGAGGAGGGGGGAGGCTTACCACTTAAACTTTTGGTTAGTGGTAGGGCTAGGGGCAATTAAGTGTGAACACCCTAAAACTTAGCAGAAAGAAAAAGACACAATTATTTTATAATTTATAGTGGGGGATTATTTTCACACAAATTTAATGTAGAATAATTCACCATTTCCGGGCCATTCTAGCGTTTTAGGGGGGTTAATCAATTTTTTTCCATGATAAATAAATCCTGTGCGTTTTCTTTATGGGTGTCTGCTTTTTTTTTCTAAACAGTTGTGGTTTTAATGAGCTTTTTGTAGGATTGGGGGCTTGCCACTCTGACTTAGAGTTAGGGTTAAGGGAGGTTTTTAGAGGGTGGCTTGTCACTCAGATTTAACGTTAATGGTACGACACGTTCAAGAGAAGGCATTTTTAGGAGGTGAGCTTGTCACTCGCACCTAGAGTTAATGGTAGAGTAATTACTTATTTAATATCAAGTTTTCAGATATAAAAAATATTTTTAAAATTGCACTAAAAGGCAAGAATGGCCTGTAAATGGATCATGTTACATTAAATTTATATGCGAAACTGATCCTCCCACTCTAAATTCTTTTTTCTGCAAAGACTTTCAGGGTGTTTGCACGTAATCGCCTAAAAAAGTAGAATCTTATTTTTTTTTTTAATTGGTGACTCAAATGAGCTTCACCACCTGGTACAGCCCTGTAAAGCATTCTCATAAGAACTCATCTAGTTACAGCCACAGCAAGAGAATTTTCCTTTCTCTCTCTCCTTACTAAAAACTAAATGAAACTTCCATGAACAGAGTTTCTTTCCTAAAACATCCCGCCTGTGGAACAAGATACCACGAGCCTGCTTCACAACCAACTACAGCATGGTCGTCTTCAAGTCTAATGTGAGCAAACACTTGAGCCGTCCCCATAGACAATCAATTCCCTTTAAGTAATGTTCTGCCTATGCCATCCATTGCTTTTGATCCATTTGTGGAGGCGATCATAACTGACAATTTCTTCAATTTTTATCCTCTAATGTAAAAAATAGGAATGTTTTTAAAGCATCAAAATTAAAACATTCATACAAAGTATTTTCATATGAGTTAACCTCCGCTCCTCCTCCCTACGTATTTAATGTTATAATAAACTTCGTTTTTGTTGAGATTAGAATTTGACATTTACCCACTTTTAGAGATGAATTAATGAATTATGTGCATACTCCAGAGAGTCTCTCCGCATGCTTGAAAACAAAAAATCTACCACTTATCACTGTCTTTGGCCAGTCTTTTAGCTGTCAGGTGTGACATGCCAGTCTCAATCCTTGTTTGGTCAGCAAATCTCTTTGGTGGTCGTCCCCTTGATCTTTTTTGAATGAAATCTTGCTATGATTTCTTTACATAGCTGGAGTCTGGTAGCCGTGAAAATGTCCAAACCACATTAATCTTTTTTTCTATATAACATTGTTGATAGATCTGTTAATATTAAGCCCCTTTTTGATATCTGCATTCTTCGTCTATCTTGCAAAGTTACTCCAAGGATAGATCTTAAACATTTCATTTCAAAGACCTTGATCTTCCTCTGATGCTCTGCCAGCAGTGGAGCTATCAATGCATTATCAAGTCTTAACTTCAGAAATGTTGATAGAAAATTATGAATGCCATTAAAAACTTTAATTAGTAAATATATTTTCACAATATATGTACAGTATTTATGCCGCAAAATCTACATGAATACTGCTTGATCTATGAAACATACTGCTCTCTGTGTCCATGTGGCAACATATTTTTAAAGATTCTTATCTTTAACGCATTCAGCTTTCTATAGTCTGAAGCAGTTATTAGCATTTTCAAAGGAGCCAAACACCAACAAAATTAAATTTGGTCTTCTGATCAGGTAACATCAAGGTTTGGATTACACAACAAACCAGGAACTTTTAGATCTTCAGAAACTGATAGGAGCGAGAAACTGGAACAGGACGAATGTCAATGAAGGACGAAAATAGCAGGATCACTGGTAGCGCAAAACATGAAAATATGAGATAATCGCTAGTTGGAAGAACTCTTACAAGAAACAGAAGTAGCAGCATCATTGGTAGCATGGAACAGGAGAATATGAGAAACATCAACACGACCATACGTCCAAGACACATTGGTTGACTAGCTAAACTTTTCCTTTTATATTACGCCTCACAATAATTAAATGTGGTCAGTGATTGACGAGCAACTTCAATCGTTTGCATAGCAGGAGATAAGAATTACTTGACTATCATGTGTATTTGTTTGCATCCAACCTTTTCTGGGTTTGTGCCGATTTCATTCGTTTTGTGGAAGCCCCCATCCCTCTACTACCGCAGAGACAACATACAAGGCAATAACGGGAATGATCGTTTCGAATGTAGGCTGTAGACAATTCATTGTGCGTATCAACTTCACCACTCAAAACCCACCAACCACTCAGTGAACACGTAAAGCTTGATGTATTCATGTAAGAAAGGAAAAAAAAAACATTGGATGATGACTGTCACTATCTGTATGTGATTTGCGATCACGTATGCAACTTTTAAGGATGCAGTAAAGATCATTTTGTCAATTGAGATGAAACGAAGAACAGGCAAGGTAGCACTTGCCTCAAATTGTGTGCTCATCAATTTGAATTCATCCAGTGTTTCATCTTTTTAATGTTTGCTGTGCAGATTTATGAAGTCTTCCCATAGATTTTTATGGTGTTAGGCCGGACTTGTTCAGCATCACGTTTATTGCGGTTACTGACTGGCATCACATTATGTCAAAAACTTAAAACTGTAACATGCATAATCCTGACAACTTCATTTTTTTTTACTTGACATACTGATGGCTGAAAAGAGAAAAAATACTTAAGAATTTTGTATATACACACACAGTTTGAAAAGAACAGAAAATTATAATTTGTTTCAGAGAACTTTTTCTGGACTTTCAGTATTGTCTCACTGATTTCTTGAGGTTCTCTCAAACATGAGTTTAACATTTTCTTGCCTGTTTCTAGCTTTAAATCGCAGTTTGCGATAACCGTTCTCTATTTATGACTGGAACATTTCCAATGCTTCATTCCCCAGTGTATGTTCTAAAACTGATCACTTACTTACCATTTGAATTCATAGTCTGATTTGTGGATATTATTTTATTGAGATACAACCCTAAGTAGGAAAGCAAGTAACCACATTAAATTTGTTTAGGTTGATCTAATGTTAGCGGCAATAATTACATTCTAGGCTATATACTGGTCAATGTTGAAGAGAAGAGACTGCATCAATATCTCCCTCCACAGAAAAGTCAATTGAAATTGAAAAAAAGAAATGCTATAAGAATGAACTTACTTTCTAAGTTCTGGCAAATATCCCAATTCTTTGTTCATTGCAATTATGTGAGATTGTTCTTTTCTTTTTTTTTAGAACTTGAATTAATATGAAAAAAATTCCGGATTTATATTCAAGGAAGGTTTTCATTCACTTTAAGCTCAATTACTTTTATAAATACCCTGTTATTTTTAATTAAAATCATGACATTTTGAAAGTCGTTATTTATAAAAGTTATAGTGTATATATATCTATATGCGAGAGAGATATTTCTTTATTCTATCTGCTATGGCTGGCCATGGTATGCTCACAACAGATCACTATAAACGACCCAAAACTGTTTGTCCTGAGCCAACCTTATCTAATTCCATCTCAGATCTTGTTGCAATGAATCATTCGATTGAGCGCTGACTTCACTGAGCTGATCGGGTCAGCAAGGAGCAACTGTGGCTGACGACTAGGATGACAGACATTGTCCATTTGGCCAACGAGGAGAGGTGGGATGGCCACCTAGTTCGACTTATCGTGTGTGAGTGCTACATAGCTATATGTAGTACCAACAAAATATGTATCTATCTGTATGTATTTGTATATATATATATATATAAATATAAACTGGACTGAATAGTCACAGCCGGCCTAGCAAGATTACTTTATGAGTAAATATCCACCTATTTGGAGACCTTAATGGAAGTTGTGAGGTGATGTCTTTCCTTCCCTGAGAACCGTAATATTTTACCCCTCTCCTTTTACCACGCTAATTAAGACTCTTCGGTCAGTAATTGCTTGTGCCTAATTATATATTTATATAATAATTTGCACCCCCCTCACTTGCTAGAACTCTTCCATTCCACTGAAATTAAATTGACCCCTATCTATTAAAAAAACAAAATTTGTACCTATCCATTTTGACTCCTTAGAGTCGTGTTTTTTTCTTGTTTTGCGCATTTTTGTCTTGGTATCTGTATGTGTAATATATATATCAGGACCGGCGACACAGTTATAAAAGTGGGGGGGGGGGGCTCTTCTAAAAAGTGGGGGGCCCGGTTAAACACATGCATATATAACTTCATTATATGCATAAATGTATATATATGTATGTGTATATTTATGTATGTCTATTTGTGCATCTACATACTTTAATAAATATTTTCTGTAATTACCATTTTATTAAAAAATTTGTTTTTAACTTTTTAGCATTTAATTTTAATTGTAAAAATTTTCTTTAAACTTTTTGAGATTTTTGGACTTGTTCAAAATTGTAAAATTTTCAACTTTGAAGTATTTTGGTATACTTATCAGTGTACAATAAGTTTGCTTTGTCTGTGCTGACAACAGCCAGATTTGACAAATTTTACTTATGATAATTATTTCTTAAGGGTATTCGCTAAAGTTATATATTTTGAATATTTTAAATATGTTTTTAAAAAACCTGAATTTAAGAACATAGACTGATCTTAAATCTCTCACTTTCAATTCCGTTTAAATTAATTTTATTTTTTATTTTTTATTTTTATTATTTTACTTTATTCTCTCATCTCATTTCACTTTTATTAATATTATTTTATTTAAATTACATATCTTTATCATTAACGTGAAAATTATTATCATTGTGTTTTATTGTTACTTTTATTATGATTACTTTTATTATGATTATTATTATTAAACATTATTACTTGAAAATTGTCACTAATCCTTTTTCTACCTAGAGTATCTGCAAAACTGCAGCTTATTTTGTTGTCTTGAATTTTAAATTTCCAGGGTTTAAAAAAGTTTCAACTTTAAAACTTTTTGATTTTCAATTTAAAAATTTTCTTGACCTTTTTAAATTTTTAATTTAATTTTTAATTTCTATTATGAAAAGTTTTTTATAAGGTTTCTTGCAAGCGCTATATTAACTAATTCTCGCCACCTTTGATAGATAGCGAATTGAACTATTAACTATCATTCTCACTCTATATGATCATATATTTCTAATTGTTTTTTTTAAATTCTTCCTTTTTCTAGAGGTGTGTTTTTTCTTTACCTGTAATCTAACAACCGTTTTTCCCCTTTGTATATCTGTTGAATCTTATTTTTACACTGTTTAAACTGGTCTGCTTTACACACACCTATACTCCTTTCTTATTTGCTGTATAACTGGGAGTGTTCAACTTTAAAAAGATCTATATTATCTCTCTTATATATATATATATATATTTAAATTCCCGAAACAGTTTTTCATGGTAAACAACTGATGATCCCTTAAAATAGTGTTAGAAACTAACTAATATAATAACTGTAAAAAATAAATTGACTTACATGAGTGATTTTCCACTGGAAGATTTGAGACTATAAGTTTTTTTTTTTTATATAGTTTTAATGGTTGAGAAACTTCCGAGACTATATATATATAATGAAAACATTAAAAACAGAATTCGTCTGTTTAATTATACCTTTTTTTTTCTTTTTTTTTTCAATTTTTCTAATGGTCTTTCTTGTATTAATAAAAAAAAAAAATAGTAAATGTCCCATAGGTATCATGAACATTTTCGATTCTTCCTCGAATCATCCTCAGGTGTCAAAATCAAATGAACAAAAAGGCTGGAGAAAGAATTTTTAAAAGGACAGTAAACGCACAGATAACGTTTTCGCATTCTTCCAGGAAAGGCGTTGACAATTTAAATTCAGTGACACTAGAGTGGCCTCACAGAATAAAATCGCATTGCTTAACGTAATGCAATTTTATTCTGTGATGCTGTTCTTGCCTTCTGATTGGATAAGCTATTTGGCATTGTAAAAAGGCAACCATAAAGTCGGATTTGTTTGGTTAAAAAGCTGTACCAGTACCAATAAATATATTATGTTTGTAAAAACGTAATTAAGCACTCCACTTTTATTACTCCCAAAATACAGAATTATCTATATATGTTACTACACAGATTTTAATTTAATTTCACAAATTTTAACTTGATCATACTATGTTAGAAATACAGGAATATTGAACGTGGATTAGTCTTAGAAATATTTAGGTTAAGGAGAATGGTACATTAATTTAAGTATTACTATTAAAAACTACCTTTTCAAAATTAAATGCCTCGAATAATCATTCACGGATAACTTGTATCTATCACGTGCTTTTTAGTCTTTTTGCTGTGTTGCCTCTGCCTCCTATGAATGTCTTGTATGCTTGAGCTTCACAGTGGGTAAGTGTTCCTGCTGGTCTATAAAGTGGCTTATGGGTTTTGTAATATGGTTCACTTCTGCCGGACAAACTCCCCTCTGCTGGGAGTGAAATCAGCTATAACGTATTCACTAAAAGCGAGGGTAGGAATTGGGTCCGTTCCCATAAACAAATCTCAAGGAAACATTTTAATGGCAGATGCAACACTTTATGGCTAACAAGTCATTGGTCTTCACCAGTGGAATGATGAGTGACTAGCCATCTCATGCTATCTTTCCCTAGACTCCGTGCATGGGATGCTATGTTTTCGATATGTGCATGCCACGGTGGAAGCCAGTTCAACATGCCACAAGAACAAGAAAAAAAATGCCACCAAATAAAAACGTAAGTGCAAATAATTATTTACATCGGGCATAATTTCTGTGTTTAATTTTAGAATAAAGGGGAGAAATTAATGAAACCGATATTGTGTTAAACAAGTGTACAATATTACATCAGATGTCAACATTCTTTGTGCTATCTATATGATAGTGAAAAGTTTTCACCATTGATATCTGTAACACATGTGTACCCCTTCTATATATGCACATTTGTTTTGCTGGTAAAAGTGTCAGTGCTGCATGAGATGGTATAAAGTCTGTATGATTTCTATCAAAACAGTCTAGGACAGATCATAAATGAATTGTTTGTGGTAATATTTAAAGATCTGCAACATTTGCAGTATGTTCCAATGATCTAAAATGTAGTAAGATGGACATCTTATAAACTTCTATCTGGTCTTCGGTCAGGATCTACACGTACTATCTGTTCTGTCTTCGGTCAGAAAAGAAATCCTTTTCGACTTGAGCAACTTTATATTTTCTCCCACCCTGAATGCTCCATTAAAATCGGACCATGTGCCTAACTTTGCCATAGTGGAGAGGGACAAGTAAATAGCCTGTCTGCAAAGTAACTGAGTTGTCATAGAACCACATAACATAATGGAAGTGTTGAATTATCTTGGAACAAAAACAAATCTTCCGACTGACTAAATATGGTGGTTCAAGGGATCTGTATGTAACATTTATTTTATAGACAGATTCATTTGTGGTATTTATGAACTCCAACATAATCCATTGCAGAACCAGCATCAGCTTTCACAGCCTTATATGAGCTCCTTGACACATAAATTAAATTTTTAAAATCTTTTTCAATGTATTTTTTTTTTTTTTTTTTTTTTTTTTAACATAGTTCGCCCCAAACAAGGCAGGCCGCCACTGTAGACGTAAGGGGCTACTGAGAAAAAGAAAAGGGGAGAAGATAGGGGGTGGTCAATCTAGATTGGGATCAGCGCAGCGAGGTGTCTGTTTACATTAGATTTAAACTTCTGCATGTCTGTACTGTCGGGGAAACAGGGGGCAGGGAGGGAGTTCCAGAGGCTAGCAGTACGAGGAAAGAAGCTATTTGAGTAGAAGGCTCTCCGACATCTGGGGACCTCCACAGTGAATGAATGAGATTTAGTTGATTGTCGGGTTAGTCTAGTGAATTTCCGTCGAGGGGGCACCAGAGTAGCCAATTCATCGGAGCATAATCCATTGAAGTATTTGTAAAACAAGCACAAGGATGCTACATTGCGGCGATGGGACAGAGGCTGGAGCTTGGCTGACAGTGAGGGACCTATTAGGTTGGCGATTCTTTTTTGGACTTTGTCAAGGAGGGAGAGACTAGTAGATGATGCACCAGCCCAGATGTGACAACAATACTCCATGCATGGGCGGATGGTGGCTTTGTAGAGATACAGGATAATGTCAGGTGTGAGGAGTTTACTAGCACGGTAGAGGGAGCCAACCTTCTTTGCGGCAGCCTTGGCAATGTCTTCAATGTATTTGTTCCAATTCATGTTACCTGTGAAGGTTAGGCCGAGGAGTTTGAATGATGAACTCTCAGGTAGGGTGTTATTTGCCATGACAATCGGTGGTTGAAAAGGTTCCTTGTAGTTATTGAAGGAAAGGAGTTTTGTCTTTGCGGCATTAAAAGTTACCAACCATTTATGACCCCAATCCACTACAGCCTGGAGGTCATTTTCTAAAGATTCAGCCATTGCATCAGATATAATTGCGTCGGTTTTGCCAACATGGCGAGAGTAAAGGGTGGTGTCATCAGCAAATAAACCAATCTCAGACTCTATGCCTTCAGGGAGATCGTTTATATAGATCAGGAACAACAAGGGTCCAAGGATAGAGCCCTGGGGTACACCAGCATTTATGTCATGTTGCTTAGATGAACGGCCATCGAGGACAACCTGGATTTTTCTTTTGGCGAGGAAGGATCTAATTATATTAAATAATTGCCCAGTAATACCGTATGATCGTATTTTCAGGAGGAGCCCTTTATGCCATACCTTGTCAAAGGCCTTGGATATATCAAGCGCTACTGCCCTAGCTTCACCTGCCTTGTCGAGTGTGTGATACATGCGTTCAGAGATGACCGTTAGAATGTCTGCAGTAGATCGTGATTGTCTAAATCCATACTGGCGGTCAGAAAGAAGTTTAGCATTAACTAAGTGTCGTACTATTGCTAGATTGATTAAGGATTCAAAGATTTTAGCAAAGATCGGAAGCAGACTGATTGGGCGATAGTTCTGGGGATCGGTTCTATTTCCAGAATTCTTGTAGACTGGTACCACAGAGGCAATTTTCCAGCTATCGGGGAAGCAAGATTCAGCTAGACACTTATTGTAGAGTTTGGAGAGAACAGGGGCCAGTTCAGCAGAGCATTTCTTTATTACTATTGTGGGTATAAGATCAGGCCCACAAGCTTTGGAGGTGTCAAGGTTTTTTATGATGTCTCTAACCTGAGATGGAGTGATGACCAGGTTATCAAGTGTGGCTTCGGTCAGCAAAGGGAATTCGGGGAGGGGGTGGTTATCTGAGTCCAAAGTAGAGTTAGAAGCGAAGCGCTGGGCAAGTAGTTCAGCCTTATCAGTGGCCGTGCAAGCGACATCATTGTGGTTTGATAGTGGGGGAATCGTTGATTGACCATTATTCACTACACTATTGTAGATTTTCCAGAAATCACGAGTACCTAATTTCTGTGTCTGGATGCGTTTTTCCGTTAACTCATTAAACCTTCTCTTCGCTTCACCTATCACGGCCTTGCAATTATTTCTTGACTCTATAAATTTATTTCTATTAGTAGCTGACTTATGTCGGCAAAATTTACGGAATGCTTGTTGTCTCTCAGAAATGGCAGCTGCACATTCCGAGGTGAACCATTGAGGAGAGTGAGGCTTGCTAAAGTATTTTCGCATGGGGACATAGGCTTCAATGCCTGCTTTGACCCATTCAGTTAATTCGTTTGCACACTGATTGGCAGGGAGTGAGAAGGTTTCCCTCCATGGGGCATCACTGATGTGATCTCTGATTGACTCAAAATCAGCCCGCTCGTAGTATCTTATTGTTTTGAGCAACGGTTCATCAGCTTTTGGACGACTTCTTAGGGTGATATGTATCATTAGCACAATGTGATCAGCATTCCCGAGTGGGCTATGAGCTTTCGTCACACAAGCCTCGGGCATTGAGGTCAAGAAAAGGTCTAGAAGTGAGGCTTGTTGATCTATTCGATCGGGGATGCGGGTCGGAAAATCGACAGTCTGAGAGAGGGAGTGAGCTAAGGAGAAATTATACGTAGAGTTGCCGGCTGCGTCAGTAAGGCTGGAGAATCCCAACCAGTCACGGTGGTGGGCATTAAAATCACCAAATACATGTATGTGGGCATTCGAGTCAATTAAGAGTGCTCTATCTATGCTTACAGAGACAGAGTTTAACAGAGTACAGTCCTGGGTCGACGGGGAGCGGTATAAGAAATATAAGTAACTGATGCTGTGATGTAAAGTCAATCTAAAGCACATGTAGTCGTGGTCAACTGATTCAAACCTATGTTCTCTAGTCAGGGGGAGGGTGTTCCGAACATAAACTCCTAGCCCGTGCATATGTTTGTCAGAGTCTTTACGGTAGAGTGGGAGGTAGTCAGTCATGTCAAAGTGGTGAGAGGAGATTGAGGATTGGAGGTTAGTTTCACTTAGAGCTAGGATATCCGGGGAGTTTGTCAGGAGAAAGGATTCTACGTCGTTGATATTGGTTCTAAGTCCCCGGATATTTGTGAATGCGAGCCTCAAGGGCGGAGGCGAAAGTGTTTTTTGTTGGGTGTCTGGTTTAGGTTTGCTTTTATTTTTTTGTAATGACATGTTTGTTTTGATTATAGAGTGGGTTGGTCAAAGTGGGTACTTGTTTGGTGCCAATAAGCTCACACAACCAGTCCATTAGTCTGAACCTGGTCCATGGGGGTTGTGGCCTCGGGAAAGCCCACCGGAGATAATTGCAGGGTCCCTTTCCATGCGCGACATGGCACATACAACTACCCACGGTATTATGCAACTGATGATGGAGCAGCCGTTCTTGGCGCTACCCAAGAGTTTGGGCTCCTGTCCTTTCAGTCGGAAACAGCAGCCAGACAAGCTGTCTAACCTGTACCCTCAACCTGTTGGAACAAGAGAGACCCAGACTGGCCATGTAAGACTTAATGACGAAAAAATTTTTCCCCAAGTTGCCCAAATAGAGAGAAAGAGAACGGCGTTCATTGACCTAGTAAGGAAACAAGGTTAGGCACTGGGTGTTTAGAGGCGTCCCAGCACTGTTACCTCTGCGCCTGACTAATAGACAAGGAAGGAGTGCTAGGGCCGGCGATAGGCAGAACCTATCTACTCCTTAAGCAATTGTAGGTTTGCAAACCGGATATTTTGTTCGAGATTCCAACTCTAGGAAGGTTGTCGATCAGGACTAAGGAGGCCTCCCTCCCCAACGGTTTACTGCCACGACGTAAGTAGCAAGGTTTTTTGTCAGAGGTTTCCTTCTCTTAGATGGATAGCCTTACAAGGTCTAACGGGTCCAACACTCCGAGAAGGGTGTAAATATCCTGCGCCCGATTACTAGTCGGGTATTTCCTGTCCCCCGCAGGTGTTAAAAAAAAAAAAAAAAAAAAAAAAAAAAAAAAAAAATCCAATATTACGTATGTATATATATGTACATATGTAGATAGAATAAGTTCATTGTATACTAAAAAGAGAACAGAGAGTTAAAGATAGGTTTCCCTCCCGCAAGTAGGTATAAATAAGAGGAATAAGAATCGAGTACTAAGGAACGGTCGAGGGAGTTAAGACAGTAAGGAAATTTTAGACTTAGCTGTTTTTTTTCCTTTCTTAAACCCGGTCTGGAAGCTACATTTGAGTTAGGGATATTCATCTCTCGACGGACGCTGATATAAATGGACTAACACGTGGCTTTTTAAAACACAGTCAAGAGGGCTACAGTGGGGGTTTTTCATTTTCTTAAACTACATTGATAGTGGATATTCCCCCCCCCCCACACTTTTAATCTTCAAACGCATTGACCCCTCCAGAGAAAGAACTCGAAGAATTACTAGCATGGATGTAAAAACGAAAGAAAGACACGTAAAGCGTCGTGGACAACAGAGAGAACAATATAGATGAAATAAATAAAATAAAATAAGCGAAAAAAAAAACCTGCGAAGAAAAAATTCTTTTACTAGACTTGGCAACGCAAAGATATTAGCAAGTACATAGAAAACAGGAAAGAATCGCAGAGTACCTGCGAAAAAGAAAAAAAAGTATATTCTTTACCAAGACGTAGTAACGTAATTATATGAAGTATTTAAGACAAGACAGTGAGGAAATTTTAGACTTAGCTGTTTTTTTTTCCTTTTTTAAACCCGGTCTGGAAGCTACATTTGAGTTAGGGATATTCATCTCTCGACGGACGCTGATATAAATGGACTAACACGTGGCTTTTTAAAACACAGTCAAGAGGGCTACAGTGGGGGTTTTTCATTTTCTTAAACTACATTGATAGTGGATATTCCCCCCCCCCCCCACACTTTTAATCTTCAAACGCATTGACCCCTCCAGAGAAAGAACTCGAAGAATTACTAGCATGGATGTAAAAACGAAAGAAAGACACGTAAAGCGTCGTGGACAACAGAGAGAACAATATAGATGAAATAAATAAAATAAAATAAGCGAAAAAAAAAACCTGCGAAGAAAAAATTCTTTTACTAGACTTGGCAACGCAAAGATATTAGCAAGTACATAGAAAACAGGAAAGAATCGCAGAGTACCTGCGAAAAAGAAAAAAAAGTATATTCTTTACCAAGACGTAGTAACGTAATTATATGAAGTATTTAAGACAAGACAGTGAGGAAATTTTAGACTTAGCTGTTTTTTTTTCCTTTTTTAAACCCGGTCTGGAAGCTACATTTGAGTTAGGGATATTCATCTCTCGACGGACGCTGATATAAATGGACTAACACGTGGCTTTTTAAAACACAGTCAAGAGGGCTACAGTGGGGGTTTTTCATTTTCTTAAACTACATTGATAGTGGATATTCCCCCCCCCCCCACACACTTTTAATCTTCAAACGCATTGACCCCTCCAGAGAAAGAACTCGAAGAATTACTAGCATGGATGTAAAAACGAAAGAAAGACACGTAAAGCGTCGTGGACAACAGAGAGAACAATATAGATGAAATAAATAAAATAAAATAAGCGAAAAAAAAAACCTGCGAAGAAAAAATTCTTTTACTAGACTTGGCAACGCAAAGATATTAGCAAGTACATAGAAAACAGGAAAGAATCGCAGAGTACCTGCGAAAAAGAAAAAAAAGTATATTCTTTACCAAGACGTAGTAACGTAATTATATGAAGTATTTAAGACAAGACAGTGAGGAAATTTTAGACTTAGCTGTTTTTTTTTCCTTTTTTAAACCCGGTCTGGAAGCTACATTTGAGTTAGGGATATTCATCTCTCGACGGACGCTGATATAAATGGACTAACACGTGGCTTTTTAAAACACAGTCAAGAGGGCTACAGTGGGGGTTTTTCATTTTCTTAAACTACATTGATAGTGGATATTCCCCCCCCCCACACTTTTAATCTTCAAACGCATTGACCCCTCCAGAGAAAGAACTCGAAGAATTACTAGCATGGATGTAAAAACGAAAGAAAGACACGTAAAGCGTCGTGGACAACAGAGAGAACAATATAGATGAAATAAATAAAATAAAATAAGCGAAAAAAAAAACCTGCGAAGAAAAAATTCTTTTACTAGACTTGGCAACGCAAAGATATTAGCAAGTACATAGAAAACAGGAAAGAATCGCAGAGTACCTGCGAAAAAGAAAAAAAAGTATATTCTTTACCAAGACGTAGTAACGTAATTATATGAAGTATTTAAGACAAGACAGTGAGGAAATTTTAGACTTAGCTGTTTTTTTTTCCTTTCTTAAACCCGGTCTGGAAGCTACATTTGAGTTAGGGATATTCAGGGAGTTAGGGATTATTGACACTAAGTATTGTTTCATTATTAAATAACCCCAGAAAGTGAGAAGTCATCAGACAAACCAAACAAAACCTCAATTGTGGACAATTCCTTTTTAGTCATTTGTAAAAAGTAAAAAAAAAAAGTATAGTTCTCATAAATTAATGCATTTCTATAAGTAAGTATATTTGTAAGATTTCCACACACACATATATATATATATATATATATATTATGCTTCTCAACTTGTATGACCTGGATGGACTGTATGGATTCAGCAAAAAGTATGTTTTTGGATTGCTATGTTTGATATGTATTTTTATGTATTTGTGTATATAATTTTATATATTTTCAAAGCGTAATTTTATTACCTGTAGTAGTATAACTGCGGTAATGGTCCTCTGAAGAGAAGAATTATCTTTGAAAACTCATGAGCTAAGGACTTAAGGATACTTTGCTTGAACTTTGAATTCTAATAAAATTTGATTGACACCTTATTTTATTACTTCATTTTATATTATTATTATGCTCTATCCAGTATATTGAGCTTCAGTTTTTTATCCGGATGTTTCACTAATTATAAGATATTAGTTGACGCTTATATCTTTGTTGGATTGCTTCATATATATATATATATATATATATATATATATATATATTCTATTTCACTGTATTAATTGGGTACTGCGTTTCTTTTTCCATCATCTAATGAGCTTTCATCAGAGGAGTCTGCTGACTTAACTCCTGTGTCTATACTCTTTAAATGTATAATTGTTTTCATATCACCTTCTCCTCATTACCATTTGGATTCGCAGTTCTTTAGATAATATAGGGATTCTCCTTCACAGACCTTATAAATTGTTTTTACCTTTGTTTATTTGAACCTTTATCAGGTTATTTAATTCCAAATTCAGTTATTATGGTAAGTATTTATGTTTCAAGTTCTAAATATCTTCAAATATTTATCCTTAGTTTTTGCTTCAGCAAGTTATTTATGGTGTAAATGCATGTGTACACTACCGGATGTAGTTTCATGTCATACCCAGAACGTATTCGATTTAACCCGTAAATAGACCGTGATAGGTGCTACCACTCTGAGTCAGGCAACCTAGCAGTGATGGTAACTAAGTGACGTCATAATCCCTAGTGCTCCCAAATTGCGACTTTACCACCACACCGGGTGCATTTTAAGGTCATACCCAGGACGTAAATTATTTGTATAAGAAGAGGACATTTTTTTAAAGTCTTTTTTTTCTCTCAATATTATAGTGTGTGAAATGACAAGTATAGAACATATCAGTAAAAATGATAAAATCTGAATATAATACATCACTCAATAAGTCTCGGGCCTAACTAATAAAACAACTTTTAGGCAAATTTCGATTTTATTCATGAACCTAGTCTCCTTCTAGGGTGATACACTGATTCCAACGCTTCTCTAACAATTCAATGCATTTTTTGTAGAACGATTTGGCTTTGACTTCAAAATATGCCTCAGTTTCAGATATACCTTCTTCATTGGAGCCAAATCTCGGTCCCTAGAACATTCCTTTGATGTCTACAAACAGCCAGTAGTCGCTGAGAGCCTGATCTGGAGAAAAGGTTCGGTGCAGAAGCAATCCGAAGTGCGATTCATGTAGTTTTGCCATCGTTGTGACACAGTGCATTGTCTTGGTGAAAGAAGACTTATATTTTCTTCATTTGTGGTCGTTCTTTGCAACAATAATGCTCTGTAATATTCGTTATTGATGCTTCTTCCTTTCTCAAGATAATGGATGAACGAAATGCATTACGGTTTAATCTTCTGTTGATAGTTAAAAAAAAAAAAATAAATAAAAATAAGATTAAATTATGTTGTGACCCATCGACATTTGAAGGGAATTTTGGAAGCGTTTAAACTGTCGAATAGAAAGTCATTTCTGGTTTTTGAATTCTAAACAATTCTTCATGTATTAAAATATTGAACTTTTTGGAAGCTATTTCCATCCAATAATTTTATCGAGATTAAAACATTCACTTAAAATTAGTTTTATAACAATTTGGTTCAGTTAATAATTTAATGACTAAATGATATCTTAATGAAATTTAATTTTCAAAATTCTTTTTAAAAAAAGAATTTGGTATAATGAAAATCCAGCATAGTTATAAGAAAAAGAACAAAACAAATTTAAAAAAAAAGATTCCCGGGAAACGCCGGGTCGATACAGCTAATGATATAAAACTGCTTGACAAAAAAAAAACAAATCATTAAATTTCTTGAAAAAGTTGTTATAAAATTATTTGAAAATTGTGAACTTAATGTTTGTTTTCCTATTATTATAGTGAACAAACTTTATCTTTACTGTACAGAGATTGAGTGTTTTGCTTACAATCCAAAATATGTTATGCATATTTTTTGTCCAAAATTCTATTAGAATTAACGTGGACAGAAATTCAAATGAATCTTTTTTACATCAATATTATAAACATTTTAATGCTTACAAGTCATGGCTATATCTGAATAGATGAACGGCTTCATGGACAGTTTTAATCACTGAAAAAGAATTATAATTATATAGTATTGAAATAATGCATGAGGAATATTCTGAAATTTATCTTTAGCTGGACTTATTTGAAATCCATTCTAAAAGAAAATACTTTTTCATATATGAATGATAGCTAACCATCTACAAAAGCTTAGCATTTTTGTACATATTTTATTCGTTTTATTAATTAAAAAAATAAATTTAAACATTTTTATCCTTTCTAAATACCAACTGAATACATAATGAGGATTGAGGTGGCTAATTTAAATATTTTTTACACTTAAGTTGAATAAAAAAATAAACATCAATTTTATTAACTATACTTGTAGCTTTATGGATTTAAAGTTATTGAAATTTGATAGTATAATGAGATATAACTGCAAAGAACTAATGACCAACATTTTAATTGGGGACGAAGAGAGAGAGAGAGATCTACTGACCGACTGACTACATGTCATCTTATTAAATTAACATGAGGAAAGAGCTATAGTACTGTGAAATAGGCTAATGGCATGTAGTGTACTTATGTTACAAACAAAACACAGAGTGTGTGAACGTGACAACAAAAGGAAGACAAACTCGTATGTAAAATACAGTGTTTTTATTTTTGGAGAAATAAACACATCTATCCTTTGTTCTTAGTTCATTAACTAGTAAATCTTTGAGTAGGGTTTCTGCAGTGGATGTTGATATTTTTTTTCGTAGCAGTGTTGCAATATCGACTGCGTCTTGAATCATTTAGAGTCGGCTTGCTACAGTGATCATCATCCATCCAGTTATGTTTGAAATGTAGCAAGGGTCTAGCCTTTGTACTGTTGTTATTGTTGTAGTCGTCTGGTGTTGATTGTAGGACCAGGCCCTGAAGAGGGAGACTGTTAAAAAATGTATTTTATAGTAGTCACTTAGCAACTTGTGATGTCTTGATGTCATTTGATTAGTTGATAGGATGCAGATGCGTCAAGAGGAGTAAATTATGTCTATTTCTATCACACGCGTCGAATCTGTTGAAAGGTTAATTTTTGGTTTTGTTACTGAGGAGTGGCAAGTTGTCAACGGCTCACAACATTCTCCGTTACACCTATCAATATATAGATAATTATTATGTTTGTTATGCTTCCTTGGGCATCCCCTCTTTAACTATCTTAATTCAACTGTTAAAAAAAAAATGTTTAAACTCTTAGTACAGTATCAATATCCAGATCAAATTCTGTCAAATATTTCATTTGACAACTCCCAAAAGTGCTCCTTCAATTTCTCCCTCCTACCACTTTCTCCTCATCTTAAACTGATCCACGTTATTGCTGTTCTTATTCCAAAACATATTACTCTGTAACCCAAAAAACTGGTTAACAAATCTAGTTTTTGAAAACTGCCTTGACAATAATCTTCCAGATCTAGGAGAAATACTAAAAAAAAATGCCCACCATAGTTAGAAATGTTTCAGATGTTGATTCTCAGCAGCTGAAGTTCCCACTAATTATTTTATGCACTTTTGATATTTCATATTTACAAGTTAATTTATCTGTTTAGTGTGAAACTTAGTACACGATCATTGTTACTTTTTTCTAAAACTTATATAAACGCATTTTCTTCTCCATATAAAATTAAGTTTTAAACTGATGAATCAGTTTTCGGTTTGTTTCATTTTTATATTTCAGTCAGTCAGCTAATGAGCACAATTGTTGTATTGGAAAAGGAAAACTATTCTTTTCTGTTTTCCTCGAAAAATCAACTCTAATATTTTACAATTTTGCATTAAATTTTTTGGATGAGAAATAGGAAATAAGCTTCCATTTACATTTGAACTTACATCTCTTGTGATTCTTTCTGCGACATCTGTTCACTGATTATAACTCCAACGGTCAATTTATGTCATTAAAATGTAAGCGTATAGTTATATTATTTACTCTCTGAATATCATACAATCTTGCTTGATTCTATTTTTAACTTCTGGTGATACCAGATCAGGCTGCCCTGTGGCTCCGAGACGAAATTCACCTACATTGACGTTTTTTTTTTTTTTTTTTTTGTAAAACTTAATTATGTTCTACAAAACCAAAAACAAAAACAACAGCCCTTCTCCCTTTCTCCCTCCCCTTTTTTATTTTATTTTTAGAACTTGAAGCATAAATCTTTTACTATAATGACCAGATTCGGCATTAAATAGCCCAAAAGGGGTTGATGTGCCGTAAAACAAAACTACCAAACCAAAAACGATGATTAAACATTTGAAGATATAAAGAACTTGAAGCATAAAAACTTTTACTATAATGACCAGATTCGGCATTAAATAACCCAAAAAGGGTTGATATGCCGTAAAACAAAACTACCAAACCAAACCTATTTTTAACTTAAAATTATTTAGAAGTAAATATTTAAGATTACATATTGTCAATGGTTACCATTTGTTTTATTCCTGAGATTGATTTTATTCAATTTCAAGGATTGTAATTTAGAATAATTTATGACATCAGCTAAATGGTACATTTATTCAATATGAACTTTGGAATGAGAAAATAAAGTATTAATATCTGCTCTGCATCTTTGAAGAAATGTTGAGCATTGATTTACATAATGGTACAGAATGTTAAAATGAAACATTTATTCATAGTAGTTGTTTTCTCTTGTGACAAAAACAGTGTACTGAGTCTTGATAAGTTTTGCCTGAATACTCACCCCTCAAAAAAAATCAGGTATCATGTTTTCCTTTTATTATTTTCTGCCCTGAGTCTTTCTTTGTTCTTTGCAATCTGTATCCATTTCGAGCTGTCAACTACGTAAACTAACGTACATTGTTGTAAACTAAAAAAAAAACTGTTGCAAACAACTCTGACTCCTAAATATATTTAGTTTTGACCGGAAATCCTAAATCCGACCTTTTGTTTTAGTCATTGATAAGCGGAAAATGACTCGGCCACTAAAGCCGACTACCCATAAATTGACCACAAACTGCAAGGCTCCATCCTGTCCTGAGAGTTCAAAAGATTTTGGTAGTCCCTCATTGTTTTATTACTTACTTCTGATAGCTTTTGTGTGGCTTGGTGAATCATTTCCTGACATTGTGTTGGGGTCCTGGCTGGGGATGAGGGGAACATCCATAGTATCACATCAGTTTACAGTTAAAAAACTGTAAGCCAAAATGATGTAAATTTGTGTTTTCATAAGACTATATTTCTAATGTTAGTTACAATAGATTTTTTCTTTTGTCTTGTACATAATTTTTGCTTGCATGTTTTATTCTGAATATTTTTGACTTCTCAAATGAGCAGTGTAAATATCATCAATACAGAAAGTTCCATAGTTGAACATAGTTTTTAGTCATTTTCTGTTGATCAGGTCGATATTCAATTACATTTCCTTTTCCTCAGTAGGAATAACTGATGTACAGTTTTCAATATGAACAAAACGATTTCTCTCATCCAACATTGCAACAAAAACAAAAACGAAATACATGTTGCTAATTTAAGTGCTCAATGTTTTCATCAGTATTGTTTAGTAAAAAGATAGTCATGTTTTCTTTGTTCACCGCCCAAACAAGTGTCAGGGGCTACTGTCACAGGGGCCAGATTTATAGGGGAACACGTGAGTGTGCAGTTTGATGCAAAGTTCTTTGCAAAACATTAGGCTTTGTCAAAAGCTGAGGAAATCACCTCAGGACCATTGATGGTTGGGATAGAGGTCACAAATCTGTTTGTTATTCGCCATTTGAAATATTAAAAATCTCAATAGAATTAGAATCTTTTTTTCTTAATGAGCGACCATTATTTTAAAAAAATCTATTACTAATGGAGATTTTATGTCCGTCTAAAGCAAACACTATTATCTTTTAATGCTCAATTTGTTTACTATACTATTTCAAACTAATTCACTATCATTCAATGATCAATCTACGAGGATGGTAGTGTTGTGTTTGTTCTGTGGTCATGATACCATCCTCCCAGATATTACCTTCTTCTTGGGGGGGGGGGCAGTATAATATATTTATACACACAAATAATTTTTCTTTCGAAATCTATCAAAGAATTACTGTAGAAAAATTGTCAGTGCGCACAAAAATGTCAAAATCGCTGACCTAAACTTTTTGTAGAATATCAACAGAACATTAGTCTTTTCTTCATATCACCTTCAACCAATTTTACTAGTTGACGTATTTTTGTCTGTCAGACTTGTATCAAAAGATATTTCTTCCATAGCCTTTTGGTAAATTCAACAGGGTCTAATGATTTGGATTTGAAGAAGATAGCTGAAAATATTCTGCCATCATCTTCTGAATATATTTACATTATACATTAGTATTTATTTACCCATTGGTATTTATTTTAGTTACCCATCGGTATTTATTTTAGTTACCCATCGGTATTTATTTTAGTTACCCATCGGTATTTATTTTAGTTACCCATCGGTATTTATTTTAGTTACCCATCGGTATTTATTTTAGTTACCCATCGGTATTTATTTTAGTTACCCATCGGTATTTATTTTAGTTACCCATCGGTATTTATTTTAGTTAAAAAATCTACTTGGTAAAGCATTATTTGTAGATGAGTGCAAGTCTCATCACAGATAAAATCTGATGGAGATGGTAATTGTATTATCCATGTTTTAGGTAAGTGAGACCTGATGTGAATAAAGGTTAGTCTGTGTGAAGAGTAATGTAGCCAAGGAATCAGTTTCACATACTTTTTGTATATTAAATGAAAATGACGGATTTTCTTTCGGTATGAGGTAATTTTTTTCATCCTTATTGCTAATATTATTCCGTGCCAAATTTGATATTCACATTTATATTCAGATTTCGTATCAGATTAGAATCGACACATGGCCGAGACGACTTGGACCATGCTTAAAGTGTGCAGGCCATCTTGAGGCAGCAAAGCGATTTAATAATTCCATGACGGTTCCAGAGTTTGATATAAGGCACTCTAAGGGGACCGGATGGAGGGGGTAAATGGACGAAATGTTGCAATAACTACTAAGATGAGAAAGCTAGTCTGAAAATTCCAAATAATAATGAAAATTCATCATCTCCAAAAGACACAAATATAAGAATTTTTAAAATATAATAAAAATTAAATAGAATTATACATAATCTGTGTTATGCCTCTGTTTCCATATCTCTATATAAATAGCTATTCGTTTGAATGTAATACTAAGAGAGGTAATTCAGTATATATTCAAGCGAACATAAGCATTAGCAGCAGCTGATTGAAGTATTACTATTGTTTGTAATGTAAACGAGACAGCTGTCTATCCCAAGTGACTTTAATGATAAAAATTGTAGGTAAGTTGGAAATCAATCAAAAACATGACTTTTGAGAATACTTGCTCACAAGTTGTAAAATAATGTTGAACACCAAATTAAATGAGTTTCAAAATGATGAGCAGAACAAGAAATCAAATACAAATAATTTCTTTAAATACTAGAATTCATAGAGACCAACTTCAGTACACCAAAAGGTGTGATCACCCGTCTTACCACTGAAAACATGATAACAATCACTTGCCTCAGGTCTAAAAGTAAAAAAAAAAAAAAGTATTGTAGAAAAAAAAATCCAAAAAACAGAACCATCATAAAAAGAAGTGAAAATAGCAGAAAAGGTTGCAACTCATTCCTTTTTATTCCTCCCAATTGGTTGGTTCATTTCATCTTCTACTTGAACATATGACTAACAGTTAGCATAAACTTTTTATTCCTATATATTTATAACAATGTTTAAAAGCTCTGAAAAAGGATATTGAGCTGTATGTGTGTGTATATATATATATAATATACAAAGGTTTACCCTCTTGATTCGGTTCGGTTTCTGAATGACTGTTTTTGAGAAGTTGATTTATTTATCCACACACGCGATTGTTCAATAAGTGTCCAAGAAGTTATGTCAAAAAATATCTTTAAATAAAATTAAGACAACCTATATTTAACAATTACCTAACAGTGGGCTAGATAAATGAACATGGACTCTTTTCATGATGGTGTTAGCTTATTTAAAAATTTATCATTCTTATAAGAATAAAACAAACACCCTTATGAGATGTTCCTCTATTTGATTGACCGGTATAACTTCATGAATAAAATCTTCATTAAAAATTCTTAATATATTAGATTACATATTGTCGCGTTCTGATATAAAAAATAAAATAATAATTTCTAATTGATTATACCTTTTAATTCAACCAAGACTTTTCATTTAGATATGTAATGTCAGAGATAGTCGGTCACTTACCGCTACTTGAATCACTGGGTTCAAATATTTTGCAGGATAAATAATTTTCGCTTCACCACTTGTAAACCCTACGAATGCTCAAATATATAATCATTCACATTTTCTTACATCAAGGCTTATTGTTTGATTTTAAGCAGAGACTGAATGTTTATTAGTAGTAATTTTTTAACTGAATAAGTACTAAATTTACACATCGAATACACACTACATAGAAACAATGAGCATTTTTTGCTTATGGCACCTGTAAATTATCTTTGTGCATTCAAGTATTTATATAGTGAACCTTTTGATTTTTATTAAATTCTTTTATTTCATCATTGAACAACATAATTAAAATGGAGGTTATCTTGAAACTTGTTTTTGTATGTACATATGTATTATTTAATATATTGTATTAAAAATATTTTGAATACTTTCCAGTATTTTGGTGGTGCTCAGTACATATAGAGCTTAATAATAGATAATTATGTTAAGTGGCTATGCAATTGAGTGTGTAGACTCAACATACTTCTGTATTGTATATATATATAAAGTGTTATTAATTTCGTATCAAATTTTTGTTGTAAACATATTAGCACTTTTCTAGATAGATTTTATGATTAACGTCATTATTTAGTTTTATAATAATGTTCATGTTGCTTGTAAATTTTAACTGGTTTGATATGAAACAAGGAATATTACTTGACATATAAAAAAGATTACAGTTCAAACTTACCTAAAATTTTTTGTATATTTTTGTATTTATTTTTTCATTTGTTTTTCTTTCATCAGCCTTGAAAAGCAGTAAAATGCCAACAGTCTTACCTCGAGAGAAAGAAGTCAATGGAGTGACAAACAACTCACTTGAGACGAATGTGAATCTTGGAAACCAAAGTCGGAATATTATGAAGCGTGGCCTAATGGTTGCCACGTGTGTGAGATGGAGAAATTGGCAACCTGCTGGTGAATACATTAAGTATGTCTTAATGAAAAATACCCAATTGAATGTGCAGAGGATTACATATAAGTGAGTTATCTTATGTTTTAAACTTCATTGTTAAAATAAGCTGACTGGTATTGAACAGTTAGTGGTAAATATTTCTACTTGTGGCAACATTCACCCTGGTTGGGTTGAGCTGGCTTTCCCCTGGGATGTACCACACGTCAAACCATTTGTGTAGTATTTGTCATAGAAAGGTTTCTTTTGGATTTGTTTAAGAGAAGGGATCCATATTCTACCCGTACTTTCTATTTGACCTATGGATGGAGCCGTAACAGGTACTACCACTGCAAACCAAAGTGGATCTGAGTACAGTGATAACTAAGAGGTGACGTCATACTCCCCAAGCTCCCAGATACGTTCCGCCACACGATTGGATGGATATTTGTGTCATACCTAGGATGGTTTGGTAGTTGATAGGATTAGCTAATAGAGTAGGCAGAGAAATAAATAAAAAAACGGTAGAAACTGCTAGGAAAAATTTAAGAGTGTTGATGTTGAGTAGAGGCAAAAATAATTTCCGAAGCAGTTTAGTGTTGTGTCCGAAACTAAGAGTTAGTGTATAATTATTGTTTTTCATTTATTAAATACTAGTTTTATAACCCAATATTTTTCTCCTTGCTACTTACGTTGGAGTTCTCTTCAGGTATGCATGAAGTTGGTATTGAAGAATCATAGATATAACCATTAACACATTTGTTTGCTTGCACTATAGATCAATATATATGGGTCAGTCCAGGCCAAATCAAACAGGTATGGTTGACCATGTAGATATTTAGTGATGGCTATGTTTGAACAGCCTATAGAATGATATATAAATTTGAATTGGTGTAAATATAATTATCTCAAATACTAAAAAATGTAAGACTTAAAACAAAAATCAAATTTTTGAAGAAGTAATAAATGAAGAGTTTAATTGGAGTTAAATTTTAATGCCAGATTCTGAAAGAACAGGTAAAAGTACTCAAGAGTAACACTTTTCAGCTTTCTATCAAGCTTGGAAAGGCAACTATGCTATCCTTCAAGCCATAAACAGTTTGAGTTTCATGTGTGCTAAACAAGAGTGACACCTAAATTTCAGTGTCATAACTTTCAACTGAATGAGAATTATTCATTCAAACTTTGTGGTTTGGGCGTTTGTATCTCCCTGTATGGTTAAAAATATCAATCTTTCATCAAAATCTTAGATGGTGATTCAGGAACTTTTATCATGTCTAATTAAAACTGTTATCACTTTGTCCCATTAAAGTTTTCCCCCTAAAATATTTTTAGTTCCCTAGGTTTATAAATAAAGTTTTTAATTCTATGTTAAATTAACGTATAAGAATCCCTATTTACCTAGCTCCCGACGAGAACAGAGTTAAGCACAAGGTCGATTTTTAATGTGGAAAACATCCAGCTCCTCAAAAAGGGGCACTCTGAATTGGGATAAAAATTGCTTCAGTCTCGAATAATTTTTGTCACTGACCAAAGACGGGAAAAATGAAGTGTAGTATCAGAACAGATACTACACTTTGCTCCTAGCCAAAAGGCTAATAGAACGAGAATCTTTTGTCAGGCACATATACAAGCTTTCTTTTCATGTTTTGTCCAGGACACATGATCCATTATGAATAAAGCAATATCCTTGATTTTATTTTCATATATTTTGCTATGTCTGAAATATCCTGCCTGATATAACTTCTTCAATAATATTTAAAAAAATTTTTCTTTTTCTTATTTTTGGTTTTATTATGGAGTTGTCTGACAACAAACTCGATATAAGTTATTTGCTGTAAAAATTATTACTTGACGAGCTTGTGGAACTACCTAGAAGTTATCACTTTCAATAATAGGAATCCTTTGATGAAAATGTGTTCATGTGCAATGTGCATTACACCTGGTTTAGCTTGGAAAAATTAATTCCATAAAAAATCTTTTTTGACCAATCTCAACACTTCTCTATAAATATCAGTACATTACACCAGGTTTATCTTAGGAAAATCAATTCCATAAAAAATAATATTGGACCAATCTCAACACTTCTTTAAAATATCAGTACATCACACCATGTTTAGCTTGGAAAAATTAATTCCATAAAAAATTCTTCTTTGACCAATCTCAACACTTCTCTATAAATATCAGTACATTACACAAGGTTTAGCTTCGAATAATTAATTCCGTAAAATCTTCTTTGACAAATCTCAACACTTTTCCATAAATTTAAAAACTTTTTATTTGGGTCTATTTACGTTGACCAAAAAAGGGAATAAATAGCGACCAAAATCCAGGAAAACAGTATTTTTATGTGAAAGCCTTTCAGACATCGCAATAATAACTATTCACCATCTCTCTCCTTTTTCACATTACCATTTCATGCACACACATACATTAACTCTGTCACACAAATGCAGGCAAAGACTGCGATCAATCAGCACAAAGGCATAAACAGAATTGTTCAATTCAATCACAGACTATCCTGGCATTTTCATTTTCAGATATAAATAATTTTGTATTTGATATTTACATTTAATTTTTGTTATTTTTTCTTAACTGATTTAATATTCACTTACATTGGTAGAAAACAGAACAAGCTCAATTAGGTATTTAGATTATTTGGACTACTATTCTCATCTTGGTTGTTATATTTGCAACATTTTGGTCAATGTAACTCAACTTTCTTCAGGGGTCTATCACAGTAGATTGTTAACTAACTCTAATAACCATTAAGACATGTGGACAATTCGAGAATGAATTTTAAACATAAGCTTTTCCAGATGTATAGTATTATTACTTGTTACTATAAAATTACTATCATATTGTTATTTTGTATGTTTTTTACCGTTACTCATATTACAATTCTTGGCCTTTTGGCTAAGATCAAAGTGTATCTCTTCCGATGGATACTACACCCCATAAACTGGTATTGTCTTGGCCTTCGGGGCTTGATTTACGCCTGTCTATGGGTCGGTCCTGTGAAGTTCTAGGAGGTCCACCCTCTCAGGCTTTGCCTCCCCTCTTTGGGGAGGAGTAAGTTTATTGCTTACTGCCTGAGGCGCCCCTACCGGAAAATGCCGACGGGGCTGCCCAGGCAATTTTTAAGGGCCAGAGTGCTCACTTTCTCGGGCGCTGGCTTTTCAAACCCCGCTTTCCCGACCCAACCTTGAGTCACATCTTATTTGTGCGAGTAAGATAAAACTGGCCTTGTGCCTAACCTCCTGGAGAGGAGGTAAATAAATACTCATATTACAATTTGCTTATTGGTGTTCCAATATTTATACTTATTGGTCCCTATATTGCATTTAATTCTAAATTAGGTCTACTTAGGCCATAGGCGAAAATGGCTCTCTAATGGTTAATTATTTTTGTGAACAATCAGAATTAAGTGACAGTCTTATGAGAGTTAAAGGTTCAATCTTGACTACAGGCAATAATAACAAAGAATAGCATAAACTAAAACTTCTATCCAGTCATGGTTGTGGGAATAAGAATTTACCACGATAAATCAAATAAAGGGTCAGTTGGAAATTCTGTACAGGTTCTCAAGTTCAAAAAGAAGGTCAGAGGTTACATTGGCTGAAATATTGTGAATATAAGCAAAATGGGAATAGTAGTTTGAATAATCCAAATTATCATTCCTAATCTAAAAACAAAATTCTGAAACGAGCTTAATTCTGTTGAATTAAATTTTTTTCCAGTTTCATAGACAAGGTCAGTGCTTGTTCAAATTTAAATATTATGAAGTTAACATTTTGTTTTAATTTCAAATTAACATAAGTATGACTGACTCATATAAACTCTATCTTCCAAATGTAGTTTATCAATCATTTATGAGGTATATTTTTTTTGTTACAGTATCTCGCATCAAAATAACTCATTTATATTTCTTGCTGCAATTTAAAAAAATTATTTAGAACTGTGTGTGGTCAGCTTGTCAAAAGTATCTATATTTCGATATTTAGCAATATAAAATAATTATAAAATATGGCATTGCAAATTTTCTTATTTCTTTGTATTTTGTTTGCATCCAATCCTTTGATCTCTCCATCTCTACTGACCGGATTTTGACCTAGCTGTGGCACTGTTATTATTTCACTTTTTATTCTCTTCCTCCTTTCTGCATTCTTTTTCTCTAAATATTCTTTACTTTTGTTTTCTGTCTAGTTTAAAAGTCTGTGATATGCAACGTATATGAGCCATTTAATCTGAATATTATACAACTTTTCCATGAAAAGTATCAAGTATGTTTTTTTTTTTTGCTTAACATTCTGGTATCCCATAGCAAAGTTAATATTCTGCTTTCCGGGCAACCCTAGTGTATGTGGGGTGAGAGGGATGGATTCCAGGCAGGCAAACGTTATTTGATGTAAAACAACTTTTTAATATAAATGAATGTATAAAATGTCTGGAAATTTCTTAGTAATATTTTACATTCTATGTTTTTCTTTTCAATATAGAAAATGGCATGTGAGAAACTTGAAAGGAAAACATTTTTTTATATGGTTATTTTTTTTTTTAATATCATCTGTCATTATCATCTGTAATCTTAATTTCTATAAATAATAAATATGCTGACCTTGGAATCGAGACTTGAGATATTCACCTTGTTAACCCTATCATTTGAAAGGGAGAGCAAATCTGCAAGAAAGATGTCTGTTTAGATTTTTATTTTTTTGAAACCATCACTTGTCATTTTCATTTTAGGCTCCTTGCTCGCTGCTTTTTCGGTTTGGGCATTTTATTTCTCTTGAGTTTGCAATCTTTTCTCTCCTAATGTATTGGACAAGTTGCCATGTATTTTGAATTACAAGAAAAAAGTATGAAGATCATCATATTGAAGTGCCAAATTATTGTTTTTGCAAATATAAAATTATTCTGTTGCTGATAAGCATACAATACTTGTATTAGTTAAAAAAACTATCATTACTATCATAGAATTTGTATAAAAAACATTTATTTACAGCAAAGTGTTCATGAGGAATATAACATTAATTTCTCATTTTAAAAGTGAATTCTTTTGGATACATACGCCATTAACATAGATTGTTTAGTTACCCTCATTTCTGAAACACTTTAAGCATTAAGGGTTGATCCTGACTTGCTATTCTTATATGGGACAATAGAGAAGGTGCTGTCTGAGTGAAAAGTTAAATTCATTTTATTTAACCTATGTTGTTTTACTTTTAAAGTCCAGCGATGAATAGTGTAAGCAGTTTAGATTAGAGCATTCTTGTGGTAAGAATTAATATCCTACTGTTTGTAGATGTCACTCAGTGTTTTTTGGCTACAAGTTTTATGTGGTAAGCATTACATATACAAAATATGTAGATATACTGAGATTTTTTAATAATATTGCTCATCTTTTTAATAATAAATCTTTATCTATGAAATAGTAATTATTGCGGGAATATTCCAGATGTCACCTCAAAACACTTTGTTATAAAACAATTGTTTCTGCCCATTTAGAAATATATGTTTTCATGATATACAAATTATCAAACTTTTATGAAAAGGCTTCATCAGTGTACATTCGGCACAATCAGGCCAGAGAAAAAAAAATCCAACCGTATTCATTTAACTTGCATATCTCTTTTTTTCTTTATATTTATTCTTTCGGACCAAATATTTTTTATATTTTGTATATCTTGAAAAGATATATTTCGGTATGGCCAGAAGTAATTGATTGATAAAGTGTTTTTGGATGAAATCTAGAATATTTTCTGAATAATTATTATATTATGGGCTCTAGTTGTATTGTGTGCTATTGAGCTACTATATAAACTTTTGTGAACTTAAAGAACATTTACATAGCTAGAATTAATGGGCCGGACAGGCTTAATTTTATTTCATGTGAAAGGCTTGCTATCATTAAATATTAAATTGTTTTTTAACGCCATTACATAGTTAAAGCAAAATAAATAAATTTTTATTTTTCGATTCCTTTTTATTTTAAACAAAGTTTAATTGAAATGCTTTCTTTTAGTATTAAAAATACTCACATTCCAGACTTTTTGTAATAAAAAAAGTGGATATTTTTCTCATGAGGTTTTCTCACAGAATTTTTATTTACATTTCTTATTATATATTAAATTGTTTTTAATGCTAATATATAGCTAAAGCAAAATACATTTTGTACTATTAAAATAATTTTCAACGCTATTGAAAATGTTTACCCATCCATTTTTTTTATCATTTGTTTTGAAACATATGAATCATAAATCTATGACGTCATGCCAAAGCCAAAATTATTTTCTTAAGGTAATGTTTTAAGCTCTATTCATAAGATTAGCTCAGTTGGAAGAATCTCAGACTGAAGTTCTCAAGGTTTCGATTTCCGGTCATGGCATCCACTTTATTTGTTGGGAATGTATTATTTACTATTAATGCAATATTTTTCATTTCTAAAAGTGATATTTCGAAATGAGACAAATGTTGCTATGTATTTATTATGTTTGAAAAATTGTGATGAACGGACGGACAAAGTGTCTATTTATATAAGATATATATATATATATATATATATATATATATATATATAATGAATTTTCGAATGAAATAAAGTAGAGTAGCGGTAGTAATTGCGACCTAACTGGTCACGAGTGTGTGTGTGTGTATATATATATATATATATATATATTAGAAAGTTACTTTTGAATTTCTTTTTTATGACTGCAGGAATAATAAAAATTGCACTATTTTATGTTTTTGATAGTAAGCATCATTGATACCTAATTATGTATACTTTCGTAAAGAAAAAGGATTGTCATTAAATATTTTGAAGAATCTGCATGTTTTAAATTTTAATCTATGGATTTCTTTTACTTCAATAACTATTTTGTGATTTTTGTACTTTATAATGATGTCCCAGGCATGATGCTAAAACGTCTTGGATATCTTTGGGCAAGGTATTCGTCTCTACCCCATCAAGCCCTTTTTACATTTTTTGTGCATACTTGATTTCTCAACCCTAACAACTATTTAAGCTCTTGCGACACCAACCTGCCTGGGTTTGACAAAAAACTGCATTCAGTGGTGCACACTCAATTTAGGGGGTGGGGAGTGAAATCACACCTCGTAGTCACCATTACTCCCAGGTCTACTTGAACCCGGAGGAGTGGTAGTACCTGTCACGGATCAATCTATGAGTTAAATAGAAACGATCGTTTGCAGACTATTTGTTTACAAAATAGACATCTACAAAACATTAATCTACAAACAAATTATATGCAAACTATAAGATATCGTCATATGACCTGCCATGCTATGGAACCAAACAAGCAACCTTTTAATGAGAATTAAATCTGCAAGTCTTTGTCAATCTTTTATTTTGTGGAACATCAGATAAACCTGTTTCTGTGTCTGCATATTTCATTGAATATTTTATCTGGTCTCGGAATTATCGATGAACACCATCTGACAAAGAATGTGAGCTGATAAAGTTATTAGTAGAAAATACTGAAAGAGGGAATTTAACCAGAATTTTTAATATGGTTATTTACTTATACTCCTGTGATAAGTAAACACCCACCTCTCCCATCTTAAAAGTAAACATTGACAAATTATCTCACTGGTATACCATGTTGATGGAGAATATTTTAACTAGGCCAACTTATGATTCTGTTCGGTAATATTTCATATTATTTGGAAGAAAATATGGCTACCGTGAAAGTAACTGCAGGAAAGATACTAGAAAGTGATCATGGAACCAGTCAGATAATTGGCAACAAAAATAATTCCTATTCGTTTTAAATAATCTTAATTTTCTATTCGATATATGTTAACATTAAACTTGTCACAAAATGTATTTAGTCTAAAACGACTTTGAACACATTGCTTGAACAATCTTCACAAACCAGATACTTGGCCCTAATTCATGCAAAGCCCATCAGACAACATCTTTTGGCACTCTATCACAAGCTTTCTCCAAATCCACAAAAGTTAAATACAAGTTTTTATCAAGATAATTTTCTTGCATTTGTGTCAGGATAAATATAGCACCAGTGGTACTTTTATCAGGCATAAAACCAAATTGCATTTCATCTATGCTTATCTGACTTATTTGTTGCTCATTATTCTCTCAATCACTTTCAAGACCTGTTCCATCAACTTTAAGCCTCTGTAATTATCTCTATCTCGTGTTCCTCTGTTACCCTTGTAGCAGTTCACAATTGTACTAAACTTCCAGTCTTTCGGAACAACCCCTTCTTTTATGATCTGATTTGTCAAGTCTGTGATTATCTCAATGCCTGTTTTACCCACAGCCTTCAACATGTTCGCAACAATCTATGAAGGTTCTTCAGCTATAACTTTCTTCATCTTACTCACAGTTTCCCATACCATTTCTTTCTCAATTGGACCAGATACTGCTTTTGCAACTTCTAGATTTTCTCGCTCCCCTGAAAACTCAGTATTCCTCATAATGGCATTTCCAAACATTCCTCTTGTCTTGTTCATTTGTTGCTTGCACCAATTTTCATATTGAATGAACTTCTCTCTAACAATATCTCCATTTGTCTTTGTTCATTTTTCTGGTCACACTTTTGTATCTATGACTATCAGTCCTGTGTTATTTTTATAAATTTTTTTCTACTTTTGTTAACCTCAAACAAGGCATATGCCACTGAGACGTAAGGGGCTACTGTGATTAGGGGCCAGATTTAGTTGGGAGTTGTGCAGCAAGGTATTTGTTCACATTACATTTAAATGTCTGCATGTTAGTACAGTTTGGGTAGCAGGGAAGGAATTCCAAAGGCAAGCGGTCTGAAAAAAGAAGCTATTAGAGTAAAGTTGTCTGGCATCTGGGGACCTCTACAGTGAAGGGGTGTGGTTTTGCTGATAGTCTGGTTGATGGGGGGTATTTACATTGAGGGGGGTACAACTGTAGTTAGTTCAGCAGAGCACATTCCATGGAAGTACTTGTAAAAAAAACACATGAATGTGACATTGATGGAATCTGAAGCTTGGTAGACAGTGCAGGACCTGTTAGAGACTTTTTTTTACCCTGTCCAATAGGGAGACTAGTGGTTGGAGCACCAACCCAGATGTGGCAAAATTACTCCATGCATAGGCGAATGGTGGCTTTGTAGAGATATAGGATACTGGCAGGTGAGAAGTTTTCTAGCCCGGTAGAGGGAGCCCGCCTTCTATGCAGCAGACTTGACAGTATTTTCTATGTATTTATTCCAATTCATGTTGCCTGTGAATGTTAGGCCGAGAAGTTTAAAGGTCGGGCTCTCTGGAAGGGAGCTATCAGCCATGGCAATCTGTGTTTGGAAAGGGTTCTTATAACTGTTAAAGGAAAGAAGCTTTGTCTTGGTAGCATTGAATGTGACCATCCATTTTTGGCCCCATTCAACTACAGACTGGAGGTCATTTTCTAAAGATTGAGCTATTGCCTTGGATATGATTGTGTTTGATCTGCTCATATGTCGCAAATAGTGCAGTGTTATCAGGAAATATACCCATCTCGGACATGATAGCATCAGGAAGGTCGTGTATGACCTGAAACTGCATCTGGTGGCACACATTACTTTACATGAATAACTCACCAAAGCGAACGCTATAAAATACATATTTGCATATACATCCATTTACATCATGAATAACTAGTTGAAACAGGTATTTGGAGATATTAAGAAATTGAAGCATAAAAAAACTTTATTAAAATGACTCGATTCAGCAATAACCGAACAATATCGACCGTTTTTTTAAGAAGAAAAATTTAACGGTGATTAATGCACCTTATTTATCTGATGTGTATATTTGTTAGATATGCACACATTCATTTTATATTTGCAATATTTATGCATGCTTACACATGCATCTTAGCAGGAGTACATAAATACACAACAGTATACTATTGGTAATGTATCGGCTTATGCAACAATTTCAGAATACTTTATATTTTTTAACTTTTTTTGTATTTATCATCCTAGATCAATGCAATGAATAAACAAATGCCAAATAAATTAGCTGTCAATCTACATGGGGGTTCAACATTCTCTTAATGGTTCCCCCCCCCCCTTTATTCTCCATTTCATAATATCTTTTTAAAATTCTTTTTGGATAATTTTCTAACAATTTTTTTTTTCTACTAAAAAAATTACAAGAGTTTCTTGTTCATATAAAATGACTTTTGATGCAATTCGGCATTTCTTGCAAATTTTATGAGTTACATAAATACGGGGTGGAAAAAAACGTTGCAGAAAAGATTGTAAATTTTATTATTTTGTTCCCTGTAAATGTTTTTGGCTTTGTTTGGTAATATTTTGTTGGAACTAGATATTAAAATCAATCTTTTCAATGTGATTTTTGGTATTCGTGCTGATGGAGTGGATGCTGGCAAAGACTGATAACTCAGTTCATATGCTAAAGTTCTGTCTGTTCCATAGTATCATTTTCGATAGGAATATTTGTAACCTTCACATGACTAATTTTATCTTCAAAATCAATGCTGTTATATTGTCATGGTACTAATTAAAAGGTGTTTTACATAACAGTTGTCTTTAAAAGAAGATCATTTTTCTGTGTTTAAAGGGTGAAATTGAGCTTTAACGGTCTTTAAAAACAGAGTCTAGAGTTCTTGATCAACTTTTATTATAAAAACTTGTCAATGAAGGATAATGTTCAACAATATTTACTATTCTGATACTACACTTCATCGTTTCTATCGAAAACTGGATGTACACAGTTGTAACTCAATTAGTTGTGACATCTGGGTGTTGTTGCTGTGAGCATAGTAGTTCTTCCTCTTTTGTAGCTGTTTTTAGAGTTGCTGTAGCAAATAAAATACATGCCTATGTTCTGAATATTCCGGTTGTATTTTTTATTATTTAGTAGATGTTCTCTGGTTATTTACAGAATTATTACATAACGGCATCATTGTATAGTATGAAGCTTCTGTTTCCTGCTCCTTGGAAAGAGAGCCACACAAAAACAGATCTGGTTATCTTCAGACCAAAACTCCAAGATGAAGAGTTTACTAGCTTATTTGCCACATCTTGCTCGAGACTGCCTGTGATGTCATTTTTATCAACATGTTAGCTAATTCCTAACCTTAATTTAAAGTGAAAAATTCCTTTTCTGCATCATCTAACACATTCCGCAATGTCAGCAAAACCGAATCGAGCAAGTAAAAATATTTTAACTTGATGATTCATATGATTTGCGTATGTGATCTCTGCTTATTTCACAATTATATTGAAAATAAAAATGAAAGGTATGAACAACGAAAATTAATTTTTGCATTTAATTTTGAACTCCTTGTGTTCGTTTTGTTGGCCCTTAGAACTTTAATAATAACGAAAAAAACTAGACTGATTTGTGAAAAAAGTAAATGTTGACTGCTTAAAGTTTCCACTGGATTATACAAGCTTGTATGCTTAGTGCTTATTTTTGACTGGTCTATTTCAAGTGTTTCTTCAGGGTATATACAACTTAGTGAATAATGATTTTATTGGTTTGAGCAATATAAATGTTTTTAGAGACTCTTTTCTTAACATTTTGTAAAATCAGAACAGTGATATAGTGTATCTTAGTCTAGCATTTATTTGATTATTTGAGAACAATCTCAGTAGAAATTCTTCTTTAAATGTTTCACAGAATTTACTCGTCACCAATATTCATAAGATTAAAATTTTAAAAATATTCATATTATAAAAATAAATATCTAAATGATTTTTGTTTTTCAAACAAGATTTGAAGAAAGCATATA
>OY744520.1:159270092-159310092 GCA_963556195.1 Sepiola atlantica | reverse complement strand
TTCCATATGTTATTAAATAAACATTTTTATAGAAGTGTCCATTCATTATAGTCAAAAACTGCAGCTGTTAATGAAACCTTACAGAAGGATTCAAGAAGTATAACAAAGTTTAGTCTTTCATTGATAACCACAAAATGTAGGTGTGCGTATGTCTATGCCTGTTCACTCACTGCTGAACATCCTGTGACAGTGAAGGGTGAATCGGACGAGAGGTGGTGGTAGGAGGGGAATGTATTTAAAAAAAAACTCAATCAGAAAGCTGTGGGTTCAATCCCTGTATACAGCAGTACATATTCATTTTCTCTTTAATAACGCTGAAAAAATCAATTATCCAAGAACTTGGTTATGTAAAAAGTTCTGTTTTAATGTAAATAAATCTCTATCTATATAAAGTTAGGTATGAGTATATGTTTCTATATTTCTATGTATAGGAATCACCCTTAAACTAATTAACCGATCATTATCAATTTCGGAACAAAGCTGCTATGCATAAGGGTGGTTAATGTGGGTTATATTTAGTTTTATTTTATTTTACACAAAAATAGCAAGCAGGAGGCGGAACCCCTTCATGAAAAAAATTAGGATACAAATGATTTTTGACATTTTAACAATAATTATTTGACATCAATTAATAAATATCCCTCAAATTTCACTTTGGCATATTTAAAGGGTTTCTAGAGGGCATAATATGGGCACAGCCTTCTATTTGAAAATTCAATTATATTTCAGATTTTCATTAAATTTCATCCATGGTCATTAGACAAAAATTAAGCACGATTCCTCGAATTTCAATTTAAGACCCCCTAAGCTTAAGTCTTAGACATTTTCTAGAATCAAAATCCTGTAATGGATTTTGATCCAAATTGGAATAAGGATTCTAGAAATATGGTTTAGTAGTATTATATGTTGATTTTAATCTTCATAAAGGAACATAAAAGTGCTGCAAAACTTTTGTTTCAGGAATTAATTTTACCCGTCCTGGGACAGGTATTCTTCTAGTGTTATATAAAAAATTTACCCCATTATTTCCAATGCTTGATTGATTGTTCCAAGATTGTAACCTTTCTCTCCACCAAATTAGATGGAACTGCAACTCTAGTTATTGCATATGTTTCAAATCTTGCTCCAGCAGGACGCGGCAGATGCAAACACAATAATGGAATCTGTATTTCATTTATGTACATGTCACAAATGTTTGCTTTTTTCTTTTTATCAGTATCTTCTGACTCGTATGTTACACTATCCCTCACTTATTTCATAGTTTTACTGGAAAGGGGAAAATATGTAAGCATTTGATTTTGCAATTAGGTTAGCAGTTGTTTGGAATTAATGCATATATCATTGACTACAAAACACATGAGAATTGCATGATACGAATGCACACACAAATATACAATGTTGTGCATAACACTGCTTTTTAGTTGACGCACGTGTTTGAATAGGTAATATCATAATTAATACACATTGACTTATTTTTATTCAATATTAATCTATTGTTGATAGCAAAAATTAAGAAAAAAAAAAAAAGATATTTTAAATCCTATTTTTTTTTTTTTAATGGAAATTGCTCCAGACAACGCATGAAACCACTTGACGTAAGGAGATAAAATAAATGCTACTTCACGGTCAAAAAGTAGCCAACGATAAGTGTTAGATGGATAGATTTTGACCCAGGAAACAGCAATTATTCCCCCTTTGTCAGAAACATCATTGATGGAATGTGAGGACCAAAGGACAAAATAGGGGAAGGGAGAGTTACGAGGCTGCTGAAAGTAAAGCCAAGGTCTAAATTTTTGGACATGACCGATGACCTTTTCATCTATTGAGATGTGCTGCATCCCAAATTCTCTTTCCAGCTTAAAATCCCAGGCAACTCCAGGACATGGGTCTCATTAGTGTGTATATATATTAAGATATAATTGAAGTGTTTTATTTATGATGAGCCATGCCATTATTAAAGTCTATTTTACTATTAGCTAATTCAGTTGGATTTTATTACTTCAAATGATAGTCTTGTATATTTTTGCATATCCATATTAAGATATACCCTGTTTATTGTTGTGGGATTTAATGTTATTCCATAAATTTGTATTGTTTTTTTAAAATAGATGCTAAGTACGAAGAGAATGACTTTTCATAGAAATTTTTACATTGAAACAAATCTTTCATCAGATTCGGTTTATCATTTATTTTCTATGTATAGAAAGCTGATGACGATGATAAATAAAAGATTTGTTTCAATTTAAAAAAGGTAATTTTGTGAAAATTTATTCTATGTACTTAGCATTGATAATTTTCATTGATGAATATTATTTCCTTTTTGATTGACATAACTTAACTATGAGTCAGACTAAAGATTTGACATAAAAATAATTTTTATTTAAAAAAAAAAGTTTTAAGATTTAATCTATTTTCATTTTCAGTTATTCCTTAGAAATTTTAAATATGTAATATTTTGTTTTTATCTGCTTGATCTTGCAGAATTCCTGAATCGAGATATTTTACCACTTTGTATCCGAAACAAATTACCTTAAATCCGGGAAGCAGTTATTCCTTACCAATTACTTTTCATCCCCAAGAAAAGAAAATCTACCGAGATGTCTTGAAATGTCACAGCAATGTAAGTGAGAAATTAAGGTTTTATAGTTTGTCTTTTTCAAACTAATTACTGGATTAAAAAAAAAACTATTGTGAACATTTTTTAATATATTTCTCATAAATCTGAAAATTTACTGGAAAGGCAGATTAAAAAAAAACTATATCTATTTTTAATTGAGTTATTTTGCTAATAGAGTAATATAATTTTGAAACAAGTTCTCGGATGAGATTTTAAAAAGCAATAGGGTAGAGCATTTTCAGAAAAAATTGTAAAAAAAAGGTATTGAGAGCATTTTGGGAACTATCGGATGAAATAATGTAAATGTTCTATGCAATGATTTGCTTTGTTTTTGTTCTCAAAATTGAGTTGAATATGATGAAAACAGAAGATGTCCAAAAGACCATAACAAAGAAAAACACTTAAATGTTAGATTATTTCGGATAACTTCTACATTAGTTTTTCATCTTCAATCCGGCATCAAAGAAAACAAATTCACCTAATTATTAGAATTAATATATTGTTTCTATTTTGCAGATATTAACTTGTAAGGGGGGGGGGGGCTTAATTGGCACCTGAGAATTCTGTCATTTTTAGATTTATTTTCATACACCTTCTACAGTATTTATTTATCTGAATGTGAGAAAAATCTTACATTGTTTCAAGATGACGACACATTATGAAATACCACTTTATATAAACTAGCAAAAAAGTAATCCCTGGGAGGATGGCATCATGACCACAAAACAGATACTACCCCCCCCCCCCCCAAAAAAAAAACGTAATGTCTCGGAGGATGGTATCATGACAAATTAACATATACTACACTGTCCCCCCCCCCCCAAATGAGGAGGTAATTCCTGGTAGGATAATCTCATGACAACAGAACAGATACTACACTACCACCGCCACCCTTGAATTGGGCATTGTTCAAAGATAGTACATTGGTCTGAAGTTAAACTGAATTGAGCATTAAAAGATAGTACAATTAATAGAAATAATAGTATAGCTTCGGCTTTTGACAGATACCAAATTTCTATTAGTAATAGATATAATTGTTGCATTAAATATGTATTGAAAAACAAAAAAACAAACTATTGTAATATAATGAGGCAAGGTAAAAAGAAGGTTTATAGATTGATACATTCCAGTCGGATAATACATGTTTATCTGAGAGTTGTTTAAGGAATTTCAATTATTGTATGCATAAATTGTGTTTAGAAATCAGAAAACATTAAATATGATATGAAGAAAAAGGAAGAAAAAACAAGTTAACTACACCTGTAATATATTTAATGTCCTTGGAGGCATTTAAGACTAGGCGAAGAATGTATAGCCATAGGAGGTTGGAGGTTAGGAAAGGTTAATGTGCATGGAACATACAGATGGTGAATGGTGAATATGTCTGTATGGTGAGAAAATGATTTTCTGGATATAGTATTAGAGTAGAAAATCTACTGGCATCTGGGGACCTCTACAGTTAAGGGGTGGGATTTTGCTGCTAATCGGGTGGATCGAGAGTATTTACAGTGCAGTGAGTTCGTTAGAGCACATTCCGTGGAAGTACTTGTAAAACAAGCACAGGGATGCAACTCTGTGGCGATAGTGCAGAAACTATTAGGTTAGAAATTCTTTTTTGTACCCTGTTCCAGAGGGAAAGGCTAGTGTTTAACGCACCAGCACAGATGTGGCAACAATACTTCATGCACAGGCAAATAGTGACTTTATTGAGAGATAGGATATTGGCAAATGTAAGAAGTTTTCTAGCCCGGTAGAGGGATCTACCTTCTTTGCAGCAGACTTGACAACATCTATGTACTTATACTAGCTCATGTTGCCTGAGAATGTCAGCCCAAGGAGTTTGATCGTTAGACGCTCGGGAAAGATGCTATTAGCCATGACAATCAATGGTTGGAAAGTTTTTTTGTTATTTATGGAGAAGTTTCATCTTGATAGCATTAAATGTTACTTTCCATTTTTGGCTCTATTTTACAATAGACTAGACGTCGTTTTCTAAGGATTTAGTCATTGTCTTGCATGAGTTGACATCCGATTTTGCTTCATGCCGGGAATAGTTAGTCATTGACAAATACACCCATATCAGACACGATTGTATTGGGGGAGATCCTTTACGAAAATCAGAGATAATATAGGTCCTAGTATCGACCTCTGGGGCACACCTGCGCTTATGTGATGTTATTTAGATGAACGACCTGATTATATTAGAATTCTCCCAGTATGAGTTAATTTTCCTAAAGAGACCTTCATGTCAGACTTTGTCAAATGCTTTAAAGATATCAAGTGCTAGCACCCTAGTTCACTTGCCTTTTACAGTGAGTGGTATATACTAAAATTATTTCTTCTTTACCAATTTAACACGAGTAAAAGACACTTAAATTAACTCATAGAATTATATGAACTTAAGTTTTTTTTAAAGAATTTTACATTTATTTTAAATGAAGAGATTGCATTTCTACAACTGGTTATGTCTGTCAATAGCTTGATCTCACTTAAAGGAGTCTTAAAAGTTGTTAGAAAAAAGAGATTGGTTAAGGCTGTTGCTGACATTGTTGTCGACCGAATCAGACTTCTGCGCAGAACCCACATGTCTTAGGATTGTCCGGTCTGCATGAAGTCCTCCCCCCCCTTGGCTATGGCTATTGTTTATAGCTGCAAAGGTTGCAGGTTTTTAACCCCAACACCCAGAGCAGCAAGGCTCAGCATTAGCATATGAAGTCTGGGAAGGTTTGGCCCAGAACACAAGGAATAGCGGTTTCACATGCGCAGAAGCAATGCCGTTATCCTTACTCCATGCATTTGCAGTTCCACACCTGACAGAACCATTGCTTGCTACACACAAAAGCAGAGATAACCAGAGGACAACGGATCCTGATTTTGACTCCTGAACTTTTAGCAAGGAAGCTCTGAGACTACCGCATTGTCAACACTCCTACCATGGTGCGAACGGGTGGACTTAAGAAGGCAACTGTTGCTGATCGTTTTAAGTAACAACTACAACTGAATTTAGAAAAGGTTAAAATTTTTTTATAAAAATTAAGTGATTTGAAATAAATGTTTTATCATAGAAACATTGTTAAGTAAATATTATAAAGCAAATTTAAAATAAACACAGCACAGATATTTATCAAACTTCAGCTTAAGATATGCAGTATGACTAAATTTAGTATAAAATTCTTTCTATATACAAAAATAAATGTAAATAAAAATACTATTAAATAAAAATACTATTTAATAAATTTTGTTATAATTTTTTATTGATCGTATACCTAAAAAAGAAAAATAGTAGCTGTAAAGAAATACTTTTTTCACCATGTAAAATAAGATAAATTCAACTATTTCATTTTAATCAGATTTTAAAACATTTCAACCTAGGTGTATATATATATATATATATATATATATATAATTTCATGTATCCACATAAAATGTTATAAGGAGATATAATCTTTTATGTATTTATTTTCAGTATTTACTTCAACAGTGCTTAATACATGCGTAGAGTTATGTAGTAAGTTATGAAAATATATTTATGGCAGTTAAACTACAGTCTTCTGGGTTTCATCCCTGTAGGGAATCGTCAGATATTTTAACCTGACGATTCCATATGGGGATGAAATGCAGAAGCCTCTGTGTAGCTTAATTGCCATAAATATATTTTCATAAATTACTATATATATATATATATATATATAAGATAGATGAAAGAAGAGTGATAAACATGTACGAATGTCCAGATTTATTTACAAACTTCGATTGTTCAATGCAAGGTATATTCTGTAATAAAAATGTTTATTATTCTTCCTTAAGCCAAGGCTTTTCAAAGATCGAAATCTTATCATTTTTACAAAAACTTTTTAACTCTCTATTCCTAATATTTTTTCAAAGTTGAATTTTGGCTTTTCCACTGCCAACTTATCTATCTGCATAATTCCTCTAAGATTTCGATCTTTGAAAAGCCTTGGCTTAAGGAAAGAATAATAAACATATTTTTATTACAGAATATACCTTGCATTGAACAATCGAAGTTTGAAATAAATCTGGACATTCGTACATGTTTATCACTCTTCTTTCATCTATCTTTATAATTGCTCTCTCGTATATTGAGCTTAAACCATTTCACTATAGGTTCTATCGACTAAAAGTTTACTTTTAGTTTCATATTTGATTATATATATATATATATATATATATATATATATATATATATATATGTGTCATTGTAAAATGAATTATCTCCCCTGTTTGTTCCAACATCACTTTCACTAATACTATCGCCCCTCCAGCTATGGATTCAATAATAGAGTAGACTAAACTGATAACTATTTACTTGTCTCCTCACAAGGGGAGAATTAAACATAAGATCAGTTTTTTCATGGGGAAAATCGAGATTCCTAAAAAGGGCATCCTGGATTAGGTAAAAAAATAAAAATTGCCTCAGCCTAGAAAGATTTCTCCTTCATTGACTGAGGACAGAAAAGATGGTGGCTAGTATCAGAACAGATACTACACTTTACTCCTATTCAAAAGGCAAAGGAACTGGCCTGGGAAAAGGAAAACTAAAAATAAATCCAGTTTGCTCTGTTTATTATGGTATTGTATCCAGTTATCCTGGACTTCTTCTTGCTACCAGACTCTGGCAATGCCGGTTCAAGAGAGGTGCGGTTGTAGATTGCACCACTCTTGCTTCACTGATTCCTCATGCAGACACCCTTATGGGAAGGGGGATATTCATTGTTCCTTGAGATTGAAAGGAGGCCCTTTTTATTTTTAGATCAGACAAACATTTTGTCCTTCAATTGTACCATATGAAATCTATTTCTAAATCTGTTTCTGTAATGAGCTATTTTCTTTGTCCTAGCAATTCTTCCCCTTTTAATCAAAAATTTGACTTGGAACTTAGAAATTCAATCAGTTCTTAAATTGGTTGCGAGATGTAAAAAGGAGAACATGATCTTCTGTTCAGTTTTAAAATAATATTTTATCATTTAATATTTTCTTATAAAATTGACTCAAAATGATTCTACTGTGAATACAATTTTGTTGAGTTAGATCTATTGTGAGTTGATGTAAGTTTAAGAGTCGCTAGCTGGAGACAGGAGATAGCCATTTTGAAGATCTGGCCATCTATCCATCTGACTGAGCTGGTTTGAAATGGAGAAAAAGAAAAATGTCACCAGAATTCCATATAAAAATACCAAAATCTTCATTATAATAAAATCAACTTTATTTTCTGTTTCATTAAAATAGAAACACAAAAATGAGATGCAAGTTGTTTCGGCAGGCAGGCTTAAGTTAAAGACAGAATATTGAGTTCTGGAGTTCCGTCTCGTCTTGCCTTTTTCGGGCAAAGAATGAGAAAATGTTTTTAGCATGGTGTGATGACTTAGGACGGGATCCTGGTGGCTGAGCCATTCTTCCACTTTGGCCCTTACTTTGGCTAGATGGAAGGTCGGAGAGGCCCGATCCGATCAATCGGCTGGTTATGTCATGCCCTAGTATCTATAAGTTCATCCCCATCCGTATTCAATCTTATTCTTCAAAAAGTCAAAACCTTATTTCTCCCTTTTATTTTCTCCCCAAATAGATACTAGAAGGCAGTGGCTGAGGGTCACTCATGTTCAGAACAAGGAAGATTACCCATGCTAAAGAGTAATGTATTCTGGGAGCATAAATAATTATCCTACCTATAGAATTATATTTGACAACTTTATTCAGCATTAACTAACCCATAGATAGTTGATATACCATAGAACAAACACAACTAATAGAGTACAATGATGCATAAACAGGCTGTGGTAAGGTATTACTGAAGTCAAAAGCAAGATGATGCTGTCAGATCAGGCTGTTTAAAAATACTGGCTTCCTGACCTAAAATGCACCAAACATTGAGGTTATTGTTTTCCTTTTCCATTTGAAAAACTCAATCATTTCCGCCAAAAACAAAAAAAGTTTTCCTCTACAAAAAAAACCCAAATCAAACAACATTAATAAGTAAATAAACATGCAGAACTTGATACATACAATTTTACCAAAATGACTGGGTTTGGCATTAAATAACCGGAAAAGGGTTGATATGCAGTAAAACAACCAAACCAAACACCATGAATAAATATTCGAAAATATAAAGAACTTGATGCATAAAACTTTTACCAAAATGACCGGATTTGGCATTAAATAACCTGAAAAGGGTTGATATGCTGTAAAACAAAACAACCAATCAAAAGCAAGACAATTGATCAATCTATATGTAGTAAGTCTTTATAAGAAAAAGGGGGCGTTGTATATCCCATTACAACACAGTAAGTCATTGTGTTCACACAGTTAAGCAAAACATGCTGATAGCTTTTCTGAGAGTGTTCAATCTGTGGACAATTTCACTTCATGCACCAATAATCATCATAATAAAATAACTAATTTGGTTTTGTCCCATCCAATATTTATGATAAATAGTAAAATAATAAAAGCAACCAGCTGATCAGTCCTATTACTTACAATCTAATGCTGATTCAAAGAGTAGGCGATAAAGAAAACAAACTTAAAGGAAACTGGGTGCAGTTCTTGAGTAAGACAATTTTAGTCTAACTCAAGTGCAAAATCGAACTCTAACAGAAACGATGTGAAAACTTATTCTCCTCAGTGTAATTGATAAGTTTACTGTTAGAGATGACACCAGAGGTGTCCACTTGAATATTCTTAACTAGAATTCTAATGAAGTAGAAAATGAACAGCGATCCACTTTTTCCTCTCCAGATGTCATCTGGCAACTAGAATATCAAATTGAGACTCAGTACTTAATTGCATGGTGCATAATTCAAGTTTGCAATGATCTGCATCAGAGGCTGCGACTCTTAAACGTTATGATCTTGCAAATGTTTTCGAAACGTGAAGACGCAATAAACTAGACAGTTAAAAAAACCCACAAATCTGATGTGTGTGTGTGTGTGTGTAGACTCTACAGAGAGGAAGGATAAGGTTGCATATGGATGAAACATTTAAAATGCAAGATATGTTCAAAGTGTGGCATTTATGCAACCATGATTTTTTTCTCCATGTGTCATAGATGATTGATGAGTAAAAATCTATTATTAATGAATTTATACTTATGCATGAACTCGCTTTTCTATAAAACTCTTTTAGTTCTAAAATCTATAGATAACTTTATTCTGAATTGCAAATGACACATGTTTCTTGCTTTAAGTCGGTGCTGCCCAACATTTTTCCAATTACGACCCCTGATTTTACTTAATACTTTTTGCATCCTCACCGAAAAGGGGAATAAGTTTTCAATCTTAAACAGAAACTGCAAAATAAAAAAAGAATTTAAAAATGTTACGAAAACAAAAATATATGATTTATTTGGGGGGAAAAATAAAAAGCTTTCCAACTTGAGAACATATACATTTGTATTATAACACATACGTACAGGAAGTGAACTGCGGAACCTAGCTAGTACAGGGACTTATCTTTCCATTGTGTTTTTATTTCAATGCAACTTAGTGAAAAAGGGAAATGAACTTGTGTACTTTGATTTTAAGCGATCTCTTTACCCATTTATGTTTTAGATTTATAATTCCTCTTGTAATAATGGTAAACTCGTACCATAATTAAATGATTTGCGATCACAAGAAAAGATGCTGATGACTCCACTTTGGCCTCTACTTTAAATGAAGGTGCTAGCGCAACATCTAGATAAACTAGATGCTATTTAAGTAAAGACTATAATGTCATTTCTAATCTTTCATCAGAACTGAATGTCTGTTTTGATTGCTTAGGATGTAACATTTTTAGTGTTTTATAAAGATTATAAATACTGAAGAAAATAATGGGGCAATATTTAAAAATTTATTAACAAAAATTAAACTGTCAAATGTAATAAAGCTATTTTTGTATAAAAAAAATAGTTTTTTCAAAGACAGAAATTATAAATCTTATTTCCTCAGAAAATCATCTGATAACATAATCTATAATTAAATCTAAGAAAGCGAGCTTGCATGAGCTTCTCATAAATTCAATGATGTATTATCATTTACAAAGTCCTTTTGTTAATTCTCAAGAATTTAAGAGTTGATTGATGCTTGTTTGAGAAACTGAACTCTTATATGTAATTCATATCTTTTGAATTGTATATTTTCAACATCAGGTGGTGTTTAGCTTGTGATCGTAATAAAGTCGCAGAAAGAATTTTCAATTTTGTCTAGTAAAATAGCCGTAATTAATTTGTAGTGGCTGGTAATAAAGTCACACAGAAAGTCAGGTTATCAAGAAAAATATTGTAGTCTGTCACAATTCAAGTATCGTGAAGAATTAAATTTAAAGTAAAAATTTGACAGTTATTAAAGAAATTTGCGGAATACCATCCTGGGATGGGTATTTTACTAGTTAATGATATAATTCACAGAACAGTGTATTTATGTGATTTAAATTTCGACATTTCCTAAGGCACCAGATCGATTTTATTGCTGTAACAATAGACACAAAAAGTGAAAACTTACCAACTTCAAAATTTTGTGTGTCGGGCGACCATTTTTCAGAGAGAAAAGAATTCATGTTCATAATTGCAGACTTTTATAGTTGGAAGTAATTTGCATGTGTGGAGACGAACTGACCTGAAAAAAAAAGATAGACGTGAAGCTTTAGTTTGGACAGCTGAGAGAAAGTGTTTGAAATTTTGTCAGTTCTGTTATGGTGTTGAATGAACAGGAGTTTTTTAAAGTTTGGACTGGGGTTATGATCTTATTACAGCTACAGGAGATGTACATACATCTTTGTTTCGTACAATTGCAAAATCGATTTTACGAAAAATCATATACTTCTCCATTGTATTATAGAATAAAATAATTTCTGGCTTTAAAATTCTTAGTAAATCTTAATATATAAACGGTTGAAAGCTTTGGCAGCTGTATACACCTAATAATTTTAAAGAGATTTAAAAATTTTCTAAAGAAAATTAGTTATAGTTAAATAAGAATTTGGTTTTATTGATAATTTATGATACTGTAATAATAAAATTAAACTTTTAAAATCTTATTTACAAAAAAAAAATTTGGTAAAAATAAACAAATAATAGTAAACAAAAAATCCTGCTTATCCATATGCTAAAAAAAGTAGAACACTAAAATTACTTATGGAAGACTGATATAAAACATAGCAGCTACAAGTATATTTATCCAATAAAATTATTAACATAGACAGGTAACACACACAGCTGTTACACCTACTGCAAACAGTAACATAAGCTAGCCGTCTCTATATTAATAATGAGACAATTTCATGTCTCGCATTGACGTAACTTTGATCTTTTTTTATTTACTATAAATCGAATATTTGTTAAAACTAAAAATGCAGTAGAATAAAACTAAACACATTTAAAAAATCCTTTTTAAAAAAAATAATTTAATTGCAAAAGTAAATTCATCAAAATGCACTTCTGTTTCTAAAATGATTTGCCCCCTTCTCTCACACACCAGACCTCAGTCAGTTCCCCCCTCTTCCTGCATTCAACATGTAAGTCTTCACTCACTGCCTGCTGATATTTTCAACAGCTTTCTTTTCCTTTACCTCTATCGATCTATCTAGAAAATTAAACCTATCTTATCTCGATTTTAGTTATAGATTTATTATTAAATTAATAATTTACTGACCAAACGATACTATAATAATTAAATTTAACTTTCAAAATTCTATTTAAAAAAAAAAAATTTGGTTTAAGAAAATTTTTTTTTAAATACACCAAATTCTCAGGCAATATCAGGTAAGTACAGAAAGCAATGTTTACATTTAATTTATAAAATCCTTTTTAAAAAATAATTTGGTACCCCCCCCCCCCCAAAAAAAAAACGTTCCCAGGCAACATCAGATAATTACAGTTTGTAAAGCTATAAAGCAATGTCTACATTTTGTCCATTGGAATTGTTCTGATCTAAATACTGATGCCACTCATTGTCTTTTCGTGATTTTGAGTGGAAATATTTTCATATCTACATTTTAATTTTTTTTTGTTTTATTCGAAGGCAAAATTAATGAATGGTCAAAAAGATAAATTGCCAATAATTATTATCATTTGAATTTACCCCAAAAAGAATAGAAAACATATTCTACCTTACTTGTGCTGATTAAGATAAATCATGTGTCTTAAACCTTTATATATTTATTGAATTATTTATTTCAACACAATCATTCTAATTATAGGCTGTCAGGACATAAGCTGAAATTGGCTAATGTTTGAGAGGAAGTTACCTTAATAAGCAGCAGTGAGTTCTGAAGGAAATAGATTGTCATTCTTCTCTTATTTGAAAAGCCGTTATTAATCTGATGTTTTGTGACAGAATATTTTCACATAATTGCACTCTTTGATTTTCTTCATTTAAAGAAACTTTCATGATTTTGTTTGATTAATGGTAAATGCATTACTTCTATGCTACTCTAAATTTAAGATATACATAATGCAATTTAGTATTTGTATCTTTGTGTATGCACTAATGTGTGTTTGTATGTGTATATATATATATATATATGATTGAATAATACCTAAGTGTTTTTGTTTAAGAAAATGCTTTCTTACCTTTTTCCCAAAATTCTGTTCTGATGAAGGACGATGTTGCTAATAATTTTGTAGTATTTGTATAACTAAAAATAAACATCGTCTGGAAACCATTGTGTGAACTTTTTATTTAGAATATGATTTGAAAATAATTTAAAGCATAATATATATATATATATACATACACACAGAGAACATAAACCTAAATCCAGAACCCCAACTTCCAACGTAAACCCACTACCAGGTCTCCTTTTCCAACATCAGGGGTCTACATCCAACCTTCCAGAGGTTGAAATTCAATTATAAGAGACTAAACCCAACCTGCTATTCCTGTGCAAAACTCGCATTAGTCCGTCTGTTTCTGTAGATGATTTCATGATTAAAGGTTACTCGAACATGACCTCCAAACCTGATTCTCAAGATCATCAAGGACATGGAATATGTGCCTACATTAAGGATGGCTTCCAATGTGGCAGGCACATTTTCAAAGAAGACCCTAAATTGCCCTATATGTGCTTCAGAGTAGCACTTACAGCATTGCATACATATTTGCCCTCTATCGTCCCCACAATGACAGTTACTATCTTTGAGAGTATATCTGAGAGAATTGACCATATCCTGGTTACTCATCCCTCTGCCAACATTCACGTCTGTGGAAATTTCAATGTTCACAATGTTGAATGGCTAGTCACTCAAACAAGACATGATGAAGGGAGGTCTTGTCACGATTTCTCCCTTGCTTATGATCTAACACAGATTGTTGACAAACTCACACATGTAACTAATGCTGACGGTCAATTTGCAAGTCTCCTTGATCTGTTTCTGACAACTTGACCTGAACTGTGCTCATCCATAGTTCTGTCTCTGCTGGGATCACTCACTGGTCTCAATTAAGATAAAAATAAACGCAACAAGATCTGATATCCCTCTCCATCGCACAGTGTATCGTTACTCTATGGCTGACTGGGACAGCCTTAGATCATTCATATCAGAAATACCCCTGAATTCCATGTTTGAAAAGAATGCATCCTCTATTGCATCCGACTTAATTGATTGGTTAACCGTTATTATAGAGAGCTTCATACCCTCCAAGAAATTCCAACAGAAACCAAATGGCCAAAATGTGCTGCTGCCATTGTACACAGAAACCAATATTTCAATTGCTTTCAACGAAATAGATGTTCTGAAACTAAAGCCGCCTTTAGGACTGCCAGCAACCACTGCAAAATAGTTATAGAAAACGTGATAGTCATATGCCCAATCCATTATCTCTAGAATAGCTGAGCAGAGGCTTGGTTCCCACGAGTTTTGGCAAATAACAAACAGGGTCCTGAACAGATGCGTGACCTCTATCCCAACCATCATCAATGGTCCTGAGGTGATTTCGCCATCATCTGACAAAGCTAAACTTTTTGCTAAAAACTTTACATCACGCCACCTTTGCGATCAGGGCCACCTTCCTTCTGAATTTCCCCCTAAGACTGAAGATACTCTGAGCGACACCTATATATCTGTCTGGGATGTTGCCAAACCTAGCAAGAACCGAGATGCCATCAAAGCAACTGGCCTGGATAACATTCCAATCATAGTGCTTAAAAAGCTGCAACCGGAACTAGCTCCCATTCTCAGAGCTGTTCAAACGTTGCTTAAAGAGGAAATGCTTCCCAACACCTTGGAAAACTTTTTCAATCTGCCCAGTATTTAAAAATACTGGGGATTAGTCTTCTGCATCTCAGTACAGACCAATTAGTCTCCTGTGTGTCATGAGTAAGTTGCTTGAATCTGTGATAAATTGAGAAGTTGTCAATCAACTCAGCAAAAACAACCGACTCAATGACAAGCTGATGTGCTGACTAAGTAAATCTATTGACATGGGCTTCGTTTTTAGAGTTATAGCCCTTGACATATCAAAGGCCTTTGATAGGGTTTGCATAAAGGTCTACTTTATAAGGTTTCTAGTTATTGAATATCTGGAAATGTCATTTCAGCCATCAAATCCTTTCTCTGACAAGTTCATAAGATTGTTCATAAGTCATTGATTGGCAGAACTCCGTTGCTTATAGTCTCAACACTGCGTTCCTCAAGGATCCATTCTGGACCAAACCCTCTTCTTGATTTTAATCAATGATCTCCTAAATCACATTCTAAGATTATTCATCGACATTTATGAAGACGACACAACCATCTACGGCAACACTTCGAAGAGCAGCAACAACCGAAATCTTTCTGATTCTCTCTTTTCCGAACTTAAGTATGTGGTGCAATGGGGAAAAAGTGGCTGGTTACTTTTAATGCATCTAAAATAAAGCTTCTCTCTTTTCACCACAAACGCTCTAATCCCCACTTGGTCATAATTGAAATGAATGGCTCTCATCTTGAGGAAGCCCTCTGCTTCGACAAGCTTCTGGGACTGACCTTCACTCCTGACCTGAAATGGAAAACTTACATCAAATCCGTTGCCACGGTCGCTGAAAAAATAGTTGGCGCATTCTACCGCTCCAGAAGATATCCTACTGCTGACACAATCCTCTTCCTGTATAAGAGCCAAATATGTCCTAACATGGAGTACTATTGCCACATCTGGGGATGTGCCGCTCGGAGCATCCTTTCCTGCTTTGACAGAGTACAAAACCTACTTTGAAATCTAGTGAGCGATGTCCTCTTTTTTTCCATACTACCTCTTTCTCACAGAATAGACGTTGCTAGTCTTTATCTACTCTATCGCTATTTTCATGACTGGTGCTCGACTGAGCTTCAATGTATGGTCCCTCTCTGTAAAACATTCACAACAAAAACTCGTCTAGCTACAACCACCATCAATAATTTCCCTTTCTCCCTCTTTGTGCCTGAAACTAAACAAAACTTTCATGAACAAAGTTTCTTTCCTAGAACTACCCGTATGTGGAACTAAATACCGTGGGGCTGCTTCCCAGCTGACTACAACATTGTCGTTTTCAAGTCCAAAGTAAACAAGTTCTTAATCTGTCCTCCTAAATAATCAAATTCTGCTAAATTTGCACTATCATTATCAATCATCACGGTGTTGTCTCACCGTCCACATGACACTCATTAACCCTTATCCTCGAGTTGCCTTTACGTCTTGATAAGTGGTCACTCTATTTTTGTCAAAAATATGATGCTCACCTTCAGGGCAGGTGAAGCGCTCTTTAGTTTTGGCAGGCAATCACCTACAGATGTTGTCTTGATAAAAGCACTGGTACCCATCACCTCACTGGATTGCTGTTAGGAAGAGCATCCGGTCTATTAAAAATCTTACCTCAATGCAGGAAATGACTTCAAAAGAAAATCGGTTGCATTTCAGGGAAAACCTGGCCAGAGATAGATTAGTTTGGAAATCAATTTCTAAAAGTCGTCCAACACATGTTATCATGTAAAATGGTTGTTGAACCGAATATGATGACGATGAGAAAGAATTTGAAGTGGGTTATGTTGCAGTTTTATAATTAGTTAAGAAACAGCTAATAATGTAAGCCATCACAAGATTAGGGCTTTAGTGCCCCTCCCCTTCTGAGGATAGTCGGAAGCAACTTTTAGCTAAGAGGAAGTGGATATCCATAGGTCAATTCAATATGTATTTATGAAAAATATCCAGAGAACATCGGCACCCTTGACCCATGAGAAATAAACTAACAGCATCCATAACTCCTATCACTCATAGAACACTAACAGTTAATACTGCTTTTCACAGAGCTGATAACTTTTGGCTTTGTTGAGAATTTTATAAACCAATTATCGATTATCTCCGTTTTATCTATTCTCCTGCAATAAAGATCGTGAAAATAACTACTACTACTTGTGTTTGCAGGTGTTACTTTTCCTCCTAGAAATAAGGCAACATCAATAGGCTTGAAAAAGTAGATGTTCTTAAAGGCATTGCCCAAGAAGTACCAAAGTGTGTTGATATCATTATGTGGACATCCAAAAAATAGGGTCTAATTGTGTTTAATGTTTTTCCTATTTAATCAGTTGAAAGAATTCTTTACTCATTTCTCTTATCTAAAAAAGATGTCCACATCCACTAAAAACTTTGTAATGTTGTATATGTGACATTGATGTGAAACAAGGAGACCCAACAAAATCCTTAAAAAAATTTTTTTCTGGATAATTCCTCCACAATGAATAGATGGTATGTGTATCCAATTATAAGAACATTGCCTGACTATCCATTTTTTTCATGCTTTTTCATGCTTTTTTCATCCAATGCCGGCTTTAAATCCATACCAATTCTAAGTTAATCGAAATGAATAAACGTGAAATTTTTTTTTTTATTCATCCGAACTATGCATATATATATAGCTTAGGTTTATTTAATTCAATGATACAGCAAAATATTTTCAAATACGCTAGATATACAGGGTGTTTCAAAAGTCTTGGACACATTTCAAGTCCTCATATCTGGTGGACTATGAATGGTAGTAAGTTGAAACTGGTACCATTTTAGAGCAACAACAGAACGAAAGATGCTTAACGCCAAGACAAGAGACGCACAAAAAAAAATTGCAGGGTGTGTGATCTGGAGACCTGGGAGTCCAGGGCATGGGAACGTGATCATCTCGCCCAGACTATCCAATCCATCTGTCTGACAGTGTGGTGTTCAGGTACTGTCTAACCCTGAGGCTCCACTGCGGTGGCACCCTATCCTGTTGGAAAATGAAGTCGCCAGACTCTTCCTCACTCAACTTATCCATTGACCAGTTTTCCAGCATGTCGAGGTACGTGTTACCATTGACTGTTGCTCTTTCTAAGAAGAATGGTCTGTAGACATGGTCTCTTTTCGGAATTCTGTGCGAAAGGCACGTTAAACATGTGTCCATGATTCAGTTTTTGAAAATTCAAGGACGCAAAACGCCTTTTCTGATTGAATGAATGCCATTACTGGACCTGAGAAGATATGAAAAAATCATTAGCATTACAAAATACTTAATGAATTTAGCTTTAAAATGGTACCAGTTTCATCTTACTACCATTTATAGTCCAGCAGATATGAGGACTTGAAATGTGCTCAAGACTTTTGGAACACCCTGTATGTATATATACTGATCGTGAAACTTACAAAACACCCATGGCTATACTTTATTTGCATATTTATTTTATAAATAGTTTCTAATAAACTAATATTTTGTATGATTAATTAGTAATTTTATTTTATTATTTCCTCAGACATACACAAATTTTTTATTGATATTATCATCGCTAATATTGATTTATAGTGATTGAATGAAATTTTTTTAACGTTCCAAATAAGTTCTGGTTAGATTAGTTTGAAATTCAAATGACAACTTCTGGTTAAGTTACCATGCACATTTGCACACACTCCAAACTTAGATTACTTTGGAATAATTTATTTAATAAAATAAACTCTGCATTGCACGAAATGACTAACAGTTTTTATTTTAATAATAAAATAGGTTCATTTTTTAAACTAAATTTGTTTTTAACAACCGTTACATTTGACATGAAAACGAAAAAAAGTCCCCTCATCTTATCTTTCTAAATTACAAAAAAAAAAGATTAATATATTTTTAATATTCATTAAGTTTTTTTTCCTGTCTTTAATAATAAAGAGGAAAAAAGAAGAAAGTAACCATTTCAAATTACTCGGTAATATATAATTATTTTATTTGACGTTCTGCATTTTCATTTATTCATTATTGCAAGATCTCTTTGCTGAGCGATGGCATCTTGGAGAAATTCTAGGCAAGCCAAGACTTTAGTGGCGCAATGTTAAAACGTATGTGACCATTTCCCATGTTTACGTGGCATCAATCGATGATAGTTTTTATTTGTAATACAGTCAGCAACCAAAACACATTTCAATAAGCCAGCCTAAAACTGCATAGATGAACATATATTGTTTGTTTTGTTTTTAAATAACCTGTCCGGTGACAAAAGTTGTTGTTGCCATTGATTGCAGTTATGTCTTAACCATTGTTGCAACCCTGGTCGGCGACTGATGAGGACAGGATATAACGCGTTTCATATATATAATTATTTAATAACTATTTAATTATTATCTACATACGGATACATTTCATCCTTGCGGAATCATCAGTGTAGAGATCACCATTCAAGTCTGTCACATGATTCGAACACCGGAATGAGAGTTTGTTTATAACTCCAAATCCGACTGTAACCGATGAGGCCAGTATAGATAGTCATACGAAAGTCATGCGAAAATAAACTTATGTAAGTAAGTGGACATTTTTTTTTAAGCAGCAGTCAAAACATGTTCTATATAAAAGAACGTTGTATTATAGCCAAGGTTGACTGCTGTCTTATCTCGCATTAAAGGGCATAGCTAAACGGGGACTATGAATAATTATTTAATAACTGTTTATTATTATCTATATACGTATACGTTTAATCCTTGCGGAATCATCAGTACAGCGATAATTATTTAAGCCGGTCACACGATTCGAACCTTGGAACGAGAGTTGTTTATTTACAACTCCAAATCCGACACTTTTACTGATGAGGCCAGCATGAATAGTCATACAAAAGTCATGTGAAATAAACTTATTTGAGTAAGGGACATTTTTATAAGTCAGAAAGTGTTCTACATAAAGGAACGTTGTATTATAGCCAAGGTTGACGTCTGTTATCTCGCATTAATGGGCCCAGCCATATATATATATATATATATATATATATAAGAGAGAGAGAGAATGAAGTCTAATACAAAACTTAGGAATACAATAGACAGTAGAATAATTAGCCACACCCTAGACATATAAGGGAAAGTGGATGTATATTTACACCATTATATATCCAGAATTACTGCAGATATAAAGTCAGCTCTATGGTAGAATTTTTAGATCAACCAGAGCTGTCATCAATTTGTTTATTTCGAAACTATAATTATATATATATTTGTAGTAAGTTATGAAAATATATTTACAGCAATTAAGCTAAATATATTTTCATAACCAACTACCTAGCTCTACTCACATATTGAGCATTGTTGAAGTAAATACTGAAAATCGATACATAATATATATCTCCTTATAAGATTTTATGTGGATACATGAAATACTAATATATATATATATATATATATATGCAGCTCTAAAGAAAAGTTGTTGGCCCGAAGAGGTCTGGCTATTCATGACTCTGCTGACCGAAGCATATCTGCAAATATGTAGCCAAATAATTTTTGTATAAATAAAATGCTATACCTATTATATATAAGAGAGAGAATGAATGTGTATGTCAGACGAAATAAACCCATTGAGAATAAGAAAATAAAAATCTCAAATTGTTTGTAAATGATTTCCATTAGTATGTTTTGCCTTTTGGCTTCTGAAACAATGATAGACTTATGGAAATGAAGAAAAATATACAATCGAGCCATTATTTGTCATATTTCTTGTTTTATTCATTTAATTCTATCACTCTTAAGTAGCTGAAAGGCAAAACATTAAATATTTCCGGACAATTTCAACTTTTTCTTTCCACATGTTGACAGTACACAATTGTTAGATATTTATATCTATAAGTAGCACTCCCTACACGGCGTAGCCCGGGAATCTTTTTACTTTCATTATTTTGTTTTAACAAATTATTTTTCAGATTCAGGAAACAGTCTAATTTTGTGGGGTTGTCTTTTGGATGTTATCTTAACTCGTTACCAGATTTTACCTGGCCAATGTAGGCAGGCATTTGGGCCCGATCTATATAAGTACCAAAAACAGTTTTAAATATTTTATGACTGAAATAAGATTTAACCCAAGAAAAATATACTTTACAATGAAGAATATACCTTATAGGAAAACCAATGGAAGATGAACATGTCGATTAGACACATAATTGAATAATACTAATCATTGTTTTTTTGTTATAGATCCGATTTTGAAGCAAATTTAAATTAGATACACCTCTCCAAATAATGAAGTAGGTAGATAAATATATTAGATAAAATAATTATCAATAGTAGAGGCTGAATGTTGTGGCCTTGCAGGCCGGTAATAATCAAGACAAACACAGTGGTATAGTACAAAAGTGTATTAACAAAAGTTTCAGAAGTATGCATCATGATTTTTGGGCCATAACTGCCACAAATTGCTGCCACGACGTTTAGTCATAACTGTATTTATTGCGTCTGGGTAAGTCGATTTATCCCCGAAAAAGGTAGATCAGCTTACACCATAACACTGAATAATAAGATGAAAAAAAAAACGAATCTTCAAAAACAATATTTTTTTTTTTTAACTGAGCTCACCCCAAACAAGTCAAGTTGCTACTGCTGGACGTAAGGAGCTATTGATAATTAGGGTGAAAGTTTAGGGGATCATCATAAATTGGGAGCTGTGCAGCTAGATGTTTGTTCAAAAAGGTTTTTAAAAATGTTACGTACTGTTGCTCATTCCTGGTGTCCCGAAAGTATATTTTGAATTCATGACAAAATAAATCTTAAACTAGATGGCTCCCAAAAAGAAACAATTAGGGGTTTATGTAACTATAGAAAAATTGGTTGCTCTGGAGGAACTTACTTCAAGTTTTGCATTGCAGTCGTTGTCATCTTTGATGGTTGCAGTGTCCTTGAATTTCGATATATTACCATTCTGGACGGTTGATTCTGGAAGCGACATGTTGCATACGTTAAAAGAGCGAACAGTTAGTCACGTGATGACCGAAGTTCTCTCTCCTAGTTCTGTTTTTTATGTGCTTTCTCTCTTCTCTCTCATCTCAAGCCAATTAGCCAATCAGGACGCATCTGACACTAGTGCATACAAAAACGATCCCTTATTAGATAAAATAAGAATTTTAATGGGTGACAGTTGGAGTAGTTCTTAGTACTAGTAAGGCTCCTCCCCTTTCCTATATAATATTACCAATCCAAAACAAAATATCGTTCAAATTAAATAGTAAACTGTCGCCCTCTCGGTGGGTCCACGAATTCGCCGACTGCAACCCCATGCAGAGGAGTAATAAAAGAAACAAAAACAGGGCTATCTTTTACCCGTGGGTGGCGACCCATGATGCAATAGGACGAGATTCTTGTGGCTAGGCGTTTGTCCATTTCAGCCCTTACTTTGGCTAGATGGAAGGTCGGATCCGATCAATCGGCTGGTCACATCATGCCCTAGTATCTATAAGTTTATGCACAATCGTATTATTCAATCTGATTCTTCAAAATATCAAAACCTTGTTTCTCCTTTTTATTTTTCTTCCCAAATAGATACTAGAAGGTTGGCCGACGGTAAGTTACGTTAAAAACAAAGAAGATTACCAATGCTAAAGAGTAATGTTTTCAAAGAAGTAATGTTTTTTTTGTTTTTTTTAACATAGTTCACCCCCAAACAAGGCAGGACGCCACTGTAGACGTAAGGGGCTACTGAGTAAAAAGACGAGAGAAGGTTGGGGAGGGGGTCACCCTAAATTGGGATCTGCGTGGGCGAATGGTGGCCTTGTAGAGATACAGGATTATGTCAGGTGTGACGAGTTTACTAGCACGGTAGAGGGAGACCACCTTCTTTGCAGCAGCCTTTTCTAGGAGTAGTGTGTTTAGAGAGTAACGCTAAGTAAAGTTCCCTTTTAAGAGTAATGTTTCCACTTTCAATGTGAAATTTCTTTCTGAAAGCAATGTATTCTGGTTATCTCATAGTAATGTATTCAAAATATAAAGATCTAAAGATTTATAAATCGAAAAAGATTGACATGCCATAAAACAAAAGAAACAAAATAGTCAAATGGATTGGAAATAAAAAATTTTTTAAGAACAAACTTGAATGTAAGCCATGTTTGTATAAAGAAACAAAGTTAAGTACCTTATATTAAGTCTATTTTATTCAAAGAAATGTAGAATCAACTATTGTCATCCATCAAATTAGAGAGAGAGGGTAGTTGAAAGAGATCCTTTAAGATAACCCGTGACCCGAAGAAGGGAAGATCCTTTATCTAGCCGAACATCTAGACTCCCTTGGGGTCTAGAATATTACTAAAACAAAGATGAGGATAAGTGTGCAAAAGATGGTGTTATTCATCAAACGAGAGAGAGTGGAAGAGATCTTTTATGGCAGATTATTTAGACGGATTAAAAAATGATTTGTTTTGTAACCAGTCAAATCTCTTATGCTGGTTTTATTGTTTTATGTAATGATTTAATTCAATTCCTCTCAGAATTAGTTTTAATCAAAGAAATATCTATTTTACTAAATCAGTTATGTTTTTGTCATGATATCCAACAAAAGTTCTTAATCTCGTGATCAGAAAGGGACATCTTTTCGGCTCTGATAGACTGAGAATCAAGGCGTACAAAAATTAAAATGACTTAGAATTAACTTGATATACTATGGCATTTGAAAAGGCTATTTTTGTAAAAAAATTCTCACAACATAACAATGTTGTGAGAATTCTTTACAAAAATAGCCTTTTTAAATGCCATAGTATATCAAGTTAATAATTCTAAATCATTTTTAAAAGCCTCTTAGAAACTTATTCAACTTTGATTAATTGATTTCTTCTGTCCGTATTGTTTTTACTAATATTTTGAACGGTATATATTAAATCGTTTGCTTCCTAAAGAGATTAAATCTCTGTAAAACTGTTTGCTACTAAATTATCTCTATGCTTAAGTAAGTTCTTTTCTATCATTAGTTTTCATTAGAAATCGTAGATTAGCCTTTTATTTCCCATATCTTTGCACACACATTGTATTATGTTTCTCTTCTAAGCTGTAAATATTCAGTAGTTTAACCCCCCCCCCTCGAAATTTAGCCAATTACCCATTTTGTGTCATTAATTTTTCAATATTTATTTTAAATATCTTTAATTATTTAAATTTTTAAAAATTGTCTTGTGTGTATGTTCTGATGGAAAAATGAATTCTTGTACGATTTATCATAAATCAAACCATCTATGAAATATTTATGAATTAACTGAACAATGTCACTGGTTTTTCACGATGAAATCATAAATTATTGAATTCTGTTAAAGTTAAGTATAATAGCATTTTGTAATTACTATTTGGGTTCATATCTCATTTATTATAACTTATACATTCTTTCTTAAAGATATTGGATAAGATATAGATTTAGTGAGAAATATACATTTTATTAATGGTATTGAAGTAAACCCACAATTTAATGACTTAATCACAATTTTTCTGATTTATTCAAAACTCGGTTTTAAGAAAATTTAAACCCTTTTACTTGAAATACAGAATCAGATCTGATTCAAAATGAGTCTTAAACCTTTAAGACTGGTGATACCAGATCAGGCTGCCCTGTGGCTCCCTGAGACGAAATTCACCTACATTGACGTTTTTTGTTTTTCTTCTTTTTTTTTTTTTGTAAAACTTAATTATGTTCTACAAAACCAAAAACAAAAACAACAGCCCCTCTCCCTTTCTCCCTCCCCTTTTTTATTTTATTTTTAGAACTTGAAGCATAAATCTTTTACTATAATGACCAGATTCGGCATTAAATAACCCAAAAAGGGTTGATATGCCGTGAAACAAAACTACCAAACCAAAAACGATGATTAAACATTTGAAGATATAAAGAACTTGAAGCATAAAAACTTTTACTATAATGACCAGATTCGGCATTAAATAACCCAAAAAGGGTTGATATGCCGTAAAACAAAACTACCAAACCAAACCTTAAACCTTTAAGAAGAAACTTGCAAACATGTTTTTTCATCACTAAAACAACGAAAGGATTGTATATTCTGAGATGTAAATATTTATTTCTATTATTTTGCTTGTATTCCAGAATGGAGATTTTGAAGTGAAGTTAGTCGGTTGTCTCCCAGTTACCAAGGTAGAATTTCCCGATTCCCTTGTGCTTCCAAGATGTAGCTTGCATGGTAGCATTGAGAAAAGTTTCATACTTAAAAATGTTGGGTATGTTATATTTGTTTTTATTGTAACTTTGAAAGAAAAAAAATGAAACCTATTTCTGTATTGCTGGATACATCATCCAAATAAGCCGGTTTTGGAGAAACGCTGCACCTTCATAATCTTTATTTATGTTTATTTTTATTCTTATCTTAAAAATCTAAATCTTATTTTTACACAATCAATGGAAAAGCATCAGTCGAACTAAATATATTTCACAACGTTTATGTAGAACGTTTTAATTCTCACAAAGTTTCCAGAAACACCTGCATCATTATTTTAGTTGGTTCATCCTTTTGTATCACGCAGCATTGTTTAAAATATTAACCGTATGTGGGAGGATTTGTAATGTAGATCTCTATTTATATAAAGTTAGGTATGTTTATATATTTGTATATGCAGGATTCACTCCTGAACTAATGAACATATCATTATGAATTTTGGAACACAGCTGCTAAGTGTAAGGGGTCATAATATGAACTATAGTTCAGTTTTATGCAAAGGAAGTAAAAATAGGGATGGAAGTTCATGAAAATTTTGATACCTCCGTGTTTTTCAAAATTGTAACAATAGATATCACTCATAAATTAATGATTTCCCAAAATTTCAGTATTTTAAAGGTGTTTTAGGGGGCATAATATGGGTACAACCTACCATTCGAAAATTGAAATACATACCAGATCGGACGTACAATTTTCTATATCCACAAGGGGACAACCTTTTGTGGTTAATACCAGCAAAATGAAAAAAAAAGAATAAAAAATATTCTTTGAAAAATCTTTTACACCAAAAGTCTAAGATATCTTAAAAAAAATTGATTTTATTCATTATTAAATATATGACAAAAAATAACATTTCTTGGTTTTCTAAACTCTCTAAATAACCTTAAAATATTTTCTAAAAGATGTGCTACCCCTTATATCAGATTTTCATTAAATTTTACAGTCATTAGGCACTAATTAAGTAAAATTCCCTGTATCTAAATTTTTTCTGGAAACTACTTAAGCTTAAATTTGATACATTTTCTAGAATAAAAATCATGTAATGGATTTTGATAAAAATTAGAGTAAGGATTCCAGACATTAGGTTTAGTATTATATGTTGATTTTAATCTTCATATGGAGACAAAAAATGGTGCAAAACTGTTCTGTTCAGGGTATTCATTTCACCCTGCCTGGGCGAGTATTCTTCTAATTTCTTTATAAAGAAAATAATTCGTTACTGGATGAAGTTGCTAGTGTATGTCAAGAATGTATCTTTAATACTTTTTGGTCCCCCAATTTATAAAATTGGGGGACTTATGTTTTGAGGCTTGTCCGTCCGTCCGGATTTTTCTCCGCAACCATCCATTGAATTTCTCTGAAATTTTGCATTAAGTTGTAACTTTGGTCAGGTTAGAAAGTGACATTCTCCGATTTTTGAAAAAAAATCTGGTTAGCCCTCCAGGGTGTCAAAAGACCCTGAAATGGCAAAAAGTGACATTTTTGCCCCATAACTTTTTATCCATCCATTCAATTTCTCTAAAACTTGGCCAAAATGTGGAAACAATTGTTCCTAATAGAAAATAAGTATCGCTGACCTTGGAAAAAATCTGGTTCGCGCCCCCAGGCGGTCAAAAGCCCCCAAAATGGCAAAAAATTACCCTTTTCTCCCATAACGTTTGATCCATCCCTTCAATTTTTCTGAAACTTGGCCAAAATGTAGAGGCAATTGTTCTGGATATAAAATGAGCATCCTTGACCTCAGAAAAATTTTGGTTCGCGCCCCTAGGGGGTCCAAGGGGGGTCAAAAATGCCCCAAATTTATTGCATTTCACACTCGCCACATCGAGTCACATACAGAGGGGGACCACGCACGCGCGGCTTGCTTAATTAATATTGACTGATTGTAGGTTTATGGTATAAAAAATGCACTAAAGTAAAATAAATTCATATTAATCGGATGGTATGAATTGAACGACTCTATTTGAATTTTCTTTATTTGGTGCATTGATTTACCCCAAGTGGTATTATTGAACCTACTGGATTCGAATTTGGCATGCTCGGGTCGTCAGTCCACATTGGTATCCACTTTACCAGCGCCACCTCTAACAAAATGCAATATTGAGAGCTTTCAGATAAGCTTTAAAAAATAATTTTAATTTACTAGAGTATTTGCTGATCTGGTAGAAAAAGAAAAAAGTAAAAAAAAAGAATAAATTTAATTTAAAAACTATTTTTTTTAATAAATTTTAAAAAATCTAATTAATGTTCCAATGGAATTGTTTATTTATTTTCCAATTCTATTTAGCAAAATGTTTTTATTTAGATATAATTATCAGTGTAGTAATATGGTATGAGTGACGTTTTATGTAGAAAATAAATTTTCAATTCGAAATTAGATTGCATAAATTTTCAGTAAAAATTAAGTTGACATGTTTAAGGAAGTAACGTCATGAACAGGATGTCAACATGGAGGATGTGGCAAAAAGCTAGTTGAATTTAATATTATTCTTGTAAATAAAGAAGGTAATAAGATTGATCTTTTTCTCAATGTGTGTCTAATACAACAAAACATTTACTCTTAGATTTATTTTGAGAACTGTTTTTTTTCTGTAATTTTACAAGACTTAATTTTATATAAAATTTTATGTGACACATTTTTGTATTTTTTTTAAGGAACTCTTTCTGCAGTTTAAACATGCTAACAATTGGTTGTGGTATCTTATAATTTGTTGATAGACCTAGAAATTACATCTTTAAAAACATTGATAAAATCTAATATCAAAATCATATAAAATCTCTAAATCACTAAGATATATGTAAATATCTATTGAGTTATTTAATACTTATGGTAGCTGAAGAATGAAACTCTACATGGGTATAATAAAAAAAGATCTCTAAGAAACCAAACTGAACATCAGTTCTCATGCATCTAAATGGATTCTAGGAATAAATTAAAGAAAATCACATAAAATATTATTTTCTATTTTTAGTTCTTTTCACCATTGTACTTGATGTTAAAATGTTGTATTTTACTATGTAAATATTGGCTTGAAACGATATTTCAAGACTTTATTAAATTTCTTGCAAAAATATTAAAAAAATCTTTTTTTTAAATTTGTTCTTCTCAAAATGATCCGAAGTATTTCTTCATATCGTAAGTACATGTCTTTATTGTTAAAGTTTTAGAACATAGTTTTATTAGTTTTGCATTTTACTTTGATTTTCTATTTTTCACTTTTTACCATTTATTCTAGGGAAACGGTGATATCAATTAAATGGTTATTTGCTGACCCATTTGAGATAAAACCTGAAGAATGTACAGTGGATCCGGGGTCAAACTATTCATTTAAAGTGATTTTTCAACCAAAGGTAATAATATTTACAACTTTTATTTTGGAATGATTTGTCTTAGATCCATGGGTACTGCAAAAAAAAAAAAACGAATCCTGTTTAAAAAAAAGTAACAGGACAATGTTAGTATCTTTATTTAATAAAGAATGCTGAATTCTCACCTTTTTTAGGTTTTAAGTATGAACTAAATGACTTAAATATTTTGTTTGATTACTTTACTCTCATCAGGATATTCTGTTTTATTACTTTGTTCAATATTTATGCTACTTAATTATGACTTTAATAGTTTCATTTTATTATCTGACTTTTTCCCAAACCAAAATTGTTAGTTTTTCTGGCGCTTATTTTCTGGCGCTTATTTTCTGGCGCTTATTTTCTGGCGCTTATTTTCTGGTGCTTATTTTCTGGCGCTTATTTTCTGGCGCTTATTTTCTGGCGCTTATTTTCTGGCGCTTATTTTCTGTCGCTTATTTTCTGTCGCTTATTCTCTGTCGCTTATTCTCTGACTGTACTATATATTGTTAGTTTTCGAAACCATAAAATGAAATTTCTTTGAATGCATTGCTGGCTCGAACACTAACATATAGAATAATAACCGTCATTATTACTATCTAATAAAATATATTAAAAATACAAGTTAAAAGACTCATTCATTTTGATTTCAGGATGCTTACCATTTTCATTTTGCAAGAATTTATTAAAATGAAAACAGCGTAACAGAAAAGGCTTGCAAATTGTTTCAAATCTTGTCTAATAATGAAATGTAAATATTTGAAAATATAAGGTTTTGATTTACTCAATGGAATGTTTATTTCATATTTAAGCCATATTCTGTTTATGTATGTGCAAGAATTGGGGCAAAAAGATAAATTAAACAAAGTTGATTGCATTTCACTTCAAGAAAAGAATAATTATCCTGATCTTTAGAAAATCTGAGAATATTCATATTATTTACAATTAAATAGGCTTATTCTGTAAAAGACTCAAATGACTGAATGCTGAAAATAACTCTTCAGATATCCTAAAAGGTCTTTAAAAAAATTATACCAGGAATTTAGAAATTCAAAAAAACTTTTTCATTATTTTTAAATAAAAATTGGGGTTTGAAATAAAATACTGCTGACAAGTAAAGTTGCTGACCGACTAAAACATGGAGTATTTGTTCTGGCCTTTATGGTACTAAGTGGCATGTGTGATGGTTGGTAATACCGAACACAAATTAACATTTATATTTTTTGCTGGAATTCGTTTTGGCTCGTGGGGATCCTGAGTTCTATAGTGATGTCTACAGAGGAATACATGAGGAGAAAATTATCGAAAGAAAGACGAAAACATGGATATGATTATAATAAGCAATTTAATGCTAAAACATAATAGGAATGAAATGCAAGGAAAATAAGAATATGAGGCATGAAATGTTATTCTTTTGTTGGCGCTCCATCGCACATAACATTTAACATATATTTACGTTGGTCAACAGTTCAAATTTCAATATTCACTAATCTGTTTACATAACTTTTCATCTTATAAGATACCATATCTTGTTTCTTTGCTGAATCGGCTCATTCTTCAAATCTTTCCTCACAACATACGATTAAAAAACTTTTTCAACTCTCTTGTTTCTTATTTGATCATCTTTTTCTCTGATCTCTCTTCCTCAACATTGTCTCTGAAAACTCTGTCCAAATGTTGGGCATAAAAGAACATTATCACCTGCTCCCTTCCAATTTCATTTTCTTCCCTTTCTCTTTTTTTTTCACACCCTATACTCACTTACTCCTCCTCTTATTACTGTTCTGTTAAGGTTAGTTGGCTAGTGATGAAGAAAAAGAAAGAAACGAACAACCAGTAAGTCATGGTGAAACCTGAATAGCCCCCCCCCCTCTCTCCTGCCTGCTGATGTTGACAGAGAAAAAGTAGATGGTGTGATACTCTGTGATTGCCATACTTTCCTCCTCTCCCATTCAGAGCCTGGTTCGTCTTTGTTTATATTCAAAGTTTGCTTTGTTTTCCTTTCCTTTCTCTTTTTCAAATGCACTCACTTAATATCCTTTTTCGAAATTATTATTTAGGTGGTTCGCTCACCACATCACACATGAATATATTCACTAAAATGAGACATCAAAGTTTTATAGTTGATTTTATTTATTCTGTAGGAGTTGTAATCAGGATATCAGATCAAAACGAAGACTCACTAAATAGGCACTTTTGTTAATAGCATATGCGGAGGGAGGGGGGGGTAAAGAACGACCTGTTATATGGAAAGGCACCCCATATGATCAATGCCCAAATAAAAAGAATGGGCAATAGAAACACAGGATTTGACAAGTCTTTCACCAGTCACCTCTGAAGCGCATGGTCAATCCTCTTTGATGATTAACCATTCCAGTTATTAAACCACTATGACACGCATGGTTATTGTTAATAATAAAACACTGACATGCCATATGTATTTATGCTGAATGAAAACTAAGCTGACTACATTCCAAGTCCATGAGCACCTGTTCGTTCACTAACAAGATAAACCAGTATAAAATGCTTATTTGTATTCGAACTACTGTTCTCATCTTGGATGTTATTCTCACAACATTTCGGCTGATGTAACCTCCGACCTTCTTCAGGTGTATCTTGTCGAACTTAGGAATCTGTAGTGAATTTTGTGGAAGTCTTAAGTAATTTTAAATTGTATTCTGAGCATCGCACTGATGATTGAACCTTCAACCTTAAGAACACTCTCACTTAGAGGTGATTATTACTTAGCACTTCATTCGTTACATCATGGGCCCTTGCACAAATTGTCAATCCTCATCTCAAAAATTCCTGAAAAAGAAAATGCTTATATTGGAATTAAAAAAAAAAATTGTTATAACACCGAATAACTGACCCTTCATCCAGTATGGTTAAAATATTAGGGAAGAAAAGCCAAAAAGCATTTATGATTGTATTTATTTACTCCTCTCCAGGAGTTAGGCACAATGCCAGTTTTATCTTACTCCCACAAGTAAAATGTGACCCAAGGTCGAGTCGGGAAAGTGGGGTTTGAAAAGCCAGAGCCGGAGAGGTGAGCACTCTGGCCATTAAAAATTGCCTGGGCAGCCCCGTCGGCATTCCCCGGTAGGGGCGCCTCAGGCAGTAAGCAATAAACGTACTCCTCACCAAAGAGGGGAGGACAAGCCTGGGAGGGTGGACCTCCTAGAACTGCACAGGACAGACCCATAGACCGGCGTAAATCAAGCCCCGAAGGCCAAGACAATACCAGTCTATGGGGTGCAGTAATCATCGGAACAGATACTACACTTTGATCTTAGCCAAAAGGACAAGAACTGATTGCAAAACATTTTGAAATTATACAAATCTTTTGTATAGTTACTGTAGAAGTTTCTTCGTCATATAAACGTATTCCATGTTTTATTTGTTATTTTGTGTTTATGTGATAACATACATACAAATTCTTCACCTCGGGCATACATATAGGAAAGTGTAAAATAGATTAACTAAATATCTAGAAACTAGATAAATGGAAAAGCGTGGATTGAATATAGAATTTTACACATTTAAAGAGAAATATTGTAAAATACTTTTTTTTTTGTTTTGGTTTCATTATTTGAAGCCATATTGTTTGGCTTCCTTATTTCAACAGATGGCAATTTATGCTCCACCTGTGATTTGCACATCTGGCTCAATTCTGAATGGCATCTTTGCTGGAAGTTAACAAATTGGTAAAACATTACTTAAAGAAGCTTTTAGTTTAATGTTAACATGTACGATAAGACAAGGTTTATGAATGATTGAAATGGATAAACAAGAAAACAATGATATGCCACTTTTACTTCAAATAGCTTAACCCTTACTTTGCTGAATTTTTATTTATATCATAGGTGGACAGATCTGATAGACTAAAGATAATGATTGACACTTTTGATGCAGACGAATATTATTACATATTCCATATATTTTCTACATATGTAAATCAGTAAAATACTCAAGTTCGTTTCCAGTATCATTGTCGGCTTGAATGGACCACCACTTTCACCGATGAAGTTTACATGCCACACACACATATATATGATTGACTCCAAAATATCCTTAGCCGACAAATAAAGATTTTAACTTTTTTAAATATTGTAATTTTTAATTAGTCATGCGCTAAGCACGTGATCACGTCCCACATAAGGCATCTCATCATCTATACATACTTTTTAAAAAGCCATAAATTGCACCACCGTTCTAACTCAGCAGACATGAAACAAGCCAGACCAATTTACCCCGCCTGAAAACGATTGGATGAACAGTCGAAAGTACTTGTAAAACATGGAACAAAAAAACACCTACGGAGACTACATATGACAATTCAACAAAAATACGCAATGGGTCATCCAAAAAGTCGAAAAAAGGAAAAAGAAAAAAAAGGAACATTCCGTGTTTTACAATAACGTTTGTCATATATGTTTGATTAGAAACTTTCTTTTTATCATAGTTTTTAATTAATTCACTGACTTTGCAAGCAATCTTCTGAAAATCATGGTTAGTTGATCTAATAAGGATACAAGGTTGTTGTATGGTCCGTCTCGAGTGCTTTTTATCTTCACAATCGTCATCCAAAATATATATATTAAGGTCTAAGAACTAACGAATTCATAAGAAGCAAACTGTACGTTTTAATAAAGCTGAATAATGATTTGTTTCCAATATATTTTCAATTTTATTATCTTTTTAGATACCAGACATTCACCTGTGTCTGCCCAAGCGAACTGTAATATGAGTAGTTTCTCACTAAACTTATATTACAACATTTGCCATATTAGATTTGAATGATAGCTACAGAAATAAATGTGGTGATGCTGCTGCTGCAATTGGCTGCTGATTTGTGCTCTAAATTTGCGTTAAAATCCACATGATCGGTATTCAGTTACTAGCACACTTAAATGATATTAGGATGAGAAAAACAAAAAAAACAAATTAAGTATTCCACTCATTGAACTTCTTCCGGTTTTGATTATCATATGTAGAAATAATGAGAAAAGAAAGATGTCAACGAGATGCCTTAAACGGAAATGGTGCTTGATTGTTATCCGATCTTAATTGATCTATGATGCAGACAAGAGCTATAAAAGACTGATGTTTGTCGGTGTAAATCAGTTTGCTCCTGTCTTGCATGTTTTGAAGGACAAGATAATTATAGAATAGGGTGAATTTGAATTACCTACTGGACACCATCCTAGAGTGTCTTTGGTCTCTCTGTACAAGGGTTTGTTAGGACAACCTGAGATGAGGATACTTCACCCTACAAGTAAACCCTGACCAAATATCCAAAATAACATAGTATTCGAAGCAAAAATAAGACCCCCCCCTCGACACGGCTATATATTAGCTCATATGAGGAATAGTGCACCTTATCCAAGTGATGTTACCTGAAGTAACAGCACTAAGCTGAATACTCCACCAAACCAGATGAATTATTGTCCTGGAATCCGGTAAGACCAAGAGACCACAAGAAAGATATACTATAACATAGTTAACTGGTCAATTGGGGAGAGGAAAATTGATGTTCTTAACTTCTTTATTAACTTAACTCAACGTTTAAAAGGAGGACTTTAATGAAATATTAGAATATCTGTGTCTCATATAGAGATTAAGTGTTAACCCCAGGAAGGGGCCGCTTTATTTCTGAGAACTTCGACTGAAGTAAAAAATAAAATAAAAAAAAGAAAAAAAGTGATAGAAGTCGTAGAAAAAGCTCATTCATTTTGTTAGCCTGAAATTTGAAGAGTCCATCACCGATTTCTTATAAACTGGTCAATGTCACGGACAATTCTCATTTAATTAGTGACAATTATTCTCTTTCAAGATAAAAAATGGTAAAACAATGATGATAGTCCATCAAAGAGTAATTAGTATTTTATTCTGTGACAATCTGATTCTTGCCTTCTTTAATGTTGGCTTCAGTAAAATCTATTAATGAAACCATCGGAGAAGATCTTGTGTGTGTTGCTCCTATGTAACTTTACTAAACACACATTAAATTATTATTTTTGTTTACTATTAGTTGAATATTTATTGAAATGTAAGCATGACTAAATATGTAATTATTTTTCTCTAATTCCTCCATTCGGCAATGCCCCTGTTTACTTACCTCCACACGAGGGCAGTTAGATACAAAGTAGATTTATAATGTGGGGAAAATCCAGCTCCCTAAAAAGGGGCACTCTGGATTGGGACAAAACTAAAAATTGTCTCAGTCTAGTTTTTTAAAAATTTGGTTAGAATTAAAATTTCACCAGTATTTTCTGCGAGACTGCATCCTCACTGCACCTTGATATGCATGCTTAAAGTTGAGTTGAACACGGTTCTGAAGAAAGAAGAGTTCTCAAAATATATCATACGGAGTTTCCACCAGTCTATCTTGATACAGGTATTACATAACATTGTGTAGATAAACAGATATGTGTTTTGTGAAAAAAAAAAAAATATATATATGTGTGTGGATGTATACATTGTATTTAGAGTTTAACTATGTAACTTGTTCCACCATTATGTCTTATTTGCTCCAACTTGTGTCTATCCGTCACACATCTGCATCATATTGCCTTCTAAGAATCACATTTCTATATACAAGTAAACAATGCTTCAAGCAAACTACATAAACCTCTTATAAAATATTTGCCTATATTTTCAATACTCGATTTATTTAAAACATGTAACATGTCTCTTTATTGACAAATGGGTACTCTCATCTATGTGAGTATGACAGTTATCACCTGTTACTACTTATTTGGAAATCTGACTCGCCCAAACACATGAAAAGTTTTAAGTAATTTAATATTTGTCTGATGTCGTTCTTTTCTTTTTTCTTTTTGACATGACCAGCCGATTTATCAGATCTGGCCTCTCTTTGGTTATTACCTGGTCTTTTTCACAAATAAATAAAAACGTATCAATCGTTATAGAACGAAGTAATGGGGGGGGGGAAGAAAACGTATCATTATGGAAATAGTGAAGTATTTCTTTCCGAATTCATTTAAGACTGTGGGGCGGGAATCTGACTTACTATTTGCTTTCTTCCTTTCCCTAAAGACTTGAAATGGTTTCGTCCGGCATTTTTTTTACCATTTTTAGAACTTCACCAATTGAAACGTTATTTTATAGGGATATTAGTCTGAACACTGGCAAAGCATAATTTTTTTCCATTATTTTTGACGGAGGGTGTACACTCGCTAACATCATACTTAACAAGATTAACTTTAGTCGTTTATTGCTACTTTGCATCAAACAATTCTCACTTTTTGATATAATACTTTGAATAAGCTGCTTCTAATGTTATCTCCCCTAATGTTATGAAATATTTATTGATTTATGGCTAGATATATTGAAACAGAAACCCTGTATGAAATGTGGTTGATCGTAATGTAATCCATTCTTTGTCTTGTAAAGATACTTGGTAGGAAATGTAATGAAAATTATGAATCAAATAGAAGAAAATTTCACAGAGAAAAATCTTGTTGAAAAGAAAATAATCAGATTTCTAAGTGGATTGTGAAATTATTTTGATTTCCAAATAGACTGCAAAATTCCATATTAACTTTAAATATTCCTTCTGGTAAAAACATCAGAAAGTGGATGAGATATTATCTTTGAGATCTACAAATCTATGAGGTGACTAAAGAAAGAGTTTGAAATGACATTGTTTCTTGTGTCTTTCTGGTTATTTTCATTGTTCACAACATTTCTTAAAATGTTTCCTTTTAGAATTTTTATTTTTGGACAAATGTTATTTTGTTTAGATTTCATGGTTTTAGATATATTCCATTTTGGGTTGTATATTTTATCAGGCGAACAATAAAAGAATGGAAAATGGAGGATAAGGATGGAAACCAATGAACTATAAAAGAAAGAATGTGAAGCGGAAATAAATTTAAACAAAATGATTTCAATATTCAATTTTTTTAACAGTATCTATGTGAGAGATAAAGAGTGTGTGTATGTATATATATATATATATAAATATATATATATATATATATATATATATATATTCATGAATAAAATTATATTTACCTACAGACGACGTCGTTTCCAGCTTATGCTCTCATCAGTGCAGGGAAGTGATAATTTCAGATGGTCACAAGGCACGAATCCGGTTCACAGCAACCTTTGACCCCGTACGTTTTCGCTCTATCCTCTTGGCCATAAGAAATTATCACGTGATATGGGGAGATTAATTTATATTCATGCCAATTGTGGTGACCGATTAAGATCAAGACAATTTATAGGACTCAACGAACCTAATCAGAGCCTTGCTGTGTAGCTTAGGTCAATGTCTATTATTTTTTAATATCTCCCAACAGTGCTCAACTTATATATATATATATATATATATACTCATATATGATCCTTATAAAGATAGGTATGTTTATATATTTTTATGTACAGCATTCACTCCTCTACTAATTAACCGATCATTATGATTTTTCAGAACAGCTGCTAGGTGTAACAAGGTTGATGTAGTTTCATTCAAACAGGATGAAAAGGAGGTTTGAACTCTTCTTGAAAATTCAAGTACTTCAGTTTTTGTGAAATTTTAACAATGGGTATTAGACATCAATTAATTAATATTCTTCAAATTTGTTTGTTTCCTCTTATTTAAAAAATCAAATATTTCAGATTTTCATTAAATTTGATCCATGATCATTACACACTAATTAAGGAAGATTCCCTGAATTTCAGTTTCTCCTTAAGACCTCTTAAGCTTAAGCATTAAATTTGAGGCATTTTTAAAAAATTAAAATCATATAATTGACTTTTTATCAACATTGGAATAAGAATTTTAGACATAAGGTTTAGTATCATTATACCTTGATTTTAATCTTCGTAAGGGGATATGAATGTAGTGCAAAACTTCTGTTTTTGGAGAGTTCATTTTACCCATCCTGTATTCTAGTATATATGTATATATATATTAGTTCTGTGTATATGTATGTATATATATATATTAGTTCTGTGTATATGTATGTATATATATATATTAGTTCTGTGTATATGTATGTATATATATATATTAGTTCTGTGTATATGTATGTATATATATATTAGTTCTGTGTATATGTATGTATATATATATATATATATTAGTTCTGTGTATATGTATGTATATATATATATATATATTAGTTCTGTGTATATGTATGTATATATATATATATATATTAGTTCTGTGTATATGTATGTATATATATATATATATATTAGTTCTGTGTATATGTATGTATATATATATATATATATTAGTTCTGTGTATATGTATGTGTATATATATATATATATATATTAGTTCTGTGTATATGTATGTGTATATATATATATATATATATATTAGTTCTGTGTATATGTATGTGTATATATATATATATTAGTTCTGTGTATATGTATGTGTATATATATATATATTAGTTCTGTGTATATGTATGTGTATATATATATATTAGTTCTGTGTATATGTATGTGTATATATATATATTAGTTCTGTGTATATGTATGTGTATATATATATATTAGTTCTGTGTATATGTATGTATATATATATATATATTAGTTCTGTGTATATGTATGTATATATATATATATATTAGTTCTGTGTATATGTATGTATATATATATTAGTTAGTTATGTGTATATGTATATATATATATATTAGTTATGTGTATATGTATATATATATATATTAGTTATGTGTATATGTATATATATATATATTAGTTATGTGTATATGTATATATATATATTAGTTATGTGTATATGTATATATATATATTAGTTATGTGTATATGTATATATATATATATTAGTTATGTGTATATGTATATATATATATATTAGTTCTGTGTATATGTATGTATATATATATATATTAGTTCTGTGTGTATGTATATATATATATGTATATATATATTAGTTCTGTGTGTATGTATGTATATATATATATATATATATATATATATTAGTTCTGTGTGTATGTATGTACTCGTGCTGGTCAAAAAAAATAGAACATATGTATAAAACTGTAAAAATCATTCCGTTTGAGATAATTTTCGGCTTTTAAATTGTGTAGGCGAAATATTATATATGTAAATAACAATTACAACTATTTTTAATCATTTGTCATATTTGCATATATCAGACTTGATTGTCACAGAGTAGTTTATTGTCACATTAGGAAATTCAACGTTTCAATTTAATAGAACATTATTTGTTGAGTAATCTCGAACTCAAAAAATTTATGTGTTTAAAAAGATTTTGCAAGTAATTTAATCATAATCTCTCATTCTTATTGAGGACAATCTGTGAGATGTAATTGGTGCTAAAATATTGCTATAATGCTAAACTAACTGAAATAGTTGGTTTACGATAGAAACTTTTTTTCATATCAATTGCAATGTCAGTTTTTCAATATTTCGCGTTTCAAAATAATAGAACAAGACAGCTAAGAAAACAAAATAGTTTTTTTTATTAACTTAAATACAGATAAAAGTTAATCAATATTTAGTAGCAGCACCTTTTGCCTTGATAACAGCATCAATTCGCCGGGTATGGAATCAACAAGCTTCTCGCAAACTGTGTAGACACCGAATCCCATGTGTTCTGTATTGCAATCTTCATGGCTGCAAAGGTAGTAGGGTTTTCTTTGCGAAGCTTCCTCTTCATCTGATCCCACAAGGCTTCAATAACGTTAAAATCTGGCGAGTTCGCCGGCCATTCAAGAATAGGAATCGATTGTTCTCGGAGCCAGGAAGTTGTGGACTTGGCAGAGTGTGTCGGTGCCAAGTCATGTTGAAAAATGATGTATGTGGCGTCACTGTCAAACTGATTATCCAGCACTTACAGTAAATTAGCTTCCATGATATCTTGGTACACTGTTGCATTTACATTTCCTTTGATGAAGCAGAAATTACCAACACCCTTAGCACTCATACAGCCCAAAACCATGCAAGACTGCGGGAACTTCACAGACTTCTTGACGCATTCTGTGTTATACCGTTCCGTGGATCTTCGCCAAACACGTGGCCTTGGTCGCCGAAGGAAATACAAAATCGAGACTCATCTGAAAAGATCACACGCCGCCATTCGTCTGTAGTCCAGGTTTGATGAGCAGTTGCCCATCGTAGCCTCTTCAACATCTGATTTTTGTTAAGGAGCGGTTTGGTGGCAGCTATACGATTTTGGTATCCCAGTTGCTGGAGCCTTCGGTAGGTAGTGCTTCGTGAAACGTCGGCATCAGAAGCCTGTTTCCACTTTTAGTAATGTGGCTTGTTGACTGGAATCGACTTTTCTTTGCCACCTTGTCCAGTGCCCGGTCTTGTCTTTCAGTGGTGCTTTTCTTTCGTCCGCATTTCTTGCAATTGCTGTTGGAAACAACCTTAACATCTTTCTGGAGCACTTTGGTCACTACCGATTTTGAACATCCGACCTTGGTTGCGATTTCCATGTGCGTCTTTCCTACTTCCCGCAAATCGAACATTCGCTGCTTCTCAAACAAAGATATGTCTTTAGAGCGACCCATAATGAGAGATTATGATTAAATTACTTGCAAAATCTTTTTAAACACATAATTTTTTTGAGTTTAAGATTACTCAACGAATAATGTTCTATTAAA